>VXBB01016570.1:165895-185165 GCA_013399915.1 Illadopsis cleaveri
GAGCCGCCAGAGGCACCGGCACCGCCTGGGAGGAGCTGCGGGAGGGAGGCGGGTGCAGGTAGGGAAGGGGCTGCCCAGACCAGGGGGTCCATTCCCCACAGCCGAGTGGCGGAGGGCACGCCAGGCTGGCACTGCCATGTGCTGCACGACAGGCATGGGCCAGCGCTGATGCCACTCGGGCCCTCAGCAGCCGGGGCAGGAGGAGTGCAAGGTCCCTCAAAGAGCCCGAGGCCGCCAGCACCAGCCAAAGGGCCAGGGCTGCTTGGAAGAGGCAGGTGACCCCCACATCGCCACCACTGCACTGTGGCACATGCCACATCGGGGCAAAGGTGTCACTCAAACGGACCCCATGCATGTGACCAGGCTGCTCTCAAAGCCCCTGGTTCCTGCTCATGTTTCCTTTTGCTTCAGACCCAGAGTTCTGGCAACAAATGCATCTGGGTGCTCAGAACAGGGATGACGCACACAGGAATTTCCAAGTGGGAAAACCCTGGATGAGGCCACAGAGGTCACATTGGCCTCAGCACAGATGCCTGAATCCTGGCAGGCTGGCTTTGTCACCGCTTCCCAGGCAGGGTGTGTCCTGGTGTCCCTCCACACTCTGGGACCCCAGCTGAGGCCATTCTCCAGCTCCAGCACAGGACAAATCTCTTCCACCAGCCCCCCAAAAAGCCTGGTTCTGTCCCTCTCCACCCACTGCAGCCCCACCTGTCCCCTGTGCTTTGCTGCAGCCCTGCCAGGCCCCTGCTTTGTCCCACAAGCCAGGCTGCCTCTGCCCAACTTGCCAGCAGCACCTGCAGGTGCCCTTTGCCATTCGGTGAGGCACAGAGAGCTGTGCCTGCATGGCCACAGTTCAACAATGAGAGGAGACACAGAACAGCCCCCTGGTGGGGCTGCAGTCCCTTGACCATGCCCCTGTCTGCATGGAATGGGATGCAGGAAGCAGAGGTCCTGCTTGGCAGGGTCCCAGACACAGCAGTGGCAGCACCCTGGGGTCCCCAAGAGCAGGGAGCACACCTCACCCTTAGCATGGTCACTCTTCACATGCTCAGTTGGGCTCCCTCTGACCCCCCACACCTTTGACCTTGGGCATCCCAGGGTCACCTCTCAGCAGTCAGGGAGCATGGGGAGGTGAGGCAGCCCCAGTGCTGACCCCGCCAGAGCATCCATCTGCTGGGACATGTCTGCAGCCAGCGACGTGTCGGCACTGAGCCACCAGCCTGTCCCCACGGAGGAATGGTGCTCAGCAATGGGTGCACCCAGCCTTGTGTCTCATGGAGGATTCCCACACCCTGCTCCCCCTGAGGCCATGCTTGCCCGCCGGGACCCAACCAGTTGTCCCCTGAGGCTCCACTGGCAGACATGGCATAATGCAGGCACCAGGCCAGGACTGGGACAGGCAGGATCTCTGGGTCTCTGGGATGGGCACAGCCCAGCAAACCCACAGCCCTGTGTCACCCCAGTGATACACTGCCAGGACAGCAGCCCCCAGGGGAACATCCTCCTGAGCAGCCCCCTCTGCGTTCCTATCCCACAAATTCATCTGATCACTTGTCACAGCTGGGTAGTTCTGGGCTCCCCATGGCTGTAAGGTGACCCTAGCCCATGGCCTCATCTCCCTTTTCCCATGAGGTTGCTGAGGGTCCTTCCCCCTGCTGCAGCCGGGTTGCCAGGGTTGGACAAGGCCAGGTAAATCATTTCTCAGGCCGTCACTGCCTCGGGCACAACTGTGACACGCAGCAGCACTGAGTGTTTTGGCACACGAAGGTTTTGTGCATGGCCCCTCCCCAGCCCCACATAGATATAAACCCCGCCAACCCACGCTGCCCATCCATACCTGTGGCATTCACCAACATGAAGACCACCATCATTTTGCTCCTGGGCATGCTGGCCCTGTGTGCCCAGCTGCAGGCAGCCCCTACGACTGATAAGGACAAGGACAAAGGTGAGTGCTGGGGGGGCTGGGGTGGATGCCTTCTGCTAGACCTTGGAGCACTGCGGGGCTGATTGGGGCTGGGGTCCCACATGGAACGAGCAGGTAGGAGCAATCCCACGGCACAGAGCCAGGCACATCCCAAGCTCCAGAGCATCCATGCACCACTGAAGCTGCAGCTGTGGCACAGAGCAGGGCTGCCAAGGTCTGTGCTGCAGGGGCACTGTGGGCAGTGGGGGGCTTGGCAGTGGCAGGACGTGGCAGTGTGACAGGAGCCCTCAGCAGGTGCACAGCTGGACCTGAGGGGCCGTGCACCAGTCCATGCCCATGGTGTGGGGACCCTGTGCTGCCAACTGAGGGGCCCAGTGTCTCTCAGAGGTGTCCCTCTGTGTCCCTGTACTTGTCCCTCTGCTCTGTGAACAGTATTCCACTAGGAATGCTGTCAAAGCAGCAGGAGGCTGGTTCACTGCTTGGGGGCACCTCAATGTGCCTCTTTTAATCATTGACCACATTCCCTCAGCAGTCAAGAGACGTGACTCCAGCACCTTCCCTGCTGCCATGGAGGAGCCACGGTCACCCATGAGATTTGGGCACAGCCACCATGACCAGGCTCAGTGGTGGTGGGTACAGCTCCTGAGGGATGCAGCAGAGACAAGCCTTTGGAGTCTGGCTTGGGACTGCTGATCCCATCTGCTCAGCCAGGATCCTCCCTGGATCCTGGGGACAGCTGGCAGACCCCTGTACTCCCCACAGCCATCCTCAGCCTCTGCTGAAAAAGCACCTGGAAGAGCCAGGGTGGGGACACCAATATCCCAAATGCCATACACTGGGGACAGGAGCCAAAGCATTCCTGTCTCCCAGAAGGTGATGCCAACTGCGTGGGCTGGAGCTGCTGGCCCTGCTGCCAGCTTGCTCAGCCCCTCTCCAGGTGCTCCAGCTGGCTAGGGGCAGCTTCAGCTGGATTGTCCCCTCCGCAGTCAGCTGGGCACCTTGGAGCTGAGGCACAACTGTGGGAAAAACCACTGGTGCCCACACTGCTCCTACCAGCTCTCAGCTTCCCCTTGGTTTTCCTTTCATTTCCTTCCATGAGCCTTCCATTTCTGGGCTCCCATCTGCTGTCATCCAGCTGCTCTTGTGGGGCCTGGCTGCTGGCATCCACCTTCATAGCCTCCCAGTGCTGGCTGCTCACTGCCAGCACCAAGGTCACCCCACACTGGGGTCACCCCACGCTGGGGCACAGTTGTCACAGGGTCAGACCAGGGCAATGATGCTCAAAGACAGCACCAGCACAAGCCCACAGCCAAGTCACAGTGGGACACCAGTGACCCTGATACCTTGGGAAGGCATCAGCCCTGGGTGAGCAGTGTGGTACTGGCAGCAGTGCTGCTGCTCTAGAGAAGCTGCTGCTGGGTTCAGATGGGCTCTGTCTCTGTGCAGCACAGGTAGGCATGGTGCAGTCCCTCCTCTCCATCCTGGTGCCCAGCTGTTATCACCCCCATGCCACCCTGGTCAACACAGCACTGTGCTCTGGCCCTGGTGCAGGGGCCACTGGGCTGTTAAGACGGTTGTTTTCATTCCTGGCATCCCGATGTTGGCCCTGGGCCCACTGTGGGAGCATCCCAGCCAGCCTGAGCGTGGCAGGTCCCAGCAGCTCCTCAGCAGGTCCCCAGCCTGAAGGGAGCAGGGAAAACGGCTGCCTTGATGATCTCCCTGCCACCCCAGGCCTCTGCCCGTGTGTCACTCCCACTGCCGGCAGCGGTGACATGAGGTGTGGCGGTGGGGCAGGCAGCTGAGCACCGGCTCCTGTTCCTGCATAAACACCTGGCAGGGAGGGGACCACAGGCAAAGGCAAACAGTTACTGATTTACTGCCACGCCGCCGCGCCACATTGTTGACTGTGGGGTTAAATTACCTGGAGACGGACCCCGGCAGAGCAGACGCCAGCTCGTGACTCAGGCAGGGATCATGTCCTGGCCCCTGCACCCTTGGCCCATGCAAATTTGCAAGATGCCCGGAGCTAGGGCTGCCCCCGCCAGCAGCAAGGGCACCAGGAACAGGGCAGGTTTCATCCTCCTGCAGGAGGCTGTAGAGGAGATGGGTGCTGGTAGAGTGGCAAACGCTGATGTGAGCAGGGCAGCCATGCCAGGTGGGTGAGCTGGGCCCATTCAAGCTATCCTCAGCTTGACATTGCCAGGGCAGTGAAGTGCCCTGACCCACCAGATGTGCCATGGGAAGGGTGTCCTGGACAGCCTGAAGGGACTGGGGTCACACAGCCCCAGTACCACCATGCCCCGGAGCACTGGGAGTGCATGTCAGTGACTCACTTCTTGACAGCCACTGCACAAATGGTGCTGTCAGATGGTCCATCCACATCCCCAGCGCTGTGGGAGGCTGTGAGGATGGCAGGTCCGTGA
The DNA here is from genome assembly GCA_013399915.1 of Illadopsis cleaveri. Taxonomy (NCBI): domain Eukaryota; kingdom Metazoa; phylum Chordata; class Aves; order Passeriformes; family Timaliidae; genus Illadopsis; species Illadopsis cleaveri. The sequence continues at coordinate 170,243 of VXBB01016570.1, forward strand.
GACAGGGCTGAGGCCGGGCAGAAGCTCCTGTGGCTGTGGGAAGGTGCAGGGCAGACCCAGGACAGGCACCTGCCCAAGGCACAGGTAGCCTGGAGGACCCTTCACTTGAGGAGCAAGAGCTGGAGGAGAACAGTGGCTGGAACAGGAGCAGGAGCTATGTGAGCAGCAGTAGAGCTGAGCCACAACGCTGTCTGCACTGCTGGCTCCTCCCGGCCTCGGGGCATCAGCGACCCAGGCCAGGGGCTCCGTTTAAGCTCATGACTGTAGCCGGGGCAGTGCAGGGTGAGTCTGACCAGGAACGGGTCATGCCCCGTCCTCGGTGCACTCGCGCCTGCCTCACTCCCTGTGAGCGGCACCCCTTCATCCCCATGGCCGATCGCCACGCAGGGCATGGCGATCCAGAGCCCCGGTGGGCTCAGTGTGGGGCCGTCTGGGGTCCGGCGTGCTGGGGCCGTGCCCAGGGGTGCTTGGCTGCTGTTCCTGCCCGGCGAGTTCTCAGCATGGCCGCCCAGTCTCCTCGAGGCTCCCCCTCCCTGGTCGGCAGCCAGCAGCAGCAGATACCTGATACTCGGGTTGTGCAAGCGCGAAGGGGGAGCCTGGCCCTGCCCGGCCCTTGGGAGCCACCCGGAAGGCCGAGCCCGCCGGCCCCACCTGGAGAGGAGCTTAAAGGCCGGGCAGGCGGCCACAGCGCAGCCGGTTCCTGCACCATGCCCGCGGCCCGCAGCGTCCTCATCTTGGCGGGGTTCCTGGCTCTCTGGGCAGAGCTGCCGGCAGCATCCGCCCAGAATGACACCAGTGAGTATGAGCGCATGGCCCAGCACGGCTCGTCAGGGCACGCCCGCCGAGCGGCCAGCATCCCTTCCTCCCAGCCCCAAGGCAGCCGGCGTGGGGGCCAGGGCGAGCACCGGGCTCTGCCCAGCGCGGTCGGGCTCGGCAGCATCCCTGGACCCAGCCCTGGGGCCGGGGCAGCATCGCCCGGAAAGGGACGCAGCCCTCGCCCTGCCCGGCGCCGGCCGCCCCGCGCCTGCCCACGCCCCCACCTTTGCCTTGCAGCAAAAGCCGGCGTGTGCCCGAGCCCGGCGAAGGATGCGGTGAACTGCACGGTGGGGTGCCAGTCCGATGGCGACTGCGAGAGCACCCTCAAGTGCTGCCCGGCAGCCTGCGGCAAGGCCTGCCAGAACCCTAACGGTAACACTCCCTCCTGCTCCTGGCCGGGCTGCCCAGAGTCGGTGCCACTGCCACGAGCCAACAGCCCGTCCCAGCCGGCAGTACTGGTGCTCCAGGGTGCAGTGGCGGCCACGGGCTTGGGTGCCCGATCTGTGTTCAGCTGCAGCACGGGGATTTGGGGCTGCATGGAAGGCCAGCAGGCTCAGGGCATGCTCATGCTGGGCCAGCTCACATATTCCTCCTCTCAGCAATGCAAGGGCTGATTGGACACCCCCAAATGATGCTGGGGCTTGGGTTGAGGGTGGGGTCTGCGCCGTTCCCCGTTGCAGCCCTTGTTGCCTGCTCAGCCTTGTGGGCAGCTGCCAGCCTGGGATGTGGGCACTGTTCTGTGCTGAGCACACTCACCACAACTGTCCTTTGGGGCAATGACCCAAGGAGATGGGTGCAGGAGTTGTAATCCACAGCTGCAGACAGTTGGATGTGACCCGGAGGCTCCAGTGCCTCTATGGCTGCCAGCGACATCCATGGCAGTTGTAGAGGACAGCAAGGCCAAGGCCTCCATCATGTCTGCATGTTGCAACTGTGCATCCTGTGCCAGCCATGTGTCCCTGAGTGGGAACACTGGGCATAGGGACAGTTGGGGACCGCTGTGCCATGTGGCCTCCCTGACGTGTCCCCATCAGGTCCAGCTGGCAAGGAGCACCAACAACCAGAGTTATGGGATGGGGAAAATGCCAGTTACCATGATGGTCCCTCCTCTGTGGCAGAGAGGGGCCAGGGCCATGCCCACAGCTTTGGGAGCTGCAGGGTGGGCCCTGCCCCCCATGCCAGGGCCAGCAAGTCTCAGCCATGTTCATTTGCCTTTCAGAGAAGCCTGGCACCTGCCCACCTGTCAACCCAGGCATCCCTATGCTGGGCATCTGCGCCAACGCGTGCGAGACCGACGCCCACTGCAACGGGGACCAGAAGTGTTGCAAGAATGGCTGCGGCAAGGCCGCCTGTATGACACCCATCCGCTGAGGTCAGTTAGGTGCATTGCAGCCCCAGGGATCCCACAGCACCATGGCGTGGCGCCTGTGCACCCATCCCACTCACAGCCTCTGCTCCTTTGCAGGTGCAGCCGCCTCCTGCCAGCCCAGCCACAGGGAAGCTGCTGCCCGATGCCCATCCCACATGTCCTGGTCCTGGCCCTGCACCGTCCCCCAGACTTGGAGCCTTCAGCCTCAGTTTTCTCCCTGGGGTTCTCTGCTCGGGGTGAGCCCCCTGCACTCTCACCAATAAAGCAGCTTCTCCCTGTCACGCTGTGGCTGCCTCTCCATCCCACACCGTGGTCGCCTCTCTGTTCCATGCTGTGGCCACCTCTCCATCACCAGCCATGGCTGCCTCTCCATCCCATGCCAGGGATGCCTGGAAGGACTTCACACAAGCAGCAGAATCGACTGACTCTGTCCTGCCTCCAAAGGTCCCCAGTCTGTGCCCTGCCTGGGGCTGTCCCATGGGTTCATGGCCCCAGCAGTCCCTGCACTCTGGTTCGTCCACCTTGGGTCCTCCACCATGCTCAGAGCACAGCTGTCAAGGTGCAGCTGTGTTTGTGTCCCATCAGAGCAGACGTGCTCTCTGCTCCCTGCTCTGCAATGGCCAGGGGACAAACACGCTGCAGTGTGTGCCCATACACGAGCATCACCCAAACTCCTCCTGACCTCTGTCCTCCCAGCCTGGCCATGGCACCTTGCCCACAGCCGAAGCCTGAAGGAGCTTTCAGCAGGGCAACTCACATGCCCCAGTCCCATGCCTGCCCCTGCCACATCCCTCTCCACCTGCTCAAAGCTGGGCTTCTGCTCCTGTCCTGCCTTTCCCTGGCACTTCCTGCTCTCCACAGGTCTCCAGGGGCCCTGTTCCTCCCATACCTGCCTGCTCCTGCTCCCAGCCCCTGGGATCAGAGCATGTCCCTCCTGCCTGAGAGGGGCTGGCACTCCCAGAGCCCTGGCCCTTGGCAGGGGACAGAGCAAAGCCATCCCCTGGGACTGAGCACCCCACCTTGCCCAGCACTGCCCAGTGTCTGGTGCTGGTTCCCCCTCTCTCTGTGGTGCAGGTGCAGGCTGTGCCAGCACCACAGCTCCACAGCAGCTCTCCCTGCTCCACATGTGCCAGGAGGGACCGAGTGGACACTGAAGACTGGGACAGGACACTGCTCCTGTGTCCCATACATGCTCACAATGGTGTGGCTCTGGGAGTGCTGCTCAACCCTTAGCCCAGCTGCTGCTCACAGGTCACCAGTGACCTGGAAAGGGAGCTGTGGATGTGCCAGCCATGGGCCATGAGCCCAGCACTGCCCTGGGAATCTCCCCCAAGCTGAATTGTTCATGCCTAGCACTCCCACAGTCCCGAAACTGTGCTGCCATGAGAAGGAGCAGCTTAGCTTGGCCAGCCCCCACTCCAGCAGGGTTTAAATCCCAGCCCATTGCCCAGAAGCACATCGATTGCAGCACGATGCTGGGCCACCGCACCCTTCTCCTGGTGCTCCTGGCACTGCCCACCCTGGCCCAGCAGCAGAGCCCCAGGGACCAGGGCACTGCCCTCACCTTCACTGCATCCCCACAGGGGGCTCTGCAGGGACACTGGACCCCCACTGCCCCGCCTGCCCCCCCCAAAGCAGGTGAGTGCCCGGTGGGGGCAAGCAGGGCCCCTTGGCCCCTCAGACTGTACTGCCTCTCCGACCATGGCTGCCCTGGTGCTGAGAAGTGCTGCCTGATCGGGAAGGTCTGGACCTGCCTCCTGCCCACCACAGGTACTGCTGCTTACTCCAAGGGATGCCAGGATCAGGCAAGGGGTGGCATGTGAGCTGGTGCCTGTGTTGGTGCCCCTGGAGCAAGCCCTGCTCCCGGGGACACAGCTGCATGGAGCATCTCCCTCTGCAGAGAGCCCGGGATACTGCCCCCGTGCTGGCAGTGCCATCGGGCCAAGCTGTGGGACAAGATGTCACAACGACACTGCATGCAGCTCGGGGGAGAAGTGCTGCACTCGCGGCTGCTGCACCCGCTGCGTGCTTGCTGAGCCAGGTGAGGTGTCCTGGAGATCCCCATGCCAGGCTGAGGATGCCCTGGGGCAGCCCCAGGGGTCTGCAGCCCCCATTGAACTGTAGGGGAGTCATGGGCAGTGGGGCCAGGCTGGCTGCATGCCAAACCCTGAGCCTTCCCTCCAGCCAAACCTGGGTTCTGCCCTCGGAAGCGTGCCCAGAGGAGAGCTGCTGCCTGCCCCAACCGCTGCACCGATGACCGGGACTGCTCTGGGGGACACAAGTGCTGCTTCTCTGGCTGTGGGTTGGCCTGCACCCCTCCGGACACAGGTACAGCCTTGCCAGCCCTCTCTGATCTCCATGTCCAGCCCACCACGGCACCGGTGCTAGCCCAGCTGCCCCCTGGCAGAGCTCAGCATGTGCCCAGCTGTACTGCTGGACAAGCCACAGCAGCTGTGCCTGGCCAAGTGTGCAGCTGGTGGCATCCATCCAGGCCCCAGGGAGTGTGTGCCACTGGCTGCAGTGCCACACACCTCCCCTGGGCACAGCCCCAGCCCTCAGGAGCCCCTTGCCAAGAGCTGGCCCTCAGGGTGCTGTGGGAAGGGATCCCCATGTCCAGCTCCTCCATGATGGGTGGGAGATGGCTCTGAGTGCATGAAAGGCTGAACCCCCTCCTGACCCTCCCTCCTTCACCCCCCTCAGACTACATGCTGCTGCAACCAGAGAAAGGGTTTTCCTTCACCACTCCAGCTACCAGCTGGCATCCCATATTGAGCTGTGATTGGTCTCACTGGGTGAGACTGATATGGGTGTGAGGCTGGTGACTGAGGTCATTATGGTGCTCTGGGAAGGAAGATGGAGGTGCAGGACAGGGACAGGATGGAGATTGAGGCCATGCCAGGAGCGGGACTGGGGACAGAATCCCAGCACAGCCGCACTCCTCACTGTCACCAGGGAGCCACCGTGCTGCAGTGAAGCCTGGCGTGTGCCCCATGGTGCTGCGGGGCTCCTTGGGGCCCTGCAAGGAGCAGTGTGACACCGACAGTGACTGCACTGGGGATGACAAGTGCTGCACCACCGGCTGTGGCCACATCTGCAAACCACCCACCAAGGGTAAACCATTGGCACCCTGCGGGGCCAAGAGCCCTGTGCCACCTCCCTACCTGTCACCATGACCCTCGCAGGGGCAATGGGAAGCTGGGGACTGAGCTGCTGTCCAATGGGGCAGGAGCTCAGTGAGGAGGTCACCCCTGCAGCCAGGGCAGCTCCCCAAACCTGGAGGGGTGCCCCGAGCCCCGAGCCCCTTTCTGTCTCTGCATGTGTCTCTGCATGGCCAGGTCTCTCTCCCCCTGCAGCAGAGGGTGATCGAGCAGCCAAGTGCCTCCTCCTGTGCCTACAGGACAAGAACTGGGCTGCAGCCGGGTCTGCGTCCACCCACTGTAGGGCATGTTCCCTCCAGCCTGCTGCCTCCTGGGTCCAGCCTGGAGGGGACAGAGCGGGGCCCAGGGTGGGAGCACCACAGGGCCCTCCATCCCTCAGAGAAGGAGCACTGAGGCATCCTCACTGACCACCTCACTTGCCTCTTCCAGGTACAGCGTAGTCGAGGCCAGGAAGGACTGCACCAGGAGCTGCCATTTCAGGGTCATCCCCCACCCCACTGCCATTGCACCCATGGGCTGAGCAGAGGTGCTGCTGCACCCCACACCTCCCTGTGCTGGACCCTCTGCACTGGCAGGATGGCACCAACATTGACTCCAGTGCTTCTGGTCAGAGTCCCTGGTACCCCCAGCCGTGCCATTAAAAGCTGCATGCTGCCTGCACTACCCCATGGCCAGGATTCCTAGAGACCCTGCATGAGGCAAAACCATGCATCCACAATGGCCCCAGCTGCTCCACAGCACTGAGACAGAATAAACCATCCCACAGCCACCTCTGGTCTGGGTCACCATCCCTGTTCTGTGCTGATTCCCAGAGGAGCTGGCAGCCTGGGCTGTGTGCAGGCAGGGAGGTGCAGGCAGCCATCCCTGCACACAGGCGCTGCCCCAGGGCAGGGAGGGGGTCCCAGTTCCATGCAGGTGACTTCCAGCCATCATCATTCCATGGTAACCATCCTGTTGAGCCTGGGGACTGCATGATGTCCCCTCAGGTCATGGACTGGAAAACCTGTTCCCTCAGATTCCTTGTGCCAAGGAAGGGCTCATTTGCATCCTAGAGTGTGAAAACCTTGTAGGAAAAGCAGTCACGGGTCAGGACAGATAGAGCACCCTGGAGCACCTGGACAACGATGGGGGCAGGGAGAATCACCCATGTCCCAGGGGCCATGGCAGGACCTGCTTACTCATGGTGCTGGATCCCAAGCAGTCCCATGCCTGGAAGATACACTTGGCTGAGGAGGAGCACCAGGGCAGTAGTGCTGTTAGAGCCCCTCATGTTGCTCCCACTGCCATGGCAGGACCAAGCCATGGGGTCTATCCACAGCCCCCACTCCAGGGAGTAGAGGGGTGAGTGAGTGGGGCTGGAAAGAAATCCAGAGAGGGACTGGCAGCCAACTCCAGCAAGGATGGGATGGTGCAACATAGGGGACAGCAGTGCCTGACCCCATCTGGCCTTCCCAGCCCCGCAGGTCACCCTGATCCCAAAGCAGGGCTTGTGCAGAGATAAGCGGGATGGCGGGCAGGGCGCCGGCGGGTTCTGGGAACTGCCCCTCCTCCTGTCCCTGCTGCCCATAGCAAACCAGTTGCCACAGCAGGCAGCTCAGCTTCAGCTGCCCTGGCACTTCAGGCACCCCTGCCACAGACTTCAAACTAAGCCCCAGCTCAGCTCCAGACATGCACAGCATCCCCGGCAGCACCATGAGCCCAGGAGTTTTCCTCCTCCTGGGTCTCCTCATCCTCAGGGCAGAGCCGATGGTAATACCAGGGAAGGGCGGTGAGTACCAGGAGTCAGACCCGGCAGCTGCCAGGCACAGGCAGCCTGGGAGCAGCTCCTTGCATCCCGGCCCCCGTGTCCCTGCCGTGTCCCCTCTGTCCCTGCCCAGCTGACATATGCTGCCCATATGCTGACAGGGACCATGTCCCAGCTGGCTGCAGCACCTGCTCTGCAGCCCTGCTGCCTGAGGGACCCTGCCCCCACCCCAGGGTGCAGGGGCATGTGTGCATGCCCTCAGCCCCATGGACACCCCCTGCACCCCACGGGCACAGCAACTGTCAGCTCCCAGCGGAACCACGTGCAGCAGGATCTGTGCTGCATCCAGGGCACAGACCCCTGCTGCCGGCCCTCCCGCCGAGGAGGGAACAATGCCTGGGGCGGTGGTGCCCAGTTGCGGCGTGGCTCTGCCCCCATCGAGACCACAGCCGGTGCCTCTTTGTTTGAACCAAGCAGCTGCTGTTTGCAGTGAAACTCCGGCTGCGTCTGTTTGCAGCCCAAACACCGCCCGGCCCCGCCGCGGCCGGACGAGCTGTTGGCAGAGGCGACGCCTGCCGCAGCCCCAGCTGGCAGGAGGAGCCGGGCACAGGCGCCAGCTGGAGCTCGCCTGTACCAGAGGCAGGGCTGTCCCAAGTTTCCCAGCATGGTCAAGAGGAGCACAGGGTGCCAGAAGAGGAGGAGGAGGAGAAGGAAGAGGAGGAGACAGCAGAGTGAGGAGTGTGCTGCTGGCAGTGAGGATGCCCGCGGCAGCAGGATGCTCAGGAATGGATCCTGACCTCCAGCTGGTGCTGGCTCAGTGCTGGCTTCCCTGACAGGGCCAGTGACACTCCTCGTGGCACTTGTGAGGGCACACATGGGCCCGTGCCACACTGCACCATGACATGTCATGCTACACTGTGCCACACTGTGCTGTGCCATGCAGGTCTTGATGTGTCCAGCAGCCCCGGGCCATGATCCAAAGAACCCTCCAACCCCTGGGCTGCAGTCCCTGCTTCAGTTCCCTGGCTCTTGCAGAGAGATCCACATCCTGCTTCCCCAGGGATGGAAGATGAGGGGCTCTGGCACTGTCCTGACGTTGCCATCCTAACGCAGGGGACTCCCAGAGACTGGGGAGGTGTCCACGGGACTTCATGCGCTGCTTGCGCCTGGAGCCCCCCGGCTGTACCAATGACTCCGGCTGCCCCGAGGGATTCAAGTGCTGCCACTGGGACTGCCAGCTCCGCTGCATCCCCCCGGCAGAAGGTACGGCATCGCGCTACAGCCGCTGACACCACCTCTGTCCCGGGGCAGCCGGCATCCTTCTCCCTGTCCCATTCCCTGTGCAATCCCCGTTGCTGTGGAATAGCTCCCTGTGAGCTGCTAGCAGCCTCCTGACCGCCGCTGGGATATGTGGATGGGATGGGACACAGGAAGGTGTGCAGCCAGGGCAAGGCAGAGGGGTCTGGCCGGGGCAGGTTTTCTGGTGCTGCCCTAGGAGACTGCAGTGCAGCCTCACCTCTCGGCCCCTCGGCGCTGCAGAGAAGCCCGGTGCCTGCCCGGCAGCAGCCCCCGAGGGGCTCACTGCCCCCTGCTCCTTCCCCTGCGTGGAGGACAAGGACTGCGTGGGAGCGCAGAAGTGCTGCCCGCTGGGCTGCGGCTCTGCCTGCTTGGAGCCGGTGCAGGGTAAGGAGCCGGTGCAGGGTAAGGACCCGGCAGGGACGGCTGGGAGCCCTGGCTCAGCCCAGGGACCCTGTGTGCCATAGCTGTCTCCCTGACACCCTGGTCCCTGGGGCAGCACACGCAGCTTTCCCTGCACCGGCAGCTCCTGACAGCTGCCGAGAAGTCCCAAGGCAGGGACGTGGCCTCAGGCACCAGGAATGTGCGGGTCATGGCAGGAACCAGGGACCCCCGGGGCAGGCAGGGCGGCCAGTGGGGGATGCTGAATCGTCACACCCCTTCTGCTCTGTCAGACCAGCCCAAGCCCAGCGAGGGCCCTACGGCGCAGCCAGGACTATTCCGGGAGCGGTGCCGAGGGGACAGCGACTGCCCCGACGCGCAGAAATGCTGCAACAGCAGCTGTGGCCATCAGTGCCTGCCGGGAGTGCCGGCCGGTGAGACAGGATGGGACAGGATGGGCAGTGAGGGCGGGGACATGGCTCAGAGACCGGGAGTGATGTCTGGGGTAGCCGCCACCGCGGCACAGACCTGTCGCACAAAACGGGACCCCTTCACCCCATGTGTGCCAGTGTGGGCTCTGCCAGGTGTGGGGTGGGGACAGACTGCACAGCACCCAGGTGGGCACTGGAGTGGAGAGGGAAGGGGACAGTGCGACCACCTTCTGGTGAGGCCACCATCATGCTCTCATCCTGCTCCACGGTGCAGAGGACACCAGCCCTGCCCCAGTCACTCAAAGGCCACTGGAGCACCAGTGGGGATGCCTCAAGGACCAGGACTGTCCCCCATCCCACGTGTGCTGTCACCAGCTGTGCACCAGGCACTGTGTCGCAAACAGCCAAGGTGAGGGGGCTGGGAGCCACCCCAAAAGGTTCGACAGCCCCACGTGCCCCGGTCCCCATGGCTGTGTCTCCAAGCTGTGGCTCTGCAGCCAGCCCACACCATACCTGCAGGGAAGGACGGATTCTGCCCAGCCCGTGCTGGGCTGTTCCCCAGTTACGACTGCCGAGCCTGGTGCTGGCACGATGGCGAGTGCCCCCGCGAGGAGAAGTGCTGCCTCCGTGGCTGCGACTACGTCTGCCTGCCCCCGTCCCAAGGTGCCAGATACGGGCAGGGGTGACCCCAGCTCAAGGGACTTTGAGACTGGGTGGGGAAGACCCGCTGTTGCTGCCTGCACTCCCAGCCCCGCTGCCTCCTGCCCCCAGAGAAACCAGGCATCTGCCCGCTGGCTGAGGAGGCTCCGCTGGCATCGTGTGGCACCCCCTGCACCAAGGACTGGCAGTGCCCGGGGGCTGAGAAGTGCTGCAACAGCAGCAGATGTGGCTACATGTGCTCAGCCCCCGAACTAGGTGAGGAGATGGTTGCTAGAACAGTGATTCCAACGGGAATTCTGTCAGAGCTCCTGGGAGCAGGATGTGGGACGGCGCTGCCATAGGGCAGGCCGGGTGCAGTCCCGGTGCAATTGTCAGGGCACCCCGAGGCTGCAGAAAAGGAGGTGCCTGCAATACAGGGTGGTCCCTCCTCCAGCTGTCTCTTCCTGCCCCTCCCAGACAAGCCCGGTGAGTGCCCGAAGGTGAGGCCACAAGACCCATCGGAGCCGTGCACGGAGAGGGACCCCTGCACCCACGACAGGGACTGCCCCCGGCAGCTGAAGTGCTGCTTCTCTGGCTGCGCCATGCGCTGCACCCGCCCTGCCCAAGGTGAGCGTGGCAGCCCGGCCACCAGCACAGGGAAGTGATGTGAGAGCAGGGCTGGGACCTCCGCCCTCACCCGGGTCCCCTCCTCTGGCAGAGCACCCTGGGGAGTGCCCCCGGGCAGAGCCGTGCTGGGACATACGGCGCCGGCGCGGGAGCCAGTGCCTGGATGACAGTGTCTGCCGGCGAGAGGAGAAGTGCTGTGACACCGGCTGTGGCCGGGAGTGCGTGGCCGTGCCCAGAGGTAGAGGGCACAGCCTGTTCAGGGGGAGCTGCCCCCAGCCCCCCAAGGGCAGCCAGGTGACAGCGATTTGGTGCCCCTGCAGACAGCGGGGACAAAGCTGATGGCTGGTGTGTGGAGGAGTGCCAGGCTGATTCACAGTGTCCCTGGGGACAGCGGTGCACCAGCATCGGCTGTGGCCGCATCTGCATGGACATCCCTGGAGGTGAGAAGCCTGGCCTGCCAGCCAGCCCCTCCGGGGAACATGTGTGGCTGCCCTGGAGTGCCCCATGGTGAGGTGCCCCAGGTGAGATGATTCCCAGCTGGGTGATTGCCTTGCAGGCAGAGTGGGAGTGTGCCCCATCTCCAGGGAGGAGACCACGTGCGTGGACATGTGCAACTTCGACGAGCAGTGTCCCTGGGGCTACAAGTGCTGCAGTAATGGCTGTGGCCACATCTGCATGCCAGCCTCTCTGCAAGGTCAGCCCCTCACACCTGCCCAGTCCTGCAGGGACAGAGCCCAGGTCCCCTTGGCACCCACCCCAGGGCATCCTGACCCTTCATCCCCAATGAGGACCCCTCATTATGACCACACTGGAATCCTGAGCTGGGTCTGCCAAGGCAGCTGTACCTGTGGGTGTCTCACACCCTCCACAGATATGATCGCCCCCATCCTTCTTTCCATGCCTCCCCCTCTTTCTGTGCAAGTAATGAGCACACACAGCCTCAGCTTAGTCACCAGGTGACCATCCTCCCCTGCCCACAGAGCGTGACACTGTGGCTGTGCCCCGGCCCAGTGCTGAGCGGTGCTCAGAGGAGTGCGAGGTCGACTCACAGTGTCTCTGGGGACAGAGGTGCACCCGCACCTCCTGTGGCCGTGTCTGCAGGGACACTCCTGGAGGTGAGGCACAGGAGACCCAGTGTTGCCCCAGGAGACGTGGGGTGTCTCAGCCAGGTGGTCCACGGCAGGGTGCTCTGCCCTGCAGGCAGAGGTGGAGCATGCCCCACGCCTGGGGGCAGTGGGACCTGCCTGGACCTGTGCAGCCTTGATGAAGAGTGTCCCTGGGGACACACATGCTGCAGCAATGGCTGTGGCCATGTCTGCACACGGGTGCCTGGTGGTATAGAGGCCTATGGCCACCATAAGGGGGCCAGTACCAGGGCCAACACCAGGTCATGCAGGGTACCAGCTGACCTATGTGAAGGGCACAGCCCTTGGCATGGTCCCAGCTCAGCATCACTGTGAGGCCAGTTCCCACTGCTGCCCCATTGCTCTGCTCCCAGCAGATGCATTTGCAGGGCAAGGGGATCTGAAGTGATGCAGAGTGGGATGGAGCTCTCATGGAGCTGGCCAGCATAGCTGCAATCGAGGCCATTGGTCCCTCACTCCTGCAGTCTCGTTGCTCCCTAAAAGCACACCCTCCTTTTCAGATGCTGTGTGATGGGAGAGCAGCTCCTCTGCAGCAGGAAGATACCTTCATTAGGGGACATGGGACGGCCATGAGCCCCAGCTGGCCTGTCCCCTCCCCACCATCTCCAGCAATAAAGTGTGTGTTTGAATGCCCCCAGGTGCTCCATGTGGTCCTGGAGTGGCCTTGAAATCACTTGAAGCCACTGGGGCCAGGAGGTTCAGTCGGACTTGGTGACACAGGGCCAGTGAAGCAATGCAGACACAGACCCGGGTCGGGGCAGGCTGGGGACAGGCACCACCCCAGGCATCCCTCAAAGCAGGAGCTGTTCCTCCTCCTTCAGTGGCTTCAGCTCCCAGTCAGGTCATGTCGGTGGCTTGAAGGCAGGGTTGGGCTGGGAGCCCATCTGTGGCAATGGGAGCTGCAGGGTGGTGGCTGGGTGAGCCCTGCCATGCCATGCTGCTGGAGGCACCCACAGCCCAGTCCCCATGAGGAGTGCCCAGAGGGATGGGCACTGTCTGCTCCTGCCAGCACAGGCAGGAAGGACCAGACCCAGACGTGCTCATCCAGGGACCCGTCCTTGTATTGTCACAGTCCAAGGGGAGGGACAGGCTCCTCGGCTCAGGCACCACGGATAGGAGGGTGCATCCATGCTGGCATGGGCACATGTCCCTGTCCTTCAGCCAGTGAGCATCCCAGGCAAGCCACAGTCCCAAGCATGGCCACCCTGACCCACAGCCCTCATTGCCACCAGCCCCATGGNAAGCCACAGTCCCCAGCATGGCCACCCTGACCCACAGCCCTCATTGCCACCTGCCCCATGGTCTCCCTGTAGGGTCAGGGATATGGCCACCAGCAGCAGCTTCCCCCAGGCAGGGGCTGTGCAGAAGCCACCACTTCCCAGGCCAGCACTACCAGGCACCTGGAACTGAGAGCTGGGGGCATCAGGAGAGGGGCCAGGAGCAGCTGCCATCTGTGGCCCACAGCACATTGCTAGCTAGTGATGTGGGCACAGGCCTGGAAGCACTCGCCCATGGTCTCAAAGTTGTTCATGTTGCCGCCGCAGCCGCCGTAGATGAACTCCTCACACCTCTGGCTGGAGGCATTGAAGAAGAAGCGGCGGAAGAGCGCCTTGCAGTTCCCACAGACTGAGGGCAGGTAGCAGAAGTCTGCATGATCCAAAGGGGACAGGCTGAACCAGGGCAGGCAGGGGACACCACCATACTCAGCACTCTCAGGCCCTCAGACAGCTCTGCACAGTTCTGGTTCCTTTTTACTGCCATACCCTTTGTGCCAGCACACAGCTCTGCACCCACCTGCCCACAGCCCCACACACCAGTAGCTTCCCCACAGCACTGTGTGGTGACCCCCAGGGTCTGCAAGACCCATCAAGAGCTCAGGAGCACCCCAGGGACCTCCCTTCCCAGTTTGCTACCCCATGTCAGCCAACACCCCTCCTGTCACCCACCCCTGTGAATGCCACGCTGCCACTCCAGAGCCCCACCACCACAGCACTGAGTCCTCACCCAACACTGGCTCCTGGCATGTGTAGCCACACTTGCTGGGACAGCACTTGGTGACTCCGTGGCAGTCGGCATCGCTGGTGCAGCGCGAACAGGAGGCACCCATGTGGCAGGAGCCACAGTCCTTGTGCAGCAGGTCCTCCACCTCTGAGATGTGGTAGCAGTACCCAGGCTTTGCTGCAGGACACAGTGGCCAGGACGCTGGTGAGAGGCACAGAGCAGGGGCCACAGCAGCCCCCCAGTGCCCCAGGGTTACACCCCAGGCTCCCACAGTCCCACACTTGTAGGCACCTGGCAGCATATGGGGCAGTGGGAAACACTGGGCAACAGCAGCACCCAGAGCATCCCTATTCGCAGGCCATGACCCAGCCACACTCACCCATCCCCTGCTCCTCTTGTCCAGTTGCGTGTGGGGCCGGGCTGGATCGCTTGGCAAGGGGGAGCAGGGCAGCAAGGAGGAGAAGACAGCCAGGTGGCAGCTCCATGGTGCCCTGGATGGCTGGGTCTGGCCCCGGGTGTGGTGGGCTGGGATTTAAGGTGTGCAGGCGGGGCGGAGAGAGCAGGGCTGGTGCCTAAACCCAGCTAATTCCTGCCATGCAGGTAACGAGCCACACCCAGGCAGGGCCTGGTCTCTGTGGTGGCATCCTGGCCACAGCCCTCGAGCTGGGGGGACCGGTAGGACAGGACAGATGTCCCGGCACAGCCCTTGGGGAGCCCAGCTGGGTGGCAACAGCATGCCCAGGCTGGGCTAGGGACAGCACCAGTGACTGCTGCAGCCTCCTGGGGACAAGCCTGTGTTGGGAACAGAGATGGGAAGGTTGGCACCGGCCTCTCCATTGCTGGGGATGATGACAGTGCCATGCCAGCTCTGGCGCAGCCACCAGCCAGGGAAAGGCTGGGGCACGGCACGCTGCAGCAGTGCTCTCCCTGTGCTCCCTGTGCTGCAAGTCCGTGGGAAAGGCTGTGCCAGAGCTGTATCCCTTCATCAGTTTCTCCCATGCTCCCTCATGTCTGACAGAGAGCAAACCGGGCAGGATGGACCCACACACAGGGCTGAGCCCGTGGGTACCACCATTGTGGCCGTGGAAGGTAGGTCCCGCTGGACAGTGATGCTCCCATCCATTCCCATCCTCTGTCCCTTTGCCGCCTCCTTCATCATCCTCTCTCGGTTTGGGGCCGTCCCCTTCACCCGCCTCCCTCCCACGAACACCAGTGCGGAGCCGTGTCCTGTGCCCTCCGGCAGCCCCCTGCTCCCGGCAGCAGGTGGGGTGCAGCGGCCGCATCGTGCCTGGGTGGGCCCTGGGGCTGGGAGACGG
>VXBB01016570.1:185240-200874 GCA_013399915.1 Illadopsis cleaveri
CCCCCGGGCGGCGCGGGGCCCGGGGCGCTGAGCGGGGAGGCCCCCGCCGGTATCCGTGGGCAGGCGTGGGGTGAAACCTGCCAAAAGGAGGGAGAAACAGATTAAGATGTTCCCATTCAGCAAGAATAATTGTCTTCCCTTCCTAATTACTGCCGTAATTAGTGTCCCAAGGGTGAAGCGGAGGGTGAGGGAAGCTCCGTGGGGAGGGGCCAGGAAAGCCGGAGTCGGGGTGGGGTTTGGCGGGCGGTGTCACCCCCCGCCCGCGCCCCTCGCCGACGCCCCACCGCGGCTTTTCCTGCCTCTCCTTCAAAGCCCCAGGATGAGGCCCTGGCAGTGTCCCTGGCACGGGACACGGTGACGTGGCCAGTGCTGAGCAGTGGTGGGAGCAAATCCCGAGGGACGTGTCGGAGGCGGTCGCGGGTGAAGAGTCAGGGTGGGCAGTGGGAAAGATACCCTTGCACAGGGACTTAGCGGCCACCCTCGGTGGCTACAGTGCCAAAATCCACTGAAGCTTAACTTTTCCTGCTGTCTCCCAGGGGAATCGCAGTGACTGGATGATCACTGGACCGACCGACAGCGTCTTCCAGAGCAGCCTCGCCTGTCCGTGCACCGGCAGTGGCACCATGGCCAGGCTGGGACAGCACCACGGGGGATGCAGGGACAATCCCAGAGACATGGGAGGCTGCTCCCAGGTAGATGTTGAGGTTTCGCATGACAGGAAAACACTCCCAGAGGAGGACCTGTGTCGTACCCCCTTGTCCTGCCCTGACACCAGGGACCCGCAGGGTAAGCAGTGGGTGCAGCCTCCAGCAGGGGAGAGCCGCCAGCCAGACCTCCTCTGTGGGAAAGCAGTCATCAGGGTACCCAGGGAACACCCAGGAATGCGGCACCTCCCAGGAATGCGGCACCCAACAGGGACAGCGACACAGAGATAGAGGCGGCGTTGTGCCACCGAGATGATGTTCCTGTCCAGGCCAGGGCGTACGGCAGGAGCGGGGCCGGGGTCAGAGCAGGAGCACAGAGACTGTGCTGCACACGCACACACACGTGCCCACACCTGGCTCCCACGTGCACGCACACACACGCACACACGTGCAGAGTGCCTGAACCCTCCTGCCGCTCCCAGGGAAGGGCACTCCCGGAAGGGACTGTCAGGGAAAGCCCCGGCAGCTCCCGTGCCGTCCTTGCGACACTCTGCAGTGTCCAGTGTGGCCAATCCCATGGAAGGGGCAGAGGCAGCTTGAGCAGCGTGTGACGGCAATCTGAGCACCCACCCTGCCTCCGGCAAGGACACGGGACTGGTTGCTCCAGCCCTGCGGTCCTGGCACCCACACAGAGCCCCCACCCCCCTGTCCCAAGCAGCAGGACTCCATGGCCCCGGACCTTTCCTGGTCTCCAGGTGTTGGGCCAGCTGGGCAGCAGCTGGCCAAGAGATGCAGGGCTGAGGGGCCGCTGGCAGCGTGGGGCTGTGGACCGTGTCCGGTCACAGGACGTCCCTCGGGAGCTAGCGATTGTTCCCAGAGGCAGAACAATGCCCGGAGAGCTGCCAGGGCACCACGGGCTGCTCCACAGCGCCCGGCCCGGAGAGCCTCCTCCACTGTTTCACCAGGCCAGCCCCAAGCGGGATCTCCCGGCCCTTTGCTGCTGCCTGTCCCGTGCCTGTCTGCTGCAGCAGGAAATTGCACTGGCTGCTCTTGTCTTGCAGCACAGCATGGCTCTCTTGAGGCTGCACGGAGCCAGCACCAAGCAGCAGCACCTTCCTGCCTCCCCCGAGGCTTGTCCAGCAGCAGCTGCCTGCGGGAGCGAGGGGACAGGAGGGTTCACGCTCGGATGGAGCGTGTCAGGCGCTGGGGCATGGGCCAGGTCATGGGCACCAACCTTCTGCCCCAGGAGGATTTAAAGCCCTGCCTGTGCCCAGAGAGGCAGCCCCCACGCTGCCCATCCATGCCATGCGGCTGCTGTCGCTGCTCCTGCTCCTGGGTCTCTGCTGCCTCTGGGCCCGGCTGGTCTCCCCAGGTGAGTGTGGGTGGGCACAGGTGGGCACAGGTAGATGTGGGAGCCAGTGGAACAGTGCTGCTGGAGGATTTTTGGCCATGGGCACAGAGACCACTGTGACTATGGCTGGGAGTGCAGCATCCCACCTGTGCCGTCTCCCCTACATCTTTGCATGCTGCAGAAATGACCACCAACCCTCCTAGAGCTCCCTGGGAGGGTTGTCTGGGGTCTCTGGAGCCCTCACCCCCAGGGTTCCACTGTGGGGCTGACATATGTGCACAGTCATACTACAGAGTGAGGGCCTGAGTATGGATTCCTGTCTTTCCCAGAGTTCACCTAGTCCCCACCTGGACCTGGACCATGGACTCAGTCTGTGCAGCCAACCCTCACCAGACAGCCAGACAACAGCTGGACAGCTGGACACAGCCATGGAGGGCTCCATCAGCTGCTGGATAATCACCCAGCCTCCTGATCCCACCTCAGCACCCTCAGCTCTGTGCTTACCATAGGGGTCTCTGTGCCCCCCACCCCTCAGTAAACCCAGTCTGTGATGAACAATGTCTGGTTCCTGCTGCATCTGTCTCCTGGTGGGCCCCCACCAGTTTCTGAGAGACCTTCAGTCCCTGTGGGAGGGGTGGGATCCCTGTCCTCGTGGCTCTTGGTCAAGCTTTTGGAGGATGCTTGGGGAGCCTCAGGGAGCTGGGGCCACAGACCCTATGGGGAGGTTTCCTCTGGTCCAGAGATGCTCTGTGAGTCCTGGGTGGGTGCGTGCCTGGGGCTGTCTCTGGGGATCTCCCACAGGGAACAGAAGCATGTTGCTGTGTAGAGGGCCCTGCTGAGCCCACCCTGGGCAGGAGCAGCACCAGAGGGTCCCTGTGCAGTGACAGGGCCAGGGCAGCCACAATGACCTGGCTGTGCCAGGCACTGACCGAGGACAGCTTGTCACACCCAGCCAGTGGCCAGTGTGGGGTTTATTAGGAAAGAGAAGGTCCTGCCCAAAACACTGCTGGTGCCCAGGACCAGCCCTGGTAGAGTGACGCAGAGGAAGAGGCCCCTGCACCCACACACTGTGGGTTCTCCTCACTTCACATGGTCCTTGTATACCTTGTGGCATCAGTCAACAAGTGTAATCACTGTCACCAGCACCATCATCATCATCATTGTCTCATAATCGGTGTTAAAGAAATTTTTGACACCAGGCTCTCATCTCCATCAGATAGATTTATTGGCACACATCAATCATGAAATATAGCTTGAGCTGTAGCCTCAAAAGGACCCCAAACAAAGAAATCTCTGGGCAATTATACCCTTATAGTGTAAAATCCCCATCTCTCATGTGACAGTCCAGATTGAGTATTGTTAGGCTCTGGGGTCTTCTCACTCTTCATTGCCTCCCTGTTTTGTTACCAAGTGGTTGCCACATGGTCATTTTCACACCCACTGAGGTCAGTTTTGGTGGGGGTTTCTGTCAGTTCTGTGGTCAATGTTACAATACGGTTGTTACAGTTTTATACACCATGACCTATGGGCTGTCCACTTCAGCTATTCATTTTTAAGTAACATTTAAGCCCTGGATCTCACCTACACAACACACCCAATATGGTTCAGATAAAGTTCAATTTGCACCTAGCAGGTCCAGCTCCTGATATCAAACAACCACTCAGCTGCTTTCAAATAATATAAAATTTTCAACAGTCATGACCACCACAGTAATCATCATTGTTGTCATCATCATCACCATCACCACCATCATTGCCATCATCTGCCTCCCTGTCACCATGGTCAGACCCAGGATTCTTTCCCCCCTCAGGCTTCTCTGCCTTCCCCCTGATCTCTGGCTTCTCCCACAACACAGGTTCTCCCCAGATTTCCACCAGTCTCCAGCTTCTCTCCAGTCTCCAGCTTTGCTACAACCTCCAGCTTTTCCCTAGTCACAGTCTTCCCTCACATGCCCGGGTGTCTTTCCCTTAATTTGGTTTCTTGTAAGGGGAATTGCTATCAACATTCAGCACATGTTTACACCCCAGTGGGAGTTTATTAAAGGTATATTGTCCCTTCTCAAGGAAATGCCAATTTCTGTTTTCTCCTCTAATAAGGGGGCTACAAAGGACACAACTTTCTTGTCCAGTGCTGCCATCCATGGGTGTGTGGCTGCAGAAATCCCATTTTGTGCTGCAGCAGAAGTTGGGTACTGTGGTACATTAGTGATTGTTGAATCAGGGAGTGCAGGTGCTGCACAGAGCAGACATTGCAGCTTCATTTCAGGGTTAGAGTTGGCATTTGATCCAAAGCACCATAACCTACTGAACAGCAGACACCAGGTTTGGCCTTTCAGAATATCAAAACCCAAATATTTTCATTATGATATCTAACTGCAAAGCAAGTAGCTGACATACACTTCATGCCAACTTCTTGCCCAGGGGCCATGAATTAACCTGGGTGATTTGGCACTTGCTCTGTTTACTCCTCTGCTAACTTTAACTCTTTGTTGTCCAGGTTGAACATCCAACAGCATTGTTGTATTAAAATTGAATCTCATGCTCCTGTGTCCGTTAAAAATTGCATTAATTTTTGATGAGGTCCAATAGCATCAGAATGTCTGGACCATTATTATGTCTGCATGAATAGGATTTCACTTACCAGATTTCAGTCTGGCCTGGCTTACAGCCATAGTGCTCTTGCAAATCAGTCATCTAAATCAAATCAAATGGGGCCAGTTTGGAGTATAATTTCCCACTCTATCCCAAGGTCCACTGGTTTCTTCTGTTTCTATAATGAGTCTGGTTTCATATTCAGGGGGATTTGAAGGAAACAAAGAATCATCTTCTCCAGGTTCACTATGGTCAGGGCTACCCCAAATGTTTCCAATCTCATTCTTCAGGGGATAACAGTTAGTTTTCTAATCTATACAATGTCGGGAGACAGGGAGTCCACATAAATGTAACTTCAATCTTTTCTTCTGACTTTTATTTTTTTCCTTTACTTCCTGTAGCTTTTCTTTCTGTTTATGCAGCCTCTCAGTTTTCAAAGACAACAATACAGCTTCTTTCCAACCTTCTATTTCTCACTCAGATCTTGTTTCTCTCTGCTGTGGTTTTTTCTATCCTAACAGGCAGCTTCTATGCAGGTGTTTATTATCTTACAAAAAATTCCTTGGCTCTTTTCATCTTTTATACAGTCCCTGGCCACCTTTAGCTTCTCTTCCACAGCTTTCCAATCATGCCAGTTTTCATCATGTGGAGCACAAATGAAAGAAGATCATTGAGCACATTGCTGAGCATCTTCCCTCAGCCTTGCCATGTTAGTAGCCCACAACACTAAATCTCCTGTAATCCAGGGTGAATGGATATAAATTCAAAAATTGTTGGCTGCCCATTAATAACAGTACTCACATAATTTGTCCAGACTGGATTGGGGCAGTTACAGGTGAAGTAGCAGTGAGCAGAGAAAGCAAGGCAACAGGATCAGGGAGAGACAGTGGAAAACCTTTTTCAGTGGGCACACAGGGAGGAGCAGGGTCTGGGCTAGAATTTACCTCAGGATATCATGTGCCAACCCCACTCCCGAGATGCTGCTTTTCCCGAGCTCAGTTATCCCAAACATGTCAACAGTTTATCTGCCCTGTGTATCAGTCCTGTACTCTATGTTGAAGGCAAATCAGAACAATCTCTCTGAATCGCCCCGTGTGGGCCACACTTCTGTAGGTTTTGCCCCAGCACATCAAGTGATATATGGCCATTCCTCCTGGCATAATATCACTGTGAGCTTTAGAGATCATTTAGTAGTGCCAGCTATCTTCTCCCAGTTCTGCAGTACCTCAGCTAAGGGCATTCCCTTCTTTATGCCAGGTACATTGCTCATCTTTCCCAAAACCCACAAAACTCAAACTTGTAGAAGGCAGGATTTAAACCTCGTTTAGAGATTTGACACTCACTACTCAGTCCTTCCTTACTCCAGAGCTCCTGGGTGAAACCATCCACTGCTGCAAATTTGGATATCTGGTGCTTATTAGAAAATGGGCAAGTGACCAAGTGCCCCATTTGGGTTGCCAGGCTGTTAAAGAAATTTCTGACACTAAGCTCTCATGTTCACTAGATACATTTATTGGCACAGATCAATCATGAAATCTGACAGCCTGAACTGGGTGCCACAAAAGAGGAACCCCAAAATCTCTGAAAATCCCAGGGCAATTACACCCTTACAATCTAAAATCTCCACCCCCCATAACCAGCACCATTTTCATTGCTATTGGAGTAATAATATTCATTGTCATTGAAGTCACTATCTTCGCTGCTATAGTAACTGTCACTGTTGATGTCATCATCACCCTCTTCAATGCTATTGGAATCTTCATAACTGATGCCATCATCACCATCTTCATTGCTATTGGAATTTTCATAGTTAATACCATCATCACCATCATCACTGCCATCATCACCAACATCACCATCATCACCAGCATCATGGCCATCATCACCATCATTGCCACCATCACTGTCATCGTCACCATTATCACTGTCATTGTCCTTGCCATCAGAAAGATCTTTTTTATCACCACCATCACCACCTTCATTGCTATTGGAATTGTCACCATTGACATCATCATCACTGTCATTGTCACCATGATCATGGACATTGCAATCACAAGGCTGATTTTTATCACCATCATAGTCATTGGCATTGTTGGCATTATCACCAGTTTCACTGCTATTGGAGTCACCAGTTTCACGGCTCCTGGTGTCACCAGTTTCACGGCTATTGGAGCTGTTGTCATTGTCACCATTACCATGATCACTGTCAGGCACCATGCTGGGCTCTTTCCCAGGCTCAAGGCTCAGGGCACTTCCCAGATGCCCTGGTGGTGGCCACCCAGCTGGAGCTACTCCATGGAACTCTGTAGGAGAGCAGAAAGCAGTAGCATCAGCCCCAGCATGCTGCCCTCTCACCCACTGCTTCCACCCAGCAGCCCTGTTCACCACAATGCTGCGCTGCCTTCTCCTCTGCAGCTTTTCCTGGTGGGTTTTCTGACCCCTGCTGCCCTCAAGGCTGAGGTGACTCAGCCCAAGGCCATGCTGGTGCTCATGGCAGTGGTGGGGCTGGTGCCTGAGGGGCCCTCCTGGGCACCTCTGCCCTGGGGCCAGCAGCCACACGTGGCTTTGGCTGTGCTGGGGGGTCAGGGAGAGATGGGACTGTGCCACAACTCACTGTGGCACTGTGGTGAGCCCCACATCACCTGGGTTCACCCCACTCCACTCCCACCACAGCTTCCCTGGCCCTCACAAGGCAGCAACCTGGCACCTGCCAGCACCTGCAAAACACCTGTGATTCTATAAAAATAAGGAAAAAATACTCTTAAATATTCTTCCCACCCACCTACACTTGCCTGCAATGGGTGCTGCCTGCAGCTGCACCCACAGGGTGAGGAGCTCCAGCAGGAGGATGCTTCGTGCCATGCTGATGAAGTCTGTGCACAGGGCTGTGCCAACCAGCAATTTAAAGTGCCTCGTAGGCAGCCCGGGGCCAGGAATGGGAGGAGGCAGCTCACAGGGGACTTCAGGAACCTCCCAGAATTGCCTCTAATTCTGTTTACCAAAGAGCCACTCCAACTCCACCCACAGCCAAGGCAGGAGCAGGATCCAGACTTGGCAGCACTCCAAGGAGGACAGCACAAGGACTGGAGGACAGAAGGGGAAACCAGGACTGCACAGAGGCAGATTCTTCACTGCTTCTCTCAACAGGAATTGCTACAATGACCTTTATCAACAGCAGTGACCCCAGTGCTGGGCTCTGCTGCAGGCAGGAGCCTGTCCTGGCCCTGCCATCCCGGATGGAACAGGAACAGGGCAAGAGCACCTGGCAGCAGCACCAGGAGCTCTGTCCTTCCACATGCAAAATGCCCTCCATTCAAGGCTACTGTTTCACACGAGGCTCTTTGCAGATTTTTGTAGGTCAAATATTCAAGGCTTCATCTGAGCACCTGTCTCTGAACCATCCCATTCCCAAGCAGAGTGCTCCAGCTCTTTCAGTGTTCCTACTGTCAGTTGCCAGGTTTAGGCACACAAATGAGCTCAAAGTCTCCTGAGCAAGTTGATGCTGTCCCCCAGCACCATGGTCCTCCTGCTTCGTGGCCTCCCCAGGCTCCCCCTTATCACAGGACAGCTCACCCAGCTCAGCACACTCTGGGCAAAGACTGAGCTCAGTGTGTCTTTCCCCCAGACCAACCAGACTCCATCAACATGGAGTCTATTTAATTATTTAACTCTATTTAATTATTTCTTTCTGAATTACACACAAACCAATGTGCAATCAATAGAATAGGAGAACTTAAGGACTGGTCTGCCCAGGACACATCAGCACCAAACACAAATGGGTTGGAGTTTCTGGATAATAGACAAAGTTTAAATTTGCAGCTGTGGGATGAGTGAAATTAATTGGTTTGAGATTGACATTACTACTACAACTCTAAGCTGCCATATGATAGGAGCAGTGGAAAAGCAAAGTCGTGCTCAAAGAGCTTTCCATCAACATCACATCACACATGTAGGGACAGTGCAAGGGAAGGAGCACAGCTCTGCACAAATCTCCGCAAATCTGTGTGGGAAGAGGGCTCACGGCCCTTAAATGCTCAAGTACAGGGTTATCCTCCTCCTCCTGCTGTGACTCAAGGTGGATGCAACTCCTCCACAAACCACCCATGTCCACCGGAGATCTGGTACTCACACCTCGCCGCTGCCTGGCGGAACCTGACAGCCCAGTGCTTATCGCACGTTTTTGTGGCTGTTAATCACCACCCAGCAGGACACCCCGGAGCAGGCAGGGCTGGCCACATGGTGTCAGCAGTGCCAACTCCCTTCCACGCACCTGACAAACCATCTGGAACAACCTGAGGGATCGCAGGGCTCCTTCCAACCTCAGGAGTGCCACAATGGAGAGCTCAGCACTGCTGCTGTCCCTGTGCTTGCCTGGTGGTTCCTCCTTTTGGGAACACCACCATAATTCTGGCACATTTCTGTTTTAGCAGACCATAATCCTGGATAACATTTAGGGAACTAATGGAGGAGAATGTCTCACAAGCAAATTGCTCTGATGAAATAAACACCTGAGGATACTGAGGGTCAGAGGGACTTGTCCAAAGTCTCCCTGAGAATCAAACAGGAACATGGGTAACCTCAGGTGTGAACCAGGTGTTCATGTCTGGCAGACACGCACCTACCACACAGATCCATGGAAAAACTACCATTAAAAACCAGGGCCTGGAGGAGACCCAAATGAGGCATCACATCAGTTAGATGTAGGTGATCCCTGACAGATGTTGTTCTGACATGCTCTTGAAAAGATATCCCTCTCCCTGCAAAAGCAGCAACTCTGTCATTGAGAATTTGTTCCAGGATTTAAGTCTTCTTGTTAATTGGAAAGCTTTTCCAAAGATCTGATCTCAGCCTCACTTATTCAAATAAACACAAGGGACAACTTGTCCATCAAGGTGGGTATAGAGCACAAGCTGGTCTCACAGATTAACAGTATCACTCTCCTCACCTTTCCCTGGGGGTTCTTACAGCCACAGTTATTCTTCCTCTCCTCTGGGCAATGTCCAGTTTTTGTTGCTGACAACTTGGAGCAACCAAAATAAGCGCACAAGCAGCCCAGTGCTGGTGATAATGAAGTTATGTCAATGTTGATGGTGACTTGATTGGCCCCACATCCACCCCACATCCGCCACTGGGTTTGTCTAACAGCCCAAGGCTTACCCCGGGCTGGTGCAGAATGGCCAAAGCAACAGGAAGGGGACAAAGGCAGGAGCTTCTTCCAGCACGTCAGCCCATGAGTCAGCAGCCTCTGCTCCCACAGCCACAGTTCCATGGGAGCTGAGTGTGGTCACTGCTGAGCCAACAGCTACAGCAGAAGAGTCACACTGAGGGGACACAGCCACAGGCTGCAGTGACAAGGTGCTGAGAGAACACCAGCACATCCTCTGGAGGCATCAACACAGCCCCCACAGCATTGTTCACAGAACCACAGAATGATTTAGGTTGGAAAAGACCTCTGAGATCATCGACTTCAACCTTTGACTGATCACCACCTTATCAATTAGATCATGGGTCCAAGTGCCACATGCATTCATCCCTTGAACACAAATGAAACAAGATGGAGCATCTGGCAAAGCTGGTGGGAAGGAGACCTCGCTTTCCCCTGCAGCACAGCTTAGGGCAGCCCCAGGGCCACACAGGACAGGGTCAGTGCTAGGAGATGGCTGCTGGAGCACACCCCTGCTCTGCACAGCGAGACCCACCCTGTGCTCTGGCAAATCCCCCGTGCTTGGTTTCTGCCACTGAATCATCTTGGAATGAGGAAGAATGTTACCAGCAAAATAGTAAATGTTTTATCAATGCAAATTGTTATCCAGCTGATTCAACAGAAAAGTTTCTCTTTGACCACAACATGGGGTGAGATTATCTAGAAAAAGACAGAAAAGTTGTTTTGACTATTCTGCACACATTAGACAAGATGAGGAAATGCTGTTTTGGGGTGTTTGCTCAGAGAAGCAATGAGATGCCAGAAAGAGGAATTATACGAGGAAACACAGAGATCATGGAAACTTATACAGGGAACACACAAATCATGGAAAGACTGGCATTCACACTCCAGCCGCAGGTACTCGGGTCTCAGGGCCAGAGGCCACGTGTGTCCAGCTCCACCCGCGACAGGTCCTCCTCTGGGTGGGACAGGGTGAGTTTAGGACTTCGGGACTCAGGATGCCCTGCCTGGCCCTCCGGGACCGCTCAGCCCGCCGTGGGGGCGGCGGCGGGGACACCCGGGGGGCTGCGGCCAGCGCTCCGGCGGCACCTTCAGGGCGGGCGCGGTGTGAGCCCGGGGCTCCCCGAGCACACACCGGNCCGGGGGTTCCACGGCCCCCTCCTTGACCCCTCCACCCGCAGCTTCACGGACCCGAGCGTGTCCATGGACCTGCTGCGCGCTGTGCTGCAGCCCAGCATCAACGAGGAGATCCGGGGCATCTTCAACAAGTACATGAAGGTGAGCGCTGGGGACAGGTGGGCAGCAGCAGGTGCACGGGGACAGCTCGGCTGCCACCGAGGCCATCGTGCCTCTCCGTGGGAGCTGAGCCGACACTGCGCAGGCAGTCAGCCTTTCCTTGCTTTTCCTCTCCAGTTTTTCCAGACAGCTGCAATCAACGTGCGTGATAACGTTGGGGAGGAGGTGGACCCAGAGCAGCTCATCCAGGAGACCTGTAGGAGCTGCCTGGAGCAGGTGGGTGCTGGTGAGGTGTTTCTTAGGTGCCCAGCCAAGCAAAGCAGCCTGGCTAGAATGTGTCCCTCTTAAGAGCTTTGCTGTCACCGTGAGGGTGACATGAGCCCTTGTGTGACTGCTGTGTTGGAATTGATTCTCACTGGAAAGAAGGGAGCAGTCAGGGCTAGGCAGCTCATAATGTTTCTTCTCACTGCTGCTGTAGGAACATGGCACACTGCTGGAGTCCCACAGAAACTCCCCCCCAGCACCTGNGGGCTCCCCGAGCACACACCGGGTGTCCCCCCCAGGCCTCCCCGTCCCCGCTCCGCCACCGGCCCGCCCGGGCCCGTTGCCCCGGTACCGCGTCACATCCGTCGGGGCCCGATGATGCAGCCGCGGGATCCCCGCGCATCCGGTCGCTCGCACCGCAGCCGGGAGCGGGGCCATGGGCGCCGCCCGCGATGCGGAGCAGCAGCCGGGACCGCCGGGCGAGGAGGGCCCGGGCGACGCCGAGGAGCAGCTGGTCANAAAGCAGCCTGGCTAGAATGTGTCCCTCTTAAGAGCTTTGCTGTCACCGTGAGGGTGACATGAGCCCTTGTGTGACTGCTGTGTTGGAATTGATTCTCACTGGAAAGAAGGGAGCAGTCAGGGCTAGGCAGCTCATAATGTTTCTTCTCACTGCTGCTGTAGGAACATGGCACACTGCTGGAGTCCCACAGAAACTCTCCACCAGCACTGTCAGAGGGTCCTGGCAGGGGAGGGCAGGATTTTTTTCTTTCACATCTTTGCCAGAATTTATCATGCTCAGATTGTGCGTTTGCATCTGGCTGTCTGTGGAAGCATGGCCTGGTAGCACTGCAAAATCAAAGCTGTTGCAGGGCTCTTAGGTAGATATGTGGAGGTGGGGGTTGCTTATGGGGCCCTCTCTGAATCCAGAATCCATGGAACCTTCCTTGTCTTCCTGCAGGCCAAACTGTTGTTCTCTGATGGCAAAAAGGTGATTCCCAGGTTGCCCCATGAGCAGGCAGTGCCAAAGGTAATTGTTGTGATTGTACACAGAGGTTGAAATGACTTGTGAGAGCTGGGTGAAGAATTGGGGTTACTTTGTTCTCTGGCTCTTCTTGGCTGCCAGTGCAGTAGTGCAGAGGCAGAGTGGTGGATGTTTGGGTTGAAGGGAATAGAGGACAAGGAGAATCTCAGGTGCTGCTTGTTGCAGTTTAGTGCTGCTCATGGAGGTGGGCTGGGGTCAGTGTTCATCTGGCCAGGTGGGGAGAAGAGCCCTGCTCATCCCACTGCCCTTCCTCTTCCAGCGTGCCCGACAGATGGACGAGGAGCTGAGCCGTCGGGGGAGCCCCGTTCCAAAAAAGGTAGGATGGTTTTCCCCACAAGAGATTTTATGTTTTGGGAAGCCTAGCCTTCATTCCTGGCCATTCCCACAGTGTGAGTGCATGGAGGTGCACAGGCAGTGTGTTTGAGGCATTGGAGGTGCTCAGTCTGGTACCAGGCAATGTTTTTGCCTGTGACAAAAGAAGCAGGTTCCCTGGGAGAGAGAGGGTTGCTGAGAGGGTTCCCTCAGCCAGCACAGCTGAGTCACAGAAGGGTTTCTTCCGTGCAGAGGAAGGGGCGGCCTCCAGGACAAAGCCTGTCAAATGACCGTGGAGTCTCAGGCATGGCAGCGTGAGTACAAACCCTGAGCCCCTGTTTTGGGAGGGGAGGGGCATTGAGGCAGCCTGTGGGGAGCACAGAAACCCCACAGACTCCTCTCCTGCAGAGAGGTGATGGGTGTTCTGGGTGTGGGCAGAAGCAGGGTTAGGTTGTGGTGTTCCCCTCAGGAAGCAAAGACCTTCAAAGAAGGGGTTTTAAACAGCCCCAAAGGAGTGGAAAGGTCCAGATGGACCATCTAGAGTGCATGATGAGACACGGAGGATGGTGGGATCTGGGCAGCCAGGAGAGGAGAATGTGCAGCAAAGCTGAGGGTCCAAAGCTGGGCACTGTGGGGGAATGGAGGCTGTTAAAAAGGATGGATCTGGAAGGGCTTGGGCTCAGTCCCTGCTGCTGGTGGTGACTAAGGTGATCCCACTGGGACTCATTCTTACTGTGTTTTCCTTCCCCTCAGGTGGAAGCTCAAAGTCTCTGAGCCTGTGAAAAGGGATGGACCAAAGGTATTAGCTGTCCGACACTGCTGGGCTCCCTCTCTCCTCCCCTTTGCTCCCACTAGCAGAGCCCTGCAGCTGCAGGAGCGCAGGACAGCGCGGGCTGTGCTCTGCCCTGATGGGGGCCTGGGCAGGGGTGGAGCAAGAAGAGGAAGCGAAGTGCCCGGAGGCCTTTGCTGGTCTCCCCAGGCACCATAGCCTGTAGCCCTGCTGCTGAGGGAGACCTGAGGAGACCAGGAGTAGCCAGGAGAATCCCACAAGTGTTTCCCACGAGGGAAACTGCTTAGATCAGTCCTGACAGAATGTAATGTCCCTCCCCTGTGGAAGGCTGGAGGTCTGTGGCCAGCTCCCTCCCTCCTAGTCTGGAGGCAGCTCCAGGGTTCCCTGTCAGAGAGCCAAGGCTTGTGGAGCATGGCCAGCAACCATTTCATTTCTAATGTTGCCCCTTTTCCAATTGCTCTGTAGTGGGATCCATCCCGACTGACTGAAACCACAACCTTTGTGCTGGGATCTCGAGCAAACAAGTAAGGAACGGCCCTGTCGATGGAGGGTGGTGTCCCCAGGCAGGAGCCCGTGACACTCCTCCCGTCACTTCGCTTCTCTGCCTCAAAAGCAGTAGGAAGGGCTTGGGGAGGAGAGGGGTGTCCCTGTGCCACCGCAGCTGCCCTCTCCACAACCCTAACACCCCTCATGTTCCTATTGCAGAGCTCTCGGGATGGGAGGAACAAGAGGGCGACTCTACATCAAGCATCCCCACCTCTTTAAGGTCAGGTGCCACAGCCGGATGGTTTCCCATGGGAATTGGGAGCGTGTGCTTCAGCTCCCTTGTTTACTTCCTCCCCCATGCCCATGTTTGTTATTTTAGAGCACATTCCCAGGGTCTGGCTAGTACACAGAACACGAGCCAACAGTGTTGCATGCCTGCCAAGGCAGTTGGTTTGCCAGAGCCAGGGCTGAGGCTGGAGCAGGGCAGGCGGAGCGGGGGGCAGAGCAGAGCAGGGCACAGCGTCCTGCAGGAGGGGGCTTTTAGGGGAGGGTCTGTCACCCGTTCTCAGCTCGGTCCTTGCTGCTTTATTGCAGTACGCGGCCGACCCGCAGGATAAGCACTGGCTGACAGAGCAGCAGCACATGAGGGCCATTGGGGGCAAGATGGTGAGTACGGCCGGGCACAGGGCCCGCACGGGCGGAGCAGCCGCGGGCCAGGTGGCGGTGGCAGGAGGATAGGCAGGGCGTGGGGACACAGAGCTGCCAAGGTCCATCCCCTGCCCACAGGACTGAGGCGTGGGCCAGGAGGCACAGCTGGCTCCCATGGGGACAGCGGTGGCTGGGGGGTGTGGCCATGCCCTGGCTGTCCCTGGCAGGCACCCTGAGGTGTCCCCCGCCTTGTGCCACAGGCCTACCTCCTCATTGAAGAGGACATTCGGGATTTGGCTGCCAGTGAGGATTACAGGTGAGGACTAAAGCAGACACTCTGAAGGTGCTGCTGTGCCTGGGGCTGCTTTCCTGGGGGCCCCCACCATGTTCCCCCCTCACTGCTTGCTGTATTACAGGGGCATCCTGTGCTGGAGGGACTCTTTCCATGATAGTTGCGGGGCTCAGTTATGGGTGGGGTTTGGTGCCCAGGGGGCCATGTTGGGTGACTAAAGTTCAGACTTGGTATTGATTGGAGGTCCATGGTCGGTTTGGGCTCAGTGGTGATTGAGATCCATGGTGGGTTTGGTGGGTCTGGGCTTGGTACTGATGGGTACTAGGGGACATGGTGGGTTTGGGGTCAGCAGTGGGTGCTGGAGTCCCTCAATCTCACCCTCCTTCCCCAGGGACTCTGTTGATCTGCGACTGGAAGAGCTGAAGCCCTTCGTCCCACCAGCCTGGATGACTGAGAAGATGCAGAAGCACATGGAGACGCTTCGCCGCGGGGGGGACGTGCCGCCCCCCGAGGATCCCCCTGAACCCTGATAACCCCAAATAAAGCTGCTTCGTTCCCACCTCGCCGCCTCCTGCGGACCGGGGCCGGGGCTGTCTGGCCATTTTAGGGCCTGCGGGATCCGCGGTTCCGCCCCTCGCGGGGAGCTGACCAATCACAGCCCTGTGCGTCAGTGGCCGGCGGTCAATCAGCAGCCGCTGGCCGTTACCGTGGGAGCGGCATCCTCGGCGGGCGGTGATTGGCTGGCTCGAACGGGGCTGCGCGCTGATTGGTGGAGGAGTCGCACGCGGTAATATTCAAACGGGGCGCGGGACCA
>VXBB01016570.1:201965-212482 GCA_013399915.1 Illadopsis cleaveri
GTACAAGCTGTCGCTGGAGTTCCCCAGCGGGTACCCCTACACAGCACCCACTGTGCGGTTCCTGACCCCCTGCTACCACCCCAACGTTGACACCCAGGGCAACATCTGCCTCGACATCCTCAAGGAAAAGTGGTCGGCGCTGTATGATGTCCGTACCATCCTGCTCTCCATACAGAGCCTGCTGGCAGGTGGGTCTTGTGGACAAACTGCTGTGGAGTGCTGGGGGAAGGGGTGGTGGAGATGGTGGGGGTCTCCAACCCAGATCAGGGCTCAAGGGTGTCCAGGTCACCCCCCACCAGCTGACCCAGCCACTGTTTCCAGAGCCGAACATCGACAGCCCTCTGAACACACACGCTGCCGAGCTCTGGAAGAACCAAGTCGGTGAGTGCCTGAAGCAGAACCCTCCTGCCCCCTCCTCAGTGGGATGGGCAGCAGCACAGCCCGCAGTGCCTACCTGGTGCCACGGCTGCCCTGGCCACTGCCTCAGGACCCTTGGCATCATGTTCCCCCTCTCTCCTCAGCCTACAAGAAGTATGTGCGGGAGACATACAACAAGCAGACCAAGAGCCAGGAGACCTGACTGTCACCACTGCCCCCAACATACCCACTCCCTCCCAGCTGTCCCCCGCCTTCTGTATCATAGGCTGTTTTTAAATTAATGTCGCAGTCCGAGCCACGGTTAATGTATAAATAAATGCACATTTATAACTTCTGTAGGGGATTCTGTGGCAGCCCTGGCACACACCCTGAGTGCCCAGAGGCCCCCTATGCGAGTGTGGGTGGGGACAGTGGGAAGAGACACTGAGCCCTGTGGAGTAACAGGAGTTTTATCAATATTTGGGGAATTGGAGCGGTCCCATTCCCTCTGCAGGGTGGGAGCAGCCTCCACCATCACCTGCAAAGGCAGGGAATGTAGTATGTAGGGCCTCTGTCCCCTGCTCTGTGGCAGGGGTGCCACCTCTGCTGCTATCTCCTGCTCCCCTCGCTCACAGCACCCCACAGCAGTGCCCAGCACAGGGGCCTCCCCAGGCCACTCTCTCTCTGGTGCTGCTTCTCTCTGCTGGCTGTGTGGTCTCTGTGGCTTCCACTGTCCATGGTGGAATGTTGGCTCCGCTCTCCATCTCTGCCAGCGTGGCCCTCATCTGCTCAATCTCCTCCTCCAAGCTCTGGGTGGTCGGGGGCTGTAAGGGACCCCCTCCTCGCCGGCTGGGCAGCCCCCAGCACCCCAGCCCAGTGCGCAGTGGGGCAACACCACCGCCTTGCATGGAGAAGAGCTGGCAGAGGTGCTGGGCTCTGTACAGGTCCTGCAGGAAGAGCTCCAGGGCGGAGAGGAAGAGCACCCACAGCCGCTCCAGCTCCTGCCGCTCCAGAGGGCTGGCTGGGGCCTGCCGCAGCCCCGCCAGCAGCACCCGCCGCAATCCTGTGGAATAGGCATGCTGAGCTGGGGCAGCCCTGGAGCCCCTCCTTGGCCCCGATGTGGGTGCAGTCCCCGTGGCTGCTGCCCAGTGCAGCAGTTCCCTCCTTACCCATGCTGAGCTCACAGGCCTCTGCGCTCCTCCTGCATCGCTCCTCACGCAGCCGAGGGCTGTCACTGCTCCCCCCGAGCTGCAGCACCAGCTGCCGGTGTCCGGCCGTGGCCTTGCAGAGGGCAACCTGGGCTCTAGCACACGTTCCCACTGCCCCCCACCCACGGCACACATCCTTTCTGCCTGGTGCCATTACACCCCGTGAAAACAGGGCAGGGTCAGGCTGCCCACGGTGGTCACTGGCTCTCCAGGGGGCTGAGCTGTGTCTGAGTCCGGTGGCCCCACCCACCCTGGCTGGGGACTGTACCCCGCCTCATCCCCCTGCTGTGCTCCACCCCAGCTGGTCCCCAGGGAGCTGTGATGCCCAGCAGGCTGGCACAGCCTCTTCAGAGAGAGACAGAAACAAGTGTCACCTTTCCCCTGTAGGGAGGGGGCTGCTCCTGCCCTTTCACCTTATAGCCAGGTCCTTTGGGTGGGAGATGTGGGTCTCATTGTGGGGCAGGCAGTGGTGGCTCTCTAGAGTCCCTGTGATCCCACAGCCCTGCCCTGGAGGAGGACCCTCGGGGCCGGGGCCAGGGCCATGCTCCCTTCACCCTCTGGCGTGTGAACGAGCTGCTCTGCACGGAAACTCTGAGCTCAGCACTGGCACCTACCCAAGAGTCCGTGGGAACCGCAACTCTGTGCTGCCCCTGCAATACTGCTCTGTGGTGTGAGCCCGCCCACGTTCCCTCCCTGGGGAGCAGAGCAGGGACACGCTGCCACAGCCCCTTCCCCATGCACCCCCAGTGAAATCTTGCACCAGCAGATCAAGCCTTTCCTCTTTAATTGA
Organism: Illadopsis cleaveri; assembly: GCA_013399915.1. Lineage (NCBI taxonomy): Eukaryota > Metazoa > Chordata > Aves > Passeriformes > Timaliidae > Illadopsis > Illadopsis cleaveri. Next base: position 204,321 of record VXBB01016570.1, read on the forward strand.
GGCTCAAATAAAAGCCACAGGTGACAGACAGGAGGAAAAGCTCAGCCGCCAGTGGTGAGATGAGACCAGGACCCTGGAACAGAGCAAGGTCCCAGCCAGTGCTGAGGGCCAGATGCTGTGGAGCTGCTGCTCCCTGGACAGCAGGGGAGCAGGGCTGGGCGCAGCAGCCGGCCCGAGGAATGTCTGGTTCTTTACTGCACACCCTCCATCATCTTCAGGAACTCTGCAAGAGAGCAGCAGCCTCAGCCCATGGCCCTGCCTGGGTGCACAACATGGGTGCTTGGTTGGGGCCACTGCTCACCATCAAAGTCGATGCGACCATCATTGTTCTTGTCTGAGTCCTTCATCATGTCCTCTATGTCCTCATCAGTGACAGGCTCCCCGGTGGCTCTCAGGATCTCACCCAGCTCCTCAATGTCAATGAACCCATCCGCATTCCTGCAAGAGGGTGAGGGAGGGGTGGGACCTCACTTGCCCCCACAGACAGGATGGGCCACTTTGCCCCCAGACTCACCGGTCAAAGATGCGGAAGCAGTTGGCCAGCTCCTCCTCAGACTTGCCTTTGGCATCCTCTTTCATCTGCCGCACCATCATGACCAGAAACTCCTCAAAGTCGATGGTGCCGCTGCCTGTGGGGAGGAAGCCAAGCATGGGTCAGGCTGCCTGCCCAGGGTCCAGTACCCACTCCTGACACCAACCATGAAGGCCTGCTCACCATCCTCGTCCACCTCCTCAATGATGGCATCCAACTCCTCTTTGGTGGGGTTCTGGCCCAGCATTCTCATCACCGTCCCCAGCTCCTTGGTGCTGATATCTCCACCACCATCAGCATCAAACATGTCGAAGGCGGCTTTGAACTCTGTGCAGAGAAAGGTCAGGTCTCTGCAGTGAGGCAGAGCCAGGCCCTGCACCACGGCCATGTCAGGCCATGTTCCTGCCATCCCCACACTCACCCGCAATCATCTCCTCACTGAGGAAGGCACGGGCTTCTGCCTGCTGGTCCGTCTGCAAGGCAAGGGAGAGGGGTCACTGTGTCACCCATATCAGGTCAGAGACCCCTCACACAGCATAGCCCAACATGGGAAGAGCCTCTGCCCTGCTGCAGGATGATCCTGTGCTGGCACGAGCCACAGACACCAGCAACCCCTTCAGTTCTGATGCCTTCCAGGCATCCATGAGCATGATGGGCTGCAGGGAGCTGCCTGCCCGAGTCCCCCATTATCTGGGAGGCTCCATTGTGCAGGGGTCATGGTCCCTGTGCGCAGCCTTGGCATCCTGGGCACGCAGTGCTATTTTTGGGATCTCCTCAGCTCCCCTTGTAGGGATGGCTGGGGCTACAGTCGTGGCACCTGTCAACCCTGATCAAGTTTCTCCTGGAGGCGCAGGCCAGCCATGGAGCCAGCAGCAACACTGTGTCTCATGACCCAGCACTCGGCTTTCAGCCACCCCCTGCCATCGCAGCCTCTGTGCAGCCCTGGCTCCAAACAGGGCTGAGATGGTGTCCCTGGGAACCTGCACCCCCTCAGCAGCCACACGGTCACCCTCAGATCTGTCCTGCAGGGACCCTGCACCACCCCACTGTTTCCCTGCCCTCACCGCCATGGTCAGCCCAGCACGGGACCATATCCCTACTGCCCTCTGCAGAGGCACCTCCACAGCCCAGATCCCCCTGGTGCCTCCTGCCCAGTCATGTCCTGTCCAAGGCACACAGCACACAGCACACAGGAGTGCTTACCATCTTGGGAATTTATGGTGCTTCCCACCCCCAGAGAATCACCAGCTCCTGCAGCAGGAACTCCCAGAAGCTTCGTGATGCCCCTGGCACCCCAATTTGTAGTGTGTCCTCTGTGGGATGTGCCTCCAGCTACTGCCCCCTGGCCCCCTCAGCCTATCAGCGCTCCAGCAGCACCCAGCCCCTCTCACTGGCACCTGGTGCCTTTACCTAATTTAGCCAAAGCTTTATTGGCCAAGGGCTGGGATTAACGTGGGGATGAGGCTGGGATGGAAATTCAAGCCCTTCAGGAGGGAGACCGAAGCTGTGACAGGAGCGCAGCTCTGTCCACCCCCAACACCCCCATCTGAGGAAACTCAGCAATGAGGGGGTTAAAAATAGCCCTCGAGCTGTCAGCATCACCCGGGTAAGGGGAACAGCGTCCCCCCTGTGCAAGGGGCATAGACTATGCCCCACTGGCCCCTGAAAATGCAGTTCTTCCTGGGCCAAGCTCCCAATACCAAGCTGGTATTTTCCCCAGTGCACTGTTCCCCCCTGCACCCCCATTTTCTGCTTCAGGGGAACCAGGCAGAGCAGTGCTGCAGCCCTCTGCCCCAGATAAGGACGGAGTCCCCAGTGGGGCCTGGGGCACAAAGTCCCTGGAGAGATTTGGAGCATGACCCACGGTTCGGGGTCCCCAGCGATGTTGGCACCTGTTTCCGGAAATGGCTCCATCTTTTCGTGCTTCTGAGGAGTGGGAATTATGCCCAGTGCCTCCTCAAAGGCTCAGTCATCACACTCGCAGCTCATACCAGCCACTGCTGCCAGGACTGGCTGGGGCTGGTGGCCCTGGATATGCACTGGCCCATACCCTGTGGTGCTCGGAGCCTCAGGGCTGCAATGGGGTCAGGGTGACAGATCCCTGTCCCATAAGGTCACAGTGCCAGGGACACCCAGGGGTTTCCTGCCTCCTGGTTTTGTTGGGACCCCCATTCACCAGTAGGAACTGGGAACCAGTCCAACCCCTAGTGCATCCCACCCAGCCCAGGGAAGCTCAGGGGTCCCATCTGAGCCCGGGCGGGGTGCAGGGTGCTGGAACAGGGTGCAGTGAGCAAACGGTGAATAGAGCGATGGCAGCAGCTGGGCTGGTTCCTCGATATTTATAGACATTCCCAAGGAAGCCATGAGGAGTGAGCAGGCAGGCACTAAAAAAGGCTGGGCAAGTGCTGGGGGTGCTGCCTGGCCATGGGGCGCATGGTGAGGCCGACTGAGGCCAGGGTGGCAGGGTGCCAAGGTGGCCCGGGGGACATCCCAGTGGGATCGGGAGCCTGAGTCTGGGGTACCAGGAAACAGGGGTGTTGGGGAACCTGGCTGTCAGGGCACAGTGGTGCCAGGGTATTGGGGTATCAAGACCCTGGGACGCCACAGCACCGAGCACCAGAGTGTGGAGCTCCTGTGGCCTCAGGGCAGATATCCAGGGCTCGGCCCGACCAGGACATCCCAGACAGGGAAGAGCCGAGACCGGGAAGGGCGGGGTCGGTTCCTAGGCAAGAGCTGCGGGCAGCGCCGGGCTAAGTCCTGACCCTGATCCAAGAGTCCCGGGCGGTGCTGCAGGGACCGATCCCGATCTGGGCCGTGCCGGGCAGTGCCGGGAGAGCCGATGCCGATAGTGCTGATGCCGATAGTGCCGGACGGTGCCGCAGGGGCTGATCCCCATCCCGGCCGTGCCGGGCGGTGCCGGCTCCACCGCCCCGATCCGGGTTCCCGGCGGAGGCGGAGCCGCGCAGGGAGGATCCCGGGACGAGCCGTGGGTGAGCGGCCATCGCTCGGCACCACCCGGCTCAGCTCGGCCCGGCCCGGGGCAGCGCGGACGGACCGGGGCGGGGCCAGCACCGGCAGGGTGTCCCGGGGCCGGNACGGAGCTAGCGAGGAGCTGGAGGAGCCGCCGCAGGCGCCGGGGGCGGCAGCAGGCACGGAGGACGGAGGCAGGTGCTGGGGTAGTGAGCTGGGGAGACTGGGGTGACTCCAGGGATACTCATGCGATGGTGGGATCCGGCTGCCCGACAGATGTCAGAGCCCTGTCCCCACGGAGGGCACTGACACCCCTCTCCCGGCACAGAGTGGGTCTCTGCGGCGGAGCGTCCCGGCGGCAGCCTGCTGACCCGGCAGCTGCAGGAGCTGTGGCGGAGGTCGCGGGGCAGCCTGGCACCGCAGCGGCTGCTCTTCGAGGTCACCAGCGCCAGCGTGGTCAGCGAGCGCTCTTCCAAGTACGTGGTGAGTGAGCCCGGCGCGGCTGGGCGGGCATGGGGTGGGTACCGGTCCTGCTCTCCCCGGGGCAGGCATCCCACGGGGCTGCCGCTTATTTTTTTCTCTTTCCCCGTGCTGCTTGGATGGTGCTGGCGGCTCAGATGAGCCTCAGGTAAGTATTGCTGATGGGCGCTGTGGCTGCAGCAGCCCAGTCCACTCCCTTCTGTCTGGACAAACTCCCCCAGCCCCTTTGTGGCCACACACCCCACCGTGGCGGTGCCGGGGGCACCGTGCCCACAGCACTGCCTGACACCTGCCTTCCCCGCAGCTCTACACCATCTACCTGATCCGCTCTGGCCAGTTTGACAAGGCCCCTGCCACCATTGCCCGGCGCTACTCAGACTTTGAGCAGCTGAATCGCCGCCTGCGTTGCCGTTTCAGCTGCGACATGGCCAGCATTGCCTTCCCCAGGAAGAGACTGCGCCGGAACTTCACTGCTGAGACCATTGCCAAGCGGAGCCGAGCCTTCGAACAGTTCCTGTCCCATCTGCACTCCATTGATGAGATCCGCCGCTCTTCTGAGTTCCTCGAGTTCTTCTTCCTGCCGGACCTGCAGGCCGCACAGCGCCTGACCTGCACTGGCATGTACCGCGAGGCCCTGGCCACCTGGGCCAATGCCTACCGGCTGCAGGACCGCCTGGGGGTCTGCAGCTCCGGCCGCTTCCTGCTGACACTGGCTGGGCTGGCCGTCTGCCACCAGGAGCTGGACCAGCTCAGTGAGGCCCATGGCTGCTGCGAGCAGGCGCTGCAGCTGCTGGAGGCCCAGGGTAGCCACCCGCTCCTGGGACCTTTCCTGCAGGCCCACATCCACCTGGCCTGGAAGGTGGGCAAGGACAAGCGGCACTCGGAGGCCCGGCTGCAGGACCTGCGGGAATCTGGGCTGCTCCTGCAGCAGCAGCCTTCCCTGAAGGAATGCCTAATCAAGGAGCCTCTGGAATGAGCTGCCTGTGCCCACATGGGTGGGAGGGCAAGGGCTGTGAGGGGTTCACGCCTCTGGCAGCTGAGAATGGTGAGGGCAATGCCGTGGGTGGCAGTGGGGCAGGGGAGCAGCACCGTAGTCCCACAGGCAGCACAGCCCATGCCTGGAGCTGCCTCCTGAATGCACTTTCTCTGTGGTTAGTCTGACTTGCGGGGCAGGGGACTCATGGGAGTCCACCACCCACACTGATGCTGCCAGAAGCTGCTCCCCCTCTCCAGGGGATCCTGGAGTGGCTGAAACTTCAGCTGTGACGTACTGGCACCTTGCAAGGGAATGGGGAAGCTTCTGGCAGGGTCCAGGGCTCTTGCTGGGAACTTCCCATGAAACTTACACAATAGAAAGGACTTTATTAAATAAAGTCTTGGCAGGAAGAAGAGCAAGGCGGTTGCTGTGTCTGTTCAGCCCCACTACCCCAGGGCATCATCAGTGGGAGGCCTCAAGCCTTCCCAAAGAGGTGGGAGCTGCCTCATCCCCTTCTCCTGGCTCCCAGCTGGGCCCAAGCCCAGTCCTGGGGAGGAGCCCAAGGACAAGCAGAAGCAGCAACTGAGGAGGCAGGGCACAAGCAGTGCAGAAGTGAGAAGAGGAAGCAACCTGTGCCAAAGTAGCACCTTCCCCTCCTGTGACCCAGAGCTGAGCCTGGTACTGTGCTCCTGGCACTGCCCACACTCAGGCAAGCACAGTCAGGGGTCCAAGGGGACAAACTCCAGGGACAGAGTCCAGCTCTTCACCCAATGGCTTTATTTTAATGTGGGTGAAGGATAGCTGATGGCAGCATGCGGTTACATGCTGTGCAGCTAGCAGCTGGTTGCAGCAATGCTCTGTTGGACACTGTTGCAGACACCTCTGGCACCGGGACTTCCTGCAGTGCTTGGTCCCACCTGGTCTCCTTCCTGTTCCTGTCCAGGTCCTGTCTTGATCTCAGGTCCCTCCCTTGGCATGCCTGAGCCCCAGTCTACAGGGTCTTCTCAGCTAGAGCTTGCTCTGCTCTGGTGTCTGTTCCACCCTGATGACACCTTCCTGTGCGCAGGTGACAGCCAGGACCCCATCCCTGCGCCACAGCCGTCCCTGCACCAAGCCCCGGCACCCACCTGCAGAGAGTGACTGTCAGACTGCAGCCCACTGCCTCCAGGACAGGCAGGGCTGGCCTTGGCCATGAAGGTCTCCCAAAAACGCCCTAAGGACTTACCAGCCCAAGGGCTCTCACACTCATACAGCATCCAGTGGTCAGCTCTGAAGGGCACATGGAACCACATGGAGTGGTCAAGGGAGACCATGAACTTTATACGGTATTGCCGGTGTGGGAGCAGGGCCGTGCCCAGGAAGGCGTAGTCAGAGATGTAGGCAGCCACGCAGCAGTGCACCTTCATGTCAGTCTCCCCTGCAGAGCAATCAGTGCTGCCTATCCCGTGGGAGCCCGTGGGACACGCCTGGGACGCAGTGCAAGGCAGTGTCCCAGGGGCTCTGCTCCCCTGGAGCCAGCTGCCAAGCACAGCTGAGATTCTTCCAGACTTTGCTCTTTGCCATGCCATGCCCCAACATGGCTCATGGCATCACCTCTGCACCCACATGTGTATTACAGCCTTGAAGTGCCCAGGCTGGGGTGCAGGCAGCCCCCTAATCGCAGCCCTCCCAGCCCACTCTGTTGCACCAGTGCTCCAGTGTGAGCTCAGACTTAAGCCCATGCATTGGGAGGCACCTGGACCCTGCAGGACCCACCTATGTAGCCTCGTGCTCGCACCCAGAAGAGCTGCTTTGGCTCCTGTGGCTCTGAGCCGAATATATCTGGTGGGTTCACGGGTTTAATCTCAATCGGCACATCTTGAGCTTGGATCTTGGTGAGTTGCTTCCTGTATCTCTCGGCCACATTAGGATTCCTGCAACCCAGCACAGGGGAGTGAAGTTCATGCCAGACAGGCAGGTTGGAACACATCCTACTGGCAGCAGCTCCAGCCCAGGGACCCAGGGGCACACATAAAGCACACATAAAGACAAGACGGGCACAGCTGCTGTCGTGTCCTGCTCCTCAGTTCCCCTCCCAGGCACATTTGAAAACTCCTCAGACAGTCCCCTCCCACACCTCCCTATGCCCCAGGCTGTGAGGGGCAAAGCCTGTGTGTCCCTTCCATCCCACTCACTGCAGGTACTTCTGGATGAGCTCGTCCTGTGTCAGCAGCTCCTCGGGAGGTGGCACGGTCGGCATGGTGAACTGGTGCTGCACTGGGCTTCCCTGGGAGAGCTGGAAGGAGGCCTGGCAGATGAAGATCGGTTTTCCATGCTGGATGGCCTTTACGGAGCGAACAGAGAAACTCTTCCCTGTACGGGTGCGCTCCACCTCGTACAGCACCGGCACCTTGGGGTCCCCTGGCACAGGAAAGGGACGTTCTGCCGCTGGGCCACAGCGCACCCCGCACAGACGAAACCTGCCCTGCAGGGGCCGAGCCCGGCAGTGCCACCCACACCCTCCCTGCTTTGCTGGGACCGGGATGACGGTGCCTCACTCCTCTAGCGTCCCAGCCACTGCCGGGCCCCTCCCGAGCCCCTGCACCGCGTCCCCGCTGCCCGGTTCCCCGGTTCCTCGGGCGCACCTGTCCGCACGAAGTAGCAGTGCAGCGAGTGCACCTGCTCGTCGCGGCTCACGGCATGGGCTGCCGCCACCAGCGCCTGCCCCACGATCTGCCCGCCGAAGAGGCGCTGCGTGGCGGGCACCCAGTGGTGCCGGCCCCTGCGGGGAGAAGGCGGCCGCAGTGAGGGAGGCTGCGGAGGAGGAGGCGGCCCGGTCCCGCTGCCCCGGCGTCCACGCTCACCTGAAGAGGTCGACCTCCAGCCGCTCCAAGTTCAGCACGCTGGTGATCAGCACGCTGCGCAGGTCCCCAGGCGGGGGCGGCCCGGACCCCGGCCCCGGTCCAGCCCCGCCGGCGCCGCCCGGATCCGCCATCACCTCCGTGAGCCGGGACCGGCACCGCGACCCGACCAGCACGGCGGACCAGGAAGCAGCGCCCCTCCGCGGGGCGAGGACCGCCATGTGATTGGGCGGTAGATCCGTCAGTCACCCTTGTCTTGTCAGGAGACTCTGGGCAGGTTGGTTCGGCTCCTGTCAATCGGGAGAAGACGGCGCTGATTGCTCCAGATCAAGGTGCGGGTGGGGCCCAGCTGGGTTAACGGGGA
>VXBB01016570.1:233596-245152 GCA_013399915.1 Illadopsis cleaveri
CCCGGGAGGTTCCCGGCCGCTTCCCCGCGCAGACACGGTGCCCCGGTCCCCAGTGCTCGTGCTGCCCCGGGAGCGCTGTGCTGCTCAGCTCCGGGCCCGCCGGCCGGCCCTCGGGAACGGGATGGGTACCGATGGGGGAGGCGGTGGCCTGACTCCCAGCCTCCTGGAGCAGCCGTGGTTCTGGGATAGGGGAGAACCGCGGTGTTGTCCCGGGGGGCTGTCGCTGATCTCCTTTGTCTGCATTTGCTGTTGTCTTGTACAAAATTCTACCTCGGTGAAATGGAAACAAATACCGGTCCTGTTTGCTGTACTTCTTTACTCTGTGTCTCCTTACCCCTCGCTGTGGTCTCTGGTTGTGCTGCTGCTCTAGGTTGTAAGCTCTCTGGGCAGGGACAGCATTGTACCGTGTTTGTGAAGCACTGTATGCATTGCCATGGTGTATAAAAACATACCGTAATCACCATAAAATGCTTCCTCTGGATCCCTGTCACTGTCTAAGTCCCAGTGTAGTTACATAAAAGTAGAGTGCCTTCTGCCAGGATTCCTGTTAGTTTGCCTGTTTCCTTTTCCCAGACCTTAAGAGTACTTGGATTTAATACTTGTTAACACTGATCAAGTGATAAAGCTTCTTGGCTACTTCCACCATTCCAGTTTATCTATAAATGGGAGGAGGCAGAGCCAGTGACCCTGTCTGACAGCTCTTTTGAGCGATGGGTGGTGAAAAACACTGGCAGGTCACTGGAGCTGGCATGTGCCATCCAGGCTGGCCAGAGCTCTTCTCTGTCTGTGAATCCTGACGTACATCACTTCGGGAGCTCTGGTCCTCCCAGTACACACCAGTTCACTCCAACATGTGCTCTGTGTAATGTGCAGGACACAGCAGCAGCTGCATGTGCAAGTGTAGCTTTAGTGTGAGGAGGAGGGACTAAACATCCTTCGGAGGTTCCCCGCCGTCCTGCCTTGCAGGCCCGTGGTCTCTGGGATCCCTGTCCCCACGGCTGACACGAGCCTGAGCTGCTGCCGCTGGCCCAGCTCACCTCGGCACCTTTGTGAAGTGACTGTAAGGACACGGTGGGGTTGGAGTTCAGGAGGGAGTGTGAGATTGCACAATGCTCACTGCTGAGGCCGTTAAAGGTCCCCAGTTGTGTCCTGTGCTCTGCAGCAGGCTCAGGGTGTTCCCTGCTTGCTCTGGAGCAGAGCCAAACTCCAGGTGTGCAGTGTCCTACACCTTCCCTTGTGTACTCTGCCTGGAAGGATGGAAACGTCTTCCGAGGAGCTGAAGGAGCTGAGTTCCTCAGTGCTGGTCTCAGACAACGCTGTGGGCAGCTGAGCTACTGCCCACTCACTCTTGACCACTGTTTGCTCCTGCTATTCTGTTCTGCTGAAATACCCACTGGCATTTATGCACAGGAGGGGCAGCAAAGGTTTCAAATCCGAGAGACTTAGCCCCCAAAAAATCCAGAGTTTTTATTGGAGAGCTCCTGTAGGTGGCTCCTGCTGCCAGGTACTGTGCTGCTCGGGTGAGGAGTGCACTATGCACAGCATTGTGTTACTGCTGCCCTGACTGTGCTGGTGTGTGCTGTCGGGTGTCTCCAAAGCCTGAATAGAGTTAAGTGTCTGAGGTAGCTGGGAATTATGTAAAATGCCTTGTTTCCCCCAGCTCATTGCCAATGTGTTTCGAGCTGCCAGAGAAGAGCAATCTGCGCCGCTGTTTCAGAAACTTCCCCAGGGGAAGAGTGGTGACTAAGAGAGGAAAAGCCTGGCTGTTTCTCTCCAGCTGGCAACATTAAATTATGATTAAGAGGAGCTTTGTTGTTCCAACAGAGCTTCTTTTGCATAACTGTTGTTATGCAGATGAAAATGCAGCAAGGGCCAAAACAGCTGGCTGAGGCTCTGCTTGTGGGACTAGGCCTAGGACTAGGACGTGTCGGCCTGGGACATGCAGAGGGTAATAATTTGGGAGCTCCTGACTCCCAGCCTGTGGTTTTCTAAACCACAGAAGTTGTTAGTGAACCTCCAGGGCTATTTTATATAGCAGATTTTTTTAAAATTAAAGCCTTTTGTTGAAATGATGTGCAGTTATGTGTGTGTGAGTTGATTTAAACTGCCTCTGAGGATAACAGATCAGACCTGGCCGGTGGTATTGGTGTGGCAGAAGGTGGCACATAATTACAGAGGAGCATATGTTATTTTTTACGATCTGATGCTTCAGTCTTTGGAGAGATCTAACTGCAAAGGGAATATTTTGGATGCCAGCCTGAAGAACACCCTGGCTAACTTCATTTAACACTGAGAATTCCTCATAGCTAGTTGTATCCAGGATAACAGGTGTTTTTCAGGGCTGAGGTGCTGTTTGTGTGTACTGGTTCAGTCCCTGTCTTATTATCAGAATGAACTTGTATTGCTAGACCTGAGTGCGCCAAGCAGATCTGGGACCTTTCCTGCTGTAACACTGGATATTACTCTGTTTTTTCTAGTGTGGTTGCTGAGAAATGGCCAATGAGAATCACAGAAGCCCTGCGGAGGAAGCATCTCTCATGAGTCACTCACCTGGCACCTCCAACCAGAACCAGCCCAGCTCCCCCAAACCCATGCGCCTGGTACAGGACCTGCCAGGTACTGACTCTGCCTTCAGGAATTCTGCAGGGTCCTGGGAATAGGGAGGGGGGTGAAGCAAGGCTGTCAAGGGAGGCTGGCAATGATGTGTGTTTCAGAGTGTGCTGTGACAGTGCTGGGCACCTGCAGGGCAGGTCTGTCGTGCAGGATGCTCCTCTCCTGACTCTCGCTGTCCTCTCAGATGAGCTGGTGCAGGCTGGCTGGGAGAAGTGCTGGAGCAAGCGGGAGAACCGCCCGTACTATTTCAACCGCTTCACAAACCAGTCTCTGTGGGAAATGCCTGTGCTGGGACAGCACGATGTCATAGTAAGTGCTCACTCACCTCGGGAGGCTGTGCCAGGACTGGGGTGTTCATGGTCTGTGGACCTCAGATTACACGTGTGGGAGGGTCTTCCGTGCCTTCAGAGCTCCTTGCTCGGTCCATTGTCTGGCACAGTTCTGGGGAAGTATTCCTCTGTCAAGTGCCTGTCAGGTGATGCTGTTCCAGGAGTCATGCACCGCTCAAAGAACAGACAGCGTGGGGGATTTGTGATGAGTTTTTCTCATAAAGTCTTCAAAAAAAGCATATAGACATCTAGAAGAGAATCTTTCAGCTTTGTGAAGGTCTGACTGTTGGTGTCCTTATTTCCATCCGCGTGGGAGCAGTGCAATGGGACCCTGGAGTGGCAGTGGGTGAGCTTGACGTGTGCTGTTGTTGTTTGGACTCTCATAGTCAGACCCTCTGGGACTGAATGCAGCTCCAATGCCACTGGAAGGTGGGGTGGCAGATGCTTCTGTGGAGAGCAAGCAGAGGAAGAGGAGGTTCTCAGAGGAGGTTCCACCAAGTGGCAACAGTGTGAAGAAGGCTAAGGTGGGTAAGACAAACCTGTGCAGCCTGAAACCAAGGAGGGGCAGGAGAGCCCACAGGGGTCTCCTATGTGGTGGTCTGGTGTGGGACTGTTTGGTTCACTGGGCTGCTTCTCCTTTACCTGTCTCTCTGGTGCAGTAATTCATTTTTCACACACACAGGCGGATGTCCCAGGGAACACAGCTGCTCAGCCAGTCCCCAGCTCTCCCAGTATTCCAGGAACTTCTGTTTTGAAGGCATGGTGTGTTTCACCTGAAGACAAACAGCAGGCAGCTCTTCTACGACCAACTGAGTGAGTTGTCTCCATTTGTCTTCTGTTCCTTTGTCAGTGAAGTCTTTGAGACACACAGGTTTCCAGACGTCCTTGAGAAACCTGAGGGATAAATCATTGCCAGGCGTTTTGACAGTTTGGTTTCCTGGCTGGTGAAACAGCCCAAGGAACCATCTTTAAAAGTAATATTTGATAATTAGCCAATGATCTGGTTATCCTGATGACATTTGCTTCTGCCACAGAGTATACTGGGACTTGGATATTCAGACAAATGCCGTGATTAAGCAGAGGGCACCATCAGAAGTGCTTTCTCCACACCCCGAGGTGGAGCTGCTCCGGTCCCAGCTCATTCTCAAGCTGCGGCAGCATTACCGTGAGCTCTGCCAGCAGCGAGAAGGTGAGTTTCTGTTGGGTTCCTTTGATTTCCTTCTCAGTTCTGCAGTACTGTGGTGATCTGCCTTTTGTTTTATGCCCGTCTAGTCCCTGTGCTCTCTTTTTGTGATGGTTATACTCTGTGACATTGTTGGTTAATTGACTAGGCAGAACTTTGTGTGATGATCCTTATCAGAGCTACTGGGCATTTCTATATTTTATTGAATAGACCCTTCTTCTGTGCGTCTCCAGGGATTGACCCCCCGAGGGAGTCATTTAATCGCTGGATGTTGGAGAGGAAAGTGGTTGATAAAGGGACAGATCCTCTTCTACCGAGCGACTGCGAGCCAGTAGTGTCCCCTTCCATGTTCAGAGAGATCATGAATGACATTCCCATCAGGTACTGTTCACAGATGGGGCACCTTGTTGGGATGGTTCTGGGTCGGTCTGATGTGGTGATTTACCTGCCACAGTTCTGCTGCAGTGCTTCCTTTTGGCTAATGAAGTGGTTGGATGCTGGTGAAGGGAAGCTGGGGAACTGAACTTGGCTTCCATGCCTTTGTGAGACTCATGCATATGAATTTAACTTACCTCAGGTTATCCAGAATTAAGTTCCGGGAGGAAGCCAAGAGGCTGCTCTTCAAGTATGCTGAGGCTGCGAAACGACTGATTGAATCCAGGTGGGAGCTCTTCTCGCAGTACTGTCACGTTCCGAAAAGACAAAAGGACTATAGGGGCTTCTCATCCTGCCTTATCCAGCTCTGGTGATAATGTTATTGAGGAAAAGCAAGGTTAGGAACATACAGAAGAAAGACAGTAGTGCTGGAGCCATTTTTTGATAGTGACGTTACTGTAAAATGTAGTACTGGGCAGCTGAATGTGTGTGGAGACAATGAAGTACTGGGTGTGGAATGTCTTCTGTTATCCCTAAGATAAAATCAGAAGTGCTTGGGCACTCGCTGCTGTTGCAGAGCAACAAGCTTAGAATGGCATTTTGTATACAGGGTACAGTTTTCCTGACCAGTTCTGCCACAGGACACAGAACTGAGGAGGATAGTGGGGGAGAACACTGTGGGGAAAAGAAAAAACTTGTAAACAGGGTAGTTTTCTCAGAGTCACAAGCCCCTAGCAGTACTTGAAAATTAGAGGCAATATCAAAATGGACCACTGCCATGACAAATAAAGGCTTTGTGAGCCTCTCCTGCTGCAGAGAGGACAGCAGCCAGTTACACCAAGTTTGGGAGAGAGCGTGGTAGTCTGCTATCATGCAAACATCTGGAAGGCCTTTCCAGAGAACTGGAGGGGAGTGACAGGGATGGGCCTCGAGGAAGTGTCCACATTGCCCACTGATAGAAAACTTTGGAAGGGGGTGGAATACCTTGCTATGCAGCCGTGAGTTAAATTTTGCCTCTGTTTTTGCAGGAGTGCTTCCCCAGACAGCAGGAAGGTGGTGAAGTGGAATGTGGAGGACACCTTCAGCTGGCTGCGACGAGACCATTCAGCCTCCAAGGAGGACTACATGGTCAGTGTACCACTGATGTGTGGCTGTGCACAGGGAGCTGGGGAGAGGGCATGTGGGGACAGGTGCAGGCCCTTCTGGAGATGGCCTCCCCTCACTGTGTGCCATGGGAGAGCTGCCTGGAGACACTGAAGACCCCTGGAGAGCCACTGGTGGCTGTGTGAGAGACTCTGGTTCTCTGTTTCCACAGGACCGCCTGGAGCACTTACGCAAACAGTGTGGGCCCCATGTGTCAGCTGCAGCCAAGGACTCTGTCGAAGGCATCTGCAGTAAAATTTACTACATATCCCTGGAATACGTCAAGCGCATCCGGGAGAAGCATCTTGCCATACTCAAAGAGAACAATATCTCTGGTATGCAGCTGGCTTTGGAGAGCTGTAGAGCTACAGCACTGCACTTAAAGTCCCCATGGTCTGGCCTGTTCTTACTGAGAGAGTGTTACCTATTGGGAGGGCAGCTCTGTCTCCAAAAGTCAGAAAGTCTCTGTTTCAAAGTAAGAAACAAGCAGTGCAGCATAGGCCTCAGCTTTCAGTCACAGTGTCTGTGCAGTGACAGACTGTCTTCCATCAGGTGCTGTGACCAGCTGTAACATCAGATACTATAAATATGTGATTTGCCAGGATGAAGTAGCTTGTTAGGAGCAGGCCACGCTGAACAGGGCATTTGTTTATTTCACTGGACCATGAAGATTGGTCCCGAATACCCTTGGCTTCTCACAGGCTGCCTTTCTGTTCGTTCTCTATAGCTGAGGTAGAAGCTCCCGAGGTGCAGGACAGGCTGGTGGACTGCTACCCCGTGAGACTGGCCATCCCCTCCCCGCCGCTCCCCAGCGTGGAGATGCACATGGAGAACAACGTGGCGTGTGTGCGGTACAAGGGGGAGATGGTCAAAGTCAGCCGCAACTACTTCAGCAAGCTGGTAAGGGCTGTGTGCTGACTCTACTGCCCTCGGGGCAGGGTTGTCTCCTGGGCAGGGCTGGGCAGAGGCTGGCCAACTGTCCCTGCAGGGCTGTCAGACAATGCCATGGCCATGAGGACAGCTATTCTCACCTTAACTGGGGTCAGGCTCTGCTGGGAGTATTTCCCAGGTGTTGGGTGTGTGCTCTGAATAAGTGATGTGCTGCCAGAACGTTGTACTCAAACCAAGGCAACCCTTGCTGAGAGACACGTGCTGCTGTGGTGGTTCATTCATTTAATGTTAGTGACAAGCTGGTGGCTCACGCAGTGACAGCAGATGTGCTGTCAGCTCCCTGCAGAGCCCACCTGCTCCTCAGCCTCCCTCTCCCTGTCACAATCTGCGTGTATCACCGTAGCTTGGCTGCTCCTGGTGTCTGCAGTGGCTGGGCTTTCTCTTCCAGTGGCTTCTGTATCGGTACAGCTGCATCGACGACTCGGGCTTTGAAAAGTTCCTGCCTAGGGTTTGGTGCCTTCTCCGTCGATACCAGGTACAGTCTCACCACAGCTGTGTATCAGAAAGTCTTGGAAGCGCTGGGAACTTGTCTTTGCTCTGGGAAAGGGTCACAGCTTTGGGAGCCTGGGGCAACACAGGGATTAAACTGGGTCTGTAGTGTGCTCATGCTATGCTGAGGTAGGATGGGACTGGGGAGCAGTTGTGGTCTTGACACGAGAACTCGGTGTGGGTAAAGATCTTTGTGAAGGAAGCCTTCAGTAGCCCTTGACTCTGAGAGGCAGCTGAAGGATCCCTTGGGTACAAGAGAAAACTGATGATTTTGTGGGGTCAGATTGGATAAAATCTCTAAAGAACATTCTTGGGTACATGCAGGGACCTAAACAAATTTGAGAAAGGACAAGGGGGCCCTGCATACCTAGAGGAGTGGGCGCATGGACATGTGGCTCTGGGTCTGTGGTCAGTGGAGGGAGCAGCAGAAACAGCAAGTGCAGACACAGCTCACCAGGGTTTGCTCTCCTCAGATGATGTTCGGTGTGGGGCTGTATGAAGGGACTGGTCTGCAAGGGGCACTTCCTGTGCACATCTTTGAAGCCCTCCACAAGCTCTTCGGAGTGAGTTTTGAATGCTTTGCCTCGCCCCTGAATTGCTATTTTAAACAGTACTGTTCAGCCTTCTTGGACACAGACGGGTATTTTGGGTCCAGGGGGTGAGTATTACGTTCCTTTGCTCTGTGTGGGTGTGTGCCCGTGAGATGACTCAGGATGAGCTGATGGGGATCTTTGCCTCTTTCTTCAGCCCGTGCCTGGATTTCTTCCCTATAAGTGGTTCTTTTGAGGCAAATCCTCCATTCTGTGAGGAGCTGATGGATGCCATGGTCTCTCACTTTGAGGTATGTCTGCTCACCAGTGGGGTTGTTCAGGATGGAGCTGTTCTGTCCATCCTCTGCTTCCCACCACTCCTGCACCCTGAGGGCAGGGACAGATGACAGTGACAGCTGGCACTGCTCTTGAAGCAGAAGCATTTTTTTTCTGTAGAGCTCATTAAACACGTCATTGCTCAGTCAGTGCTGAGATTGTTCCTTTTCTTCTTGCGCTAGAAACTGCTGGAGAGCTCCAGCGAGCCGCTCTCCTTCATTGTCTTCATCCCTGAGTGGCGGGACCCCCCCACGCCGGCCCTGACGCGCATGGAGCAGAGCAAGTTCAAGCGACACCAGCTCATCCTGCCGGCCTTCGATCATGAGTACCGCAGCGGGTCCCAGCACGTCTGCAAAAAGTAGGCTTTGTTCTCAGATCCCTCTGGGAGCACGGCTCTGAAGCTGTGTGACAGAAATATCCTCTCCCAAGCTGAAATCAGTGGGAAGCAGGGAGCAGGCAAGGACAAGCGCAGCGCATCATCACTCTGGGTGTTTAGGATGGGCAGACAGCATGGTGAATTCAACTTCTGTTTAATGACTGCTAACTTTAGCTTGTGAGAGATGTATGCCTTGGGCATGAGTCCAGCTGGAACAGGTCACACCTGTGGCACTGATCTGTGCATCTGCCAGCCCTCAGGCGTGGTAGCTGCCTGTGTGGCAGCAGCTGGATGTCCCTGGGGGAGCAGAGGCAAGGGGCAGTGGGGGCTTGGTCCTCAGTGGGGCTGGCTGGCCTCTCCTCTGCTGCTGAAGCAACAAGTTTGAGCAACAACTGGTTTAAGCAACAGGTGCCTGAACACTGAAGTTCTTACCTGCTTAGGACTGATGCCTCACTGTGCTGAGTCCCCTCTGCAGGGAGAGCAAGGTTCCAGTACATGTGTGTATTAGTAGGGAGCCATGGGGCTCTGCAGCATGAGTGCTTCCTCCCTCTGAAAGCTCAGGAGCCTCTACTGTACTCAGAACTGCCTGAGGCTGCTCTGTGCCTCCCTTCACCTCAGAATAATGAGAGAAAAGACTGGACAAATACTTGTCATAATGAATGCAGGAAGAGGAGGGGCAGGTGTCAAGGGCTTTGGATGGGGCCCAGGGGAGGTGCTGATGCCTGTGCTCTTCCCTTGCAGGGAGGAGATGTACTACAAGGCTGTGCACAACACAGCCGTCCTCTTCCTGCAGAACAGCGCCGGCTTTGCCAAGTGGGAGCCCACGCCAGAGCGGCTGCAGGAGCTCGTTGCAGCCTACAAGCATTCGGGCCGGACCCTCAGCTCCTCATCTTCCTCCTCCTCGTCCTCATCCTCCTCCTCCTCCTCCACAGCGGACAAAGAGCGGGAGCTGGGCCGAGAGCAGAGCAGCAGCCGAGAGACTAATCCCAACTAAGGCAGAGGTGCGAGGCAGCAGGGGAGGTGCCGGCGGCCCCGGGGGAGGCTGGCCGGGGCAGCAGAGACTGCTGGCTGCGCAGCACCGGCCCAGGACTCCTGCGCAGCAGCTCCACGGCACCTGCTCTCCTCTGCGAACTGCACGCCAGCCCCCAGGAGCCGGGAGCGCCCGGCGGCCAGTGGGAGAGGAGGCTCAGCTGCAGCCCTCACCAGGGGTGAGGGAGCCCAGTGTGGCGCGGCAGGAGGAGCCGGCAGCTCCGCGTCGCCGGAGCGCCGAGGGAAGGGACAGCCAGAGCTGGGACGCGTGCGCGAGCAGAAGGACGGCGGAACGGATGGAGGGATGGATGGCAAGCGCGAGTGCTGGGCGCTGAGCGCCACGGCCGGAGGGGCCCCGGCAGGAGAGGGACGGGCAGAGCCCGGGGGCTCCTGCGGCCGGACTGGCCCCAGCACGGCTCCGTGTCCATAGTGTAAATAGTTCTGTCTGTGGCACCCACGCTCCTTGTGGGGCTGCTCCCATTGCATCTGTGTTTCTTTCTCATGTGTGAGTCCCGTGTTTGCTGACATTGTGTCCCAGAGAGGGGAGGAGCAGAGGAGAAGAGTTTCTTTGGTGTGTAAAGATGTCTTTGCAGCTGTTTTGTAGTCATTGTGGTTTTTATGCGGAGCCTCCGGGCTTTATTTAACCTCCTTGGGTTTTGTTTTGTAAGGATTAATTTAACACCGCTAACCATTTTATTACTTTTATCAAGAAGAGCAAAGTCTATTTTTGATTTCTGTTTCCTAGTTCTTAGGAACATTAAAACCAGCATACAGCTCTGCTTGTGTCCATGACTTGCCTTCTTTGGTGTCTGGGGTGTGTGCCCCTGTCTGATCTCTGCCTGGGTGGAAGGTAGAAAAATGTTGGTGTTTGGTTTTTCAGAACTATCTGGCATCTGCCATGTTCCAGACAGCCCTGCCCTCCTGGTGAGTTTTGTTACCTAATGACCAGTGTGAGCCCCTGAAGCAGCCTGGCTACTGCACTGCTCCATTGCAATTTTGGTGCTCTCCCATTGGAGAAGTGCAGGGAAGTGCACTGCCTTTGGACTCATTGGGGCAGGCAGCACAGCCAGCTTCTCCTGTGGGATGCCACAGTACTGCCGGCGCTGGACCAGTGCCACAGAAGTGACAGTGCCACCCTGAGGTGGGCAGGAATTGTCCAGCCCTAGATGCTGCCCACTCCCAGAGGCTTCACAGCTCTCCAGAGATGCTTTTGATGGTGGCCCAGAGATCACTGCTGTCCTTTAAGTCAGTTGGGAATGTCAGCTGCAGAAGTGGCAGTTTGTGAAACTTTTTTTTCCCTTTAATCATTGTTTTTGAGCCAAGACTGCCTGCTCCCAAGGCACAGGTGAGCAGAGAAGTGCTGATGCTGGGAGTGTCCCTAACCCACCCCTTGATCAGTCAGTGCACACTGAGCCCTTTGCCTGCTCCCTCAGGTGAGGGACAGTTACCTGGTTAAATATCCAGTGGCTGTAGTCTCACAGAGGATGTGTAAGTGACATTAGTGGCCAGAAGCCTGGTGCCGTGGGCTGGTTCTTGAGTCACCTTTATCCTAATAGAGCAGGAGATTGTCGACGGGGCACAGGCTGACACTGGGGGCATTTCAAGGGCAGATAACCCGGAATAGGTCAAGCTGTGCAAGGAGCTGTGATGTGAGGGGCAGCTGTGGGAGAGTTGGGATCAGTGTGGGCAGGACTGGGGGAATGTGGCACACCAGGAGCTGGAGCCCTCGCATAAATGCTCCAAGAGGCTCTACTAAACCTGGACGATTTGAATTAAAAGACCCTCACTACCATTGTCCCTGTGGTGGGCAGTGTTGCCACTGTCCTGTCTGGAGGGAAGGAGGGGGTCCCTGAGTGCCTCTGCTCCCCCAGGGCTGCTGGAAATACCCTGTAAGGGCAGCAGCTGGGGGTAGATTTGACTGGGCTTGGGAGACACAACCTGCAGTGTGGGATGTGCAGGGGGCTTGACTGTCCCCAGCCTGAACCTGTCAAGTGCTGTGTCCCCCGAGTGTCCCCGACTCGACTACCCGGGGATGCTGAACCCCAAGAGCTGCTACCGCAGGCCCCACGCCGGGAAGGAGCATCCTCAGGGCTGACCGTGAGCGGGGAAGCCTGGAGTACAGGAAGCCGCACCGATCCCGCACCAAAACCGCGACACCCCCTGCATCGACCCCTGCGCATACCCCTCAGCAGCCAGCAGGGC
>VXBB01016570.1:245188-259530 GCA_013399915.1 Illadopsis cleaveri
CCTGGGAGCGATTTTTATCCCCGCAAAGCAGGGGCCGGGATGACGGCGAGTCCCAGCGTCGGTGGCACCAGGTGGGGTTTGGAGCCGGGGCCGGGGAGAGGGCTGTCGCCACCATCCTGGTCTCTCTGCCCTGCTCTCCCGCCGAGCCCCGGGGTTTGAGCTACCAGCACAATGACCATGAGATGCAGCAGAGCTGGGACCCCACGCGTGGGAGGCAGTGAGCCCGGGGCCTGCCCTCAGCCCTGGCTGACAGCGGTGCCCCTCCCTGCAGCTCGGGCCACCCCCAGAAGCCCACCAGGAGCATGGCTCAGCCAGAGAGCAAACTGGTGTCTCCGCCGGTGGCACCCTCGTCCCCGGAGCTGGAGTGCCAGATCTGCTACAGCCGCTTCGACGCCCGTGTCCACAGGCCCAAGCTGCTCCAATGTGGCCATCGCCTCTGTGCCCGCTGCCTGCGCAGGATTGTTCCCCCGGGAGACACTTCAACCCCCCAGCTCCGCTGCCCCTTCTGCCGCCAGCACAGCCCAGTGCCAGGCGGGGACGTGCAGCAGCTGCAGGATGACGGTGAGGCACTGGCACTGCTGACAGGCCGTGAACGGGCCAAGAAACGGGATCCACCCCGATCTCCTGAGGTACTCCTTTGCCCCAGTGTGCTGGAGCCCACATCCAGCCCCGACTGCCTGGTTGTCACCATCCTGGAGGTGCCAGAGGATGTGGCCCCACCAGAGAGCCTGGGCAGGCTGGAGGTGGTGCGACTATATCGCCCCACCAGCCTGGGTGCACTGCCCTGCCACGGCCCTGGGCAGAAGTGGCGCTCCTGGGGGTGGCAAGCCATCCCCCGCTTCATTCTGGGCTTCCTCTGCCTCCTCTACTTCAGCTCCCTGCCCTTCGGCATCTACCTCCTGCTCATCGAGCACCACAGCCTGGGCATCATCCTGGTCAGCCTCGTGCCCTCCACCCTCCTTCTCTGCATTGTCTACAGCCTCTGCCAGTGCCTGTGCCTGGAGGTCTTTGGGTTTCCCCACTCTTGACCCTGCACAGCCAACCCCTGTGCCTGAGCCAGGCTGGATTTGGGTTCCTTGGGGCATTGTCCCCTGAGGTACACGTGTCCTCTGACCCACAGCATGCTCTGCCTGCACCATGGGGAGAAGCTCAGTGCCTGGTGCCTTCCCATGCAGAACAGCACTGTCTTTTCTTTGTGGGTGCTCACACTGGCTGGAGTGGCTGCAGAAGTTCATTGCAGCCTACAAGCATTTGGGCCAGACCTTCAGCTCCTTGTCCTCCACAGCAGACAAAGAGCAGGAGCCAGGACACTAATCCCAACTGAGGAAGAGCGGTGCTGGGCGCTGAGCGCCGCGGCAGACTGGCCCCAGCACGGCTCCGTGTCCATAGTGTAAATAGTTCTGTCTGTGGCACCCACGCTCCTCGTGGGGCTGCTCCCATTGCATCTGTGTTTCTTTCTCATGTGTGAGTCTCGTGTTTGCTGACATTGTGCCCCAGAGAGAGGAGGAGTGGAGCAGTTTCTTTGGTGTGTAAAGATGTCTTTGCAGCTGTTTTGTAGTCATTGTGGGTTTCTTTTTGCAAAGCCTCCAGTCTCTATTTTATTCCTTGGGTTTTGTTTTGTAAGGATTAATTTAATACTGCTAACCAGTTTATTACCTTTATCAAGAGGAGCTAAGTCTATTTTTAATCTCTGCCTTAGACCTGCCTTGCTCACAGGGGCTGCTCACTGCAGTGCTGGCAGTGAAGCTACCCACATCTCTGCTGGCACCCCTGCATCCCTGCCAGCGTCCCCCACCAGCATCCCCACCATACACAGGCAACACCAGGAGACCCAGAACAGAGTCATATTTATTATTGTATTGTGTCCCACCCCACCCACATCTCCCACTCTTCTTGGCCAGGCAGCTGCTGGGTCCTATGGGTGTCTCTCCTGCCATGCCCTTGGGGACAGGATATGACTCTGCCAGCCCTATACCTGCTCCAGCGCCACTGGCACCTCCGGGGAACACCCGTTCTTGCTGGGGGGAGGTTCCAGCATCTCTGTCACACTCCAGATCTTGGGTTTCTGGGGCTGCTTGTCCTGCCCAGCGCCTGTCCTCACCTCAGGGCTGCCCCTGCACCCATCCTGCATGGGGCTGGAACTGGGAATGGGGACAGCACCCGATGGGACCCCCTCGCCCTCGCTGTCCTCGCTGTCGGAGGTGTTGCGTGTGGCCCAGCTCGCCTTGTTCTCCTTCTTGAGGCGCCGGCGAGCATTGGCGAACCAGGTGGAGACCTGGGTGAGGCTCATCCGGCTGATCACAGCCAGCATCACCTTCTCCCCCTTGCTGGGATAGGGGTTCCTGGGGTGTCGTGCCAGCCAAGCCTTCAGTGCCCCGGTGCTCTCTCGCGTTGCTGCTGGCTTCGCCCGCCCCGGCTCTGTGGGCAGCCCCAGAGGCACCTCATAGGGTGCAGAGACCTGGAGGGGCAGAGGGGTGTCAGGGTGGGACAGGGGGGCATGATGGCCAGAGGAGAGGGGCTGTGGGATGTCAGGGCTTGGCCCTTTCTGTGTGGCAGAGGGCAGAGTTGTGTCCTGCCCTTCATTTTCCTCTCCCATGCGCACCCAAAGTGCCAAGTGCAGGAGGGTATGTGTGTGGGGGCAGGGGAATGCCGGGGAGGGACAGAGGTCTCGGGACAGCAGGTCTCCAGCCCCGATTCCAACCACCCAACACAGTCCCATCCTGGTCCTGGAAAGCCCCACATCCCGTTCCTCCCCCGGAGCTGCAGCGCGGCACTTACCAGGGGTGTCATGAGGCTGAGAGGGGGTGGCAGGAAGCTGTACCCAGCCAAAACGGGACAGGGGCAGGAGTAAGGGCAGGCACAGGGCAGTAGGGCCTGGGGTGGCCCCCGCAGGGTTCCCCAAGGCCCTCCGCAGCCCCCCAGCTCTTGTCCTGGGCTCCTCTCATCCTGAGGTGCTGCCATACTGCAGGAGAGGAGCCGGGGAGCTGCTCCCGGGTGTTTTATAGCTGCTGGGGTCCGCAGTGACTGACAGCTGATTAGGTGGTATTAGCACCCACGAGAGAGGCAGCAGGATCTGGGGCACCTGATACCCCCCCCTTCCCCAGCTACTGTTGGGCAGGGACTTGCAGGGACCATCCTCCTTGCCTGCCTGACACCAGCCAGAGCCCTGGTCCCTCCCAGCCCCCCAACTCTGCATAGCCTACACAACTCCTAGGGATGGGGTACAATGGCACCCTGGGGCTGGCACATGGGGCCCACCATGAACCCCACAGACACCCACAGCCACAAGCACACAGCCACAAGCACACAGCCCAGCTGGGGCTTTACTGCAAAAATGTTGAGCTGTGTCCCATGCATGACCCCAGCCCTGACTTGGAGCTGTGGGTAGCAGAGCCCCCTATGCTGTGGAAGGGCAGGTTGGAGGGCTGGTGGAAGAACTATAGCCTGGTGAGAGAACAGCAACCCATGCTGCCCCATCCTGTTCCTCCTCTGGCTTGGCCAGGTCCTCATCCAAGCCCCAGTACTGTCATGCCTGCCACTGGATTCCTGGCAGCAGAGTGGTGAAGGGGAAGGGTCCTGCAGCCCCATGGACATTGGGGACCCCTGCAAGGCACTGGGGGGTTCCTGTGGTTGGCACAGCAGGGGCAGTGGGTGGGCAGGGCAGTGGTGGGCAGCTGTGTGAGGGACCCCAAGAGCCCACGACCCCCTGAGCCACCTGCTCCTGCCACCACGCCTCCCTGCTAAGACTGGGATTATCCCACAGGTTGTATCCGTCATTAAATACCGACTAATAACGCTCTCAGGATATTAAATATGTAACAAACCCGCTTAGCGTTGGCCAGGACAGGAAGGCGAAGGTCACTGGTGCTAATGAACCCGGCCACATCCCTGGATCCCTGCAGGCCCTGGTGACAGCAGAAAGTCTCAGGGCTGAGATGCCAGTGCCCAGGGGTCCCAAGCCCCTGCACTACCCCATAGAGCACGAGCAGCACCTGGAGCTCCCAGCATACAGCAGCAAGAGCTCTGGTCCCATCCATCCCATAGTGGGCTGATCTTGTGCTCTCGGCTGCCACAGGTATGGAAGCCTCAAGCCAGCAGGACACTGGTGCTGCTGGCTGGGACCAGCCCTGCTCTCAGCCCTGCAGTGGCCCCATAACCTTGTCCCCACGGGACTCGTCCAGCCCTAATCAGCACCGTGGATCTGCTTGATTAGATAATGGGGCTGTAATCTAGGAAAGCGCCTGCGGATTGTGCGCGGCACCCTGACCCTGCACAGCACAGCTGGAGAGGGAGGGCCACAGCCAGCCGTCGGCACAGTGGGCGGACACAGCTGCACACCGACAGCCGCAGCCGGGCAGGCACAGCCACGCACCAGCACCACCGTGCACAGCAAGGCTGGTGTGAAGGTGGAGGGACACTCTCCCAGCTGTGGCCACGACGGAGCCACAGCTGGGACAGCCACACCAGCCAAAGCCACCTCGGGCCACTCATACCTCACGGCCCTGCAGTCTAGGGGGTCGTCCCACAGTGGCCCCGGTGCCACCGCTGTACCCTGCATGAGGGTAGGGAGAGCCCAGCAGAGATCACCCCGCCCCCGTGGGGCTGAGGCTTCACAGAGGCTCTCACCGAGCCAGGGTGGTTCCCAGCCTTTTCCCCTCGGTGGATAATCACTTTAATGCAGGAGCAGAGAACTAAAACTCTGCGATTAGCTGTTATAATCGCATGTAAATAGGCCCAGACAAGCCGCTCAGGAGGGCGGTGTGTGGCTCGGGACAGAGTTACACGGGATTTAGGCTGTTTACCACTCGATTAATTTCATGACTCCAGCCCCAAGCCCACTGCTGTCCCAGCTGCCCGGCTCGCTTCCCAGGAGTCAAGGTCACTCGGGCGGAAGGCAGCTGATAGCCCAGGGCGTCTGCCAGCAGCGACCAGCCCAGCACAATGCTGGGCTCCTGGACTCCTGTGCCTCAGCCCCAGGGCCATGCTGAGGCTGCGCTTTCACATCCCTGTCCCCTGGACCCCCAGGCAGGCACACACACAGGTCTCCATCCCTTTTAATTCATAAGCATAGTCAAAGCTTGAGAATGTCACAGCTGAACCCCTCCAACCACCAACGGACTAACAAAAGAGTCCATCCCTCTTCAGAAGAAAAATAGAGCATCTTCCACCTCCTTCTCCTTGGGTTCCCCCAGTCCAGAGCCCTGCTGCTGCCTGCCCGCAGGCTGGAGATACCACAGGAGGGCTGGCTACTGCCACACTAGGACCACTGGCCCCATGGCTGCAGGGAACAGCAGCTGTGGCTGCACACACCTTGCCTGACACTGCACCACACAATAGTGCCCAACCCTACGGCTTCCTCAGAATCCTCATGTGCTGGGCAGACATTGATCCATGGCTGCCCACACAGACCGTTCAGGAAAAGGGATTTCACACCATCAAGTGCAACAGGCGAAGAGATCGTCCACACAAGGGCTGCCCCCGTGGCTGCTCAGCAGTCTCTGAGGGGACGTGCAGGACTCCCACGGTGCAGAGCTGAGCAGCAGCATGTCCCTGCTTGTGTCTGTGCTGCCACGGCTCAGGCGCGTCCTTTGCAACCCCGGCACAATAAGGCAACTGCTGGCGGGGGCGGTGCTGCCGGTGCCAGCACGGTGTGGCCTGGGCCCGGTGCTAGTCCGACAGTGTGATGACATCGTAGTGGATGCCTGGCTGCAGCTGCTGGATCTGCTCGGCTGCTGCCTCAGCGGTGAAGACGCCCTGTGCCTGGGCCATCGCTGCATCCGCCACTGCTGCAGGGGAGGTGGGGTCAGTGCTGCCTCTGACTGAGGCAGGGGGAGCAGGTGGCTACTCAGGGCTCCGCTCCGTGTCCCACACCTGTCCCCAGGGAAGGGACATAAGGCCACCCTGCCCAAGTCGGGCTCCAGCAGGGAGCCCAGCTCCGGTTAACCCTGTTCCAGAATGACCAGGTTGGGACCAGCAAATATCGGCCCTTGGACACCATGGCCAGCAGCAAAACAGTGATCGAGCCTGATCTTCCCAGCCCTCCCACCAAGGACTGCTGTACAACTTGCTGCCAACCCCAACAACAGGACTGGCACCCCCAAACCCTGGGAAGACTGTGCCCTTCTGGGACAGGGCCCTGCTACTACCTGAGACAGCTGAGTGTGCTGCTGCTTCCAGCTGTGCCTGGGTGACGAGCTGCTGCTCAGGTGACACGGGCATGTACTGGATCTACAGAGGGGAAAACGGAATCCCTGAGGGGAGGGTTCCTCCTGGAGCTGCTCCAGCTGCACTCAGGCACCAGACCATGAGCTCCCTCTATTTTCACATATCTCTCCCCAGCTGCAGGCTCAGACCCACCCTCCAGCGCCTGCCACCATGCCTGGCTCCATACCTGTGACTCCGGGAGGAACTGGCCACCCTGCTCGTACTGGATGTGGGTGATCTGACCGTCCTGTACCTGGGGACAGTGAGGTGGTGGTAGGGTCTGTGGGTGTCCAGGCCCCCAACAAGGCTGTGACCCAGAGTAAGCAAGAGGGAGCAGGCAGGGGCCCAGCCTCACACAGGAAACCCCCTGAGCCCCACCCACCATGTGATGGGAACAGTCTGAAGCTCACCTGGATGTGATGTCCCTCTGGGACAACAACATACTCTTGGGGAAGCAAGTGCGGGACGCCTTCCTGGGCAATAATGTACTGAACCTGCAAACATGGGAATTCAGAAAAAGGTCACCACTACCCACCCTGCATCACAACAGCTGGTCTGTCTCCTGTGCCTGTTTCCACCACCCCAGTGCCTTCAGCTCTCCCTACAGAGCCCCACTCTCCCCACTGCTGCCAGCTCTCCCCACTGGGCAGTCTCCCATCTGTGGGCCATGCCCCCTCACCTGGTTGTCAGCAGTCACTAAGTGCTGTACTGTCTGTCCATCAGCAGTTGTGATCTCCTGGATGTAGGCTGCCTCCTCCTGCAACGTCAGCAAGTGCCCAGCATGGTCGGGGGGCTGGGCCCAACCACATCCCCCCAGGAGGCCCCTACTGTGAGGAGTGGCCACACAGGACATAAGCTGAGGCTAAGGGACCCAACTCACCTGGCTGGTGACACTCTGCTCCTGTGCAACAAGAATGTGCTCCTGCCCCAGAGCCTGCTGCAGCCGCTCAGGAGCCAGCACGGCCTGGCCAGCCTGCAGAGCTGCTGCAACACAGAGAGAGAGCCAGTGGGGATGCTGCTGGGGACACTGCCAGGGCTGCCAGTGGCTTCGTTCCCCAGTGGCCACTGTGTGACACTTGCCCCAGAGAAAGGCACGGGACAGTCTATGGGCTCTATTCACACAAGGTAAGAGCTGAACAACTATGGGCAGAAAAGACTCTCCACATCAGACCTTGCCTTGAACTCTGCTTCCAGTGTGAGCTTATCCCACATGCACTGATCTACCAGGACCTGACTGGAGGGAACACAGACCTCCTCATTCTGCACAGTTGCCTGTGCCCAGCCCCTTGGTTTCTGTCTCTATCAGCAATCCTAACCGCAGGACAATCCTCCTGGCTCTTCAGCCCCACCTGACCCACAAGCTGGGTGAATTTCACATGGGGCTCTGGATGTAGGACACCAGTTGGCCCTAATCCTGGGGATATGTCTTACTCTGTAGGGTGGCCAGGGTGTCCTCGTCACTCTTCAGGATGATGGTCTGCTGGGCAGCAGCCGGCCCTGGCCTTTTGGCCTCTGAACTGTGCAAACGCTGCGTGTGGAACTTGAGGTGCCCATTACGGTTGAACCTATGGAGAGGCAGAGCCAGGTGGAGTGTGCTACAGGCAGCACAGGATCCTGTGCTCTCTGCAGGCCACGGGCCCCATAAGCACATCCTACAACATGGCCTGTCCCTTCTTCCAGCATGTTCCCATCAGTGCCCAGGGACTGAACCCTCCTATGCAGAGGTTCCTTGGAGACCAAGTTGGGTCCAGCTGCAGCAGGAACCATTCCCAAGGGCATTGTCCCCTCTAGTGGGCTGATCCTGGGGAAGGTTTGGGATAGACAGCTCTGCCAAGATTCTATCTCCTCGTGAACCTTGTAGAGCTCTGTGGGATCCCCCAAGGCAGGATCAGCCCAGCTCCATCACTCACCTCTGCCCACAGACCTGGCAGGCAAAGGGCTTCTCATTGGTGTGGGTCAGCATATGCCTGCGCAGGTCCTTCTTGTTCTTGGAGGCAAAGCTGCAGTGGGGGCACTTGTGTGGCCGGAGGTTGGCATGTTGAACCATGTGGCTCTGGGGCAGGAGGACAAGTGCTGGGTCAGAAATCCCCATTTCTCCAAACCTCTTGTTCCCAGGAAACAAGCTCCTTGTGTCAGGAAACTTACCCGGACCTCTGGCCAGAGTGTGGCAGTGAAGGGACAGTCGGGACACTTGAAGGTGCTAGGCCCAATGTGGGCTCTCTTGTGACTCTCCATCTCCGCTCTCCCTGTGAACATGGCTGTGCAAATCTTGCATGAAAACTTTTTGGCCGTGGAAATCTTGCATGAGAGCTTCTTAGCTGTGGAAACTTTGCATGTGAGCTTCTTGGCCACGCCTTGGAGTGCAGGCCACTTGATCTTTGGGAATGAGACTTCCTGCCCCTCGGATGCTGGGGATAAAGACGAGTCCTTCTGGAGCTGCCTGGTGACACACTGCACCAGGGGCCACTTGACGCCGGCGGGCTGTGACTCTTGGCCCTCCGCAGGTGAGGAAAAGGCAGCATCCCCGCTGAGGGGCTGAGAGAGAAACACCAGTCACATCTGCTCACACTGCTGCTTGGGATGGGGAGAAGGCTCAGATCCTTACCTCCACAGTCTGGAACTGGCTCCCTGGGACAACGGATGACATGATGTAGTGATTGCTATGGTCCTTCAGCGCCTCCTCTGTCATCACAGCTCCGCTCACCACAACTGTGTGGGAGGTTTCCACAGGACTCTCCTCCTCACTGCTGGAGAGCACAGGGTCAGGGAGGATCTGCCTCCTCTTCATCACTAAAGCCTCCTCACTGGAGGCCAGAAGTGCCTCCTCCTCCCCACTCCTCCCATACAACTGACCCATACAGCGTGGCAGGAGCCTGGATCTCCTCACTGATGGGCGCGACAATGCTGTACCCTGCAGTTCCACTGAAGGGGATGGTGATCTGCTGCAGCTCTGAGCCACTCAGGCTCGCTTCCCCATAAGCCTCCTGCACCAGTGTCTGCCCAGGCTCTGCCATGTGCAGCATCACCAACTTCTTCTGCTGCTCCTTAGAGTCTACCTTTGCCTCCTCCTCCTGTGCCTGCAGCTCACAGGGGCCTGGTGTCTCTCCTGGGTCATCTGGCTTCACCACTGCCACCTGTGCAATACAACGGCTCAGCCAAGGGGGCAAGGCTCTGCAAGACATCCCTGCAGCAGAACAGGGCTGGGAAGCCTCGTCGTGCCAGCCCCCAGCAGGCCTGCCTCCCCTTGACTGCCCACCTGCAGTGAGCCAGTGGTCAGCTCCCGCTGGGTGCTCATGTTCAGCAGGAGATCCAGGGCTGTCTGCGTGGCCAGCTCTGCTGATCCAGCCACATCTAGGGGGTCAGATAGGAAGGGTCAGGCAGGAGCTCACCTACCTCCTTCCCCATTCTACCCCCTTCCTGAGGGCTCACCTACCTTGTTCATAGATGATGGTGGCACCTTCCAGGGAACCTTGTGAGAGAACAGAGGGCTCTGCACCTGAGACAGCCTGGACCGTGTGGCAGGTGATGGGGCCAAGAGGTGCCTGCATGAGAGAGAGAGCTGACAGCACAGTGGGCAGTGAGCACTGGGAGGAGCTGGGGCCAGGCATGGCACTCACTGGTGGGCTGGCCTCTGGCTCAGCCGGTGCCTGCACCTGGCTGTGCTGCTGCTTCAGCTCCTCGATCTGCTGCAGGGTGAAGAAGGGGCGGCGGCGGCAGGGCGGCTCCTCGGGGTGCCTCTGTGCCCACTCCTCGAAGGAGTCGGCGTGGCGGCATTGCACGTGCAGGCGCAGGTTCTTCTTGTGCTTGGTGGTGAAGTGACAGAACTCACAAGCAAACGGCTTCCCTCCTGCAGGGCCCGGGAGGGGGATTCAGGCAGGAGGCTCCCAGGGAATGGCAGAGAGAGCAGGCAGACTCTCACTGTCTCTTGGAGAAGGGGGGGTGCAGGGCATCAGTCACACAGCCCTTCTCACCTGTGTGTTTGACTGCCATGTGTGAGACCAGGAAGTCCTCCCGGAAGGTGGAATACTTGCAGACGTTGCACTTGTAGGGCTTGTCATTCATATGTGATAGCTGGTGGTTCAGCAGGACCTTCTTGTCCTCGCAGACGTAGTCACAGAACTCACACTTGAACCTGCCGGGACAAAGCCACCTGTCACACCTGCTGAGGGGGAGTGGGACACAGGCTCTGTCCAGGCATGCCGGGCTCCTACCTGCGGTTGGCAATGGCCTGGATGTGCGTCAGCAGGTGCATCTTGAAGGTGTAACGCTTCTTAAAGGACTTCCCACACTGTGGTGAAACAAAGTGAAGCAGCACTCACTCCCTGCCCTGCCTCACCCACTGCCAGCCCCTCCCCAGGCTGTGTCCCCCTCACCTTGTCACACATGTGTGGTTTCTCTGTACTGTGTGTCTTCATGTGCTGTGTAAGCCTCTTCTGCATGGGGTAGACACGGTTGCAGACAGGGCATGGGAAGGAGTTCAGCTTTGGTGGCTGGATAGAGAGCATAAAGATGAGATAACCTGGATGAGCTCACCAGTTTCTTTACCCTCTCCTCACTGGAGGACCTGGGTTGCCTTTCCTCAAGAGATCCAGAAACAATGCCCTCAATGAGGCACTGAGATTTTTGTGGAAGACGCAGATGTGCCTCTTCCCATATAACAATACTGAGATTCAAGTCAACAGAGTAGTCAAACTCACCGGATCAGCTCTCTTCTTCCTGAAAAAGAAGAAAGAATAGCCCCTTGTGTCAGCCACACCCCAAGCCCAAGCTGCGTTATACCCAAACACCAAAATTCTCCATTTTGGAAAGGGTCAGGGGATGGGGCAGACATGGCTACACTCTCAGGACAAGAAGAACAGGGTCAGTGCTGTTCAGTCCCCAGGATTGTGCTGCCCTCACCTGTCCCGGCTGTGCACTGTGGAGTGCCGAATGACATCCTTCTTGTACACACTGGTGTAATTGCACTCCTCACACTTGTAGGGCTTGCTGCCCACATGGTTGAACATGTGCTCCTGTAAGAGGCAGATGAAGGCCATGAGACCCGGGGTTGCCAGGCAGCCTGTGGGTTCAAGGCAGGGCAGATGAAGCTCACCTTGAGGGAAGACCAGCGCCGGGAGCGGTAGCTGCACTGAAGACACTTAAAGAGCTGCGGGTCATTGGCCTCGTGTGAGTTGACGTGGAAGCGCAGGTCATCATGTGTGAGGAACCGCGAGCCACAGATCCGACACAGATAGGGCCGCATCAGGGGCTTGGGGGACTTGTAGTAGTACCTGCAGAAACAGGAACAGGGCTCAGAGCCGCAGTGGCAAACAGGCTGGACGGGCCCTGGGCACAGGCCAGAGGGCCCAGCACACCCCTCACCTGCGCCCCATGTACTTGCGGTATTTCTTGCCCAGGAAGCGGCGGGAGGGCCGCCCGCGCCGACGGGGGATGACGTCTGCCTCCTCAGCACTGGTGTTGGAGGAAGGGTCCTTATTCTCAGAGTCCGACTGGCTGATACCGGGCTCTGCCAGGTTCTCACTGGTCCCATTCTCCAGGCTGGAGGAACTGGCTGCTTCCAAGTTCTGCAGCTCCTGGCTTGGTGTGCTCTGGGACGTCACCAATGGCTCCATGTCCCCTCCTGCTCCACAGAACACAGCACAGCTCACATTCTCCCTGTGGCTCCAGGAGTTTGTGCACCACTCCCTGATCCACCCCTGAATGGGGCTGCTGCTTCCCACCTCTCTCACCTTCTGGCATGTCCTGAGACATATTCTCCAGACGAAGCAGCTTGCGGGGTCTCCCTGGGCGTCGGCGTGGCCTCTCCTCGCTGGACGTGGGGACAGTGCGGCCATACTTGGGCAGCCGCCCCCGGGGCTCATCCTCAGCTGGGTTGTAGTCACTGTCCTCTGCAGGCAAGTACCCCAAAACATCAAGAGACTGGGAAACGACTATGCTACGGAAGATATAGGGAGGACGAGTCCTACCTTCAGGATCATCAATAGCACCAGCATCCATAATATCATCATCTTCTTCTGGGGCCTCCTCATCCTCAGTCTTTGGAACAGCTCCCACCTTTCGTGGTCGTCCTTTCTTCAGAGCCAGAGCTGAACCTACTGCCACAGAGAACAGGGTGAAAACTCTTTAACAGACTGTGCCAGAACAGGCCCTTATGCTCCAGCTCCTCTCTTGTTTCTTCCCAGGACAGAGCAGAGCCTGTCTGCAGTGAGATGAATTTCCCTCAGCCCCTGGCACACACCTGGCTGGAAGTGACGCTCTTTCATGTGGTTAATCAGTGTTTTCTTAGAGACACTCTTGTACTGACACATCTTGCACTTGAACTGTTGCACCACAACCACTTCCATCATCTCTTCCAAGGTCTCCATATCTGGTTGGCCCAGCTCCTCCCCACCATCTGTCTTTTGGGCTCGGTCTGGCTGCGCAGGCAGCGCCAGCACTTCCAACTGCCTGGAAGGTTTTGAAGGGCCAGGCTGGTCAAGGCACGTGGAGGTAGGTCCATCAGCAACAGCTTCTATCGCCAAGGTATTGGCTAGGGCAGAAGTGGCCACCTGGGACACCATGGGGGCACCTGAAACCAAAACCCACTCAGCCAAGGGGCAGACCCTCACCTGCATCCAAGGCTGCACCTGTACAGGGGGCACAGGACTGAACACAAGCTCAGGAACAGGCTCCCAACAGGACTGTGGTACAAGCACCGTGGCTAACACAGCTGGGACACCCACTCCAGGCCACAAGGCTCAGAGGCAGAGCTGGCCACCATGGACAACCCAGGGAATTTCCTCACCATCATCAGCGCCTTGCAGAATGAGGTACTGCGTGGTCTCTGCCCTTCCATCCTCTGCACTGGTAACGGCGATGCAGCCTGCCAGGGAGAGGAGAGCAGAGCTGTGACTGCCAGATCCAGGGGCTGTAGAGTTACTGGGGCTCTCTGGGGCTCTCTCAGTTCAGACAGAAGCCAGAAGGTGTGAGGAGGGTCTGGGTCTGGAGCCTGCCCCGGGCTGAAGGAGCTGCTAGACAAAAGGAAGGCTGTCCAGCAACATGAGCTCCTCACCAAACTCTCCTGTCACTACAGCAAGGCAAGAAGAGAAAACCCTGCTGACTAGTTAGACTCAATGACCTTAGAGGTTTCCTCCAGCCTTAATGATTTCATGTCCATATTTCCCCCACCTCCTGAGGTCTGGTGCAGGAGCAGCTCCCTCCCCAGCTCACCAAGCCATCTCCACACAGGAGCACACACGCACCCTGGATGATGTCAGGTCCTATTGTGGACTCGATGATTTTGTCAATGGCAGAACCCAGGTCTGAGGAAGTGGATGCAGTGGAGTCTGACACAGCCGTGGCTCCATCGGTGACGACACTGGAGTGGACCAGGACTTGTGGGGACTCTGACACCATGATGGACTGGCTCACAGTGGAGACACTGGAGACCAAGGTGGATTGGGCAATAGAGGATGAGTCTGGCAGGTAAATCCTTGGAACGGCATCTGTGCTGGAGCTGCCCTCCGAGACTTCTTCCTAGCAGATAAAAAGAGTCCAGAAGAGCTCAGGTGAGACACTTTTGCCAGCCCAAGCCCTTGGGGCAGCCAGCTTATGCAAATGACCTGGTGTAGCACTGCAAAACTTCCAGAAAAGGCATCAGAGCAAATCCTTTGGTACTGACAAAAACCTGGACCTCCAGGGCTGCTCTTGCTATCAAGGGGAATTCTGCTCCTCAGACTGACAAGCAGATGCTGGACCAGAGGTGTAACAGTGCCTGCCAAGGCCGCAAAACTCACTCTACCAAAAATGCCTACAGAAACCCCTAGGAACCAGAACCATGGCTGCCCTCCCTGCCACCCCAACCTTCCCACCAGCACCTACCAAGGAGGCCCCGCTGCTGTCGGAGCTCTGCCCCACGCAGGAGTCATCGGTCCGGGAGGGGAGCCCGGGCCCCGCGGCGGCATCGCTGCTGTCCGCCGACACGGCGTCCGAGCTCCCGACGCCCAGCCCGCTTTCGGTGGGCTCTTCCTGCGCCGCCTGCGGGGCCGCGTCGCTGCTGCTCTCCACCGCATTTTCCTCCATGCCAGCCCTGCCGGGGCCCGCTACGCTCGACCTGCGGGAGGACCGCCGCCGTCAGGGCCGCCACCCGCTTCCCCCTG
>VXBB01016570.1:259546-276471 GCA_013399915.1 Illadopsis cleaveri
CCCCGCCGGGCACTACTTTTCCCGCGGAAGGGTCGGCGGTGATGAAGCTGTGCGTCATGGCGTCAGGAAGCGGCGCCCGGGCCCTGAGCGTCGGCGTCGCGCCGGGTTGCGCGGGTCACGTGACGGGAAGGCGGAAGTGGCGGTGGGACTGGGCCGGGAGCGGGGCGTGGGCGGTCGGTGCGGTCACACCGTTCTCTCCCCTCCTTCCGTTTCTCGCCCGGCCCGGTCCGCTCCGATCCGACCCAGTAGCGCATTCCCCCAGCCTAGGTCCTTTCCTCGGGTGAGCCGTGCAGCCCTGGCGCTCCAGCTCCCGTTCCATAGCTCGCGGTGGGCGCTGAGACCGGCGTGCCTTGTGAGCTCGGGCCGCCCATCCCCGGAGAGATCCTGGCCGAGCCGCGGGATCTCCGCCGTGCTCTTCCCTGCGAGGCCCGGGGCCTTGCCGCGTTCAGCCCCGACGGCGGCCCAGCTTCAGGCTGCTGAGCACTTTTCGCCTCGGTCTCTGGCAGGGAATGGCACCTACTGTCCGTTTGTTCCTTGATGCCAAACTTGCCTCTTTCGATGGCAGCTCTGCATCTGAACAGCCGCCACCTTCCGATGGGCTCTCGCTCACCAAATTCTGCCCTCCGGGATGGTTTTGTCCCAGAGCAGATGGGGACGGGCACTCGATTTGGCTGCAAATCAGGCTGTGACCACGCTTGGGGTGCACAAGTCTGGGGGGCTGCTCTGGCCTCACCGAGGCCTCCCAGAGCATTGCTGGCACCTCCTGATGCCACAGCATTCCCTGCAGGGATGTGCTCGGACCTTGCTGCTGTCCCAGCTCCCTGCAGCACTGCTGCTCCCGGTGCTGTCCCAGATCCTCCAGCTGAGCTCAGCTGTGCATGGCCTGGGCTTGGCCTTTGCCCCACGGTGATGGCTTTAACAAACCCTCAGGTGGCTCCTTGTTCCCACTGATACTTTCTCATGTTGCAGTGCTCTATTGAGAGCGGCTCTATCCCGGGTTTTTTCTGGAAGAAAGGCAGCTGCATCATGCCTGTGCTCTGTTGGGGCTGGGCCGTGGTGGGCTGACCCTGGCTCTGGGTCCCTGTGGAAGAGACACAGGGGCAGAGGGGGGTCAGGGCTCTGCATCCCAGCCCTTTCCGCAGCCACTCAGACCAAGCCAGCCCGCAGTGCAGGTCGGGGCAGGCAGTGCCATCGTGTCACTGGCCAGGACGGCCGGCCCGGGGCCGGTGCTGACATGGTGCCAGCTGCGGGAGGACAGGCAGTGTCTCATCTGGCGCAGTCTGTGAGCATGGACGTAGCCTGCCAGAAATCCGAGCCGATGGGTGCTGGGCTGGATCGGTACTCTTGCAGCATTTGGCTGTGGTGCCTCTGTGCCTCTGCTCCTGTGCGAGGCAGGCGGCGCCTGGATCCAGCCCCCACAGCCCGGGGCTCTTCCTCGGGGCTTTGCGGGTCCCTTGTGTCCTGCCCCAGGTGAGAGTTCCCGGAGGCTCCGTGTGCCTGGCAGAGGCAGTAGAGGAGCTGCACCGCCAGCTGCTGCGTGTGCACCTTCCGGCTCTTTTTCAAGCTAATTAAATGCATCCTTGAAAGGTTTATGCCTTCATCCATCACGGGCAGACAGCAGCGGTGAGAGCCATCCCCGGGCTGGCTGTGTGAGCTCTGCTGCCGCAGCGCTGCTGCCAGTGCCTCAGGGCTGAGTCCCCACATGTGCCCGGCTGCTGCCGTCACTGTCATGTCACAAACCCAGAAAGACCAAGGGCTTGAGCTTTTTTCTCCCGCTACTGCTTTTTAAAGCAGCCCTGTGCAGCTCAGTGGGGGAAGTGCAGCTGGGGAGGATGGGAGGGAGGTGCTCCTGTGCCCGATGTCCCCTCCACAGTGCCGTAGCTCACAGCGGTAGAGCCCAGCACTGCCTTTGACCGGCTCTGTCTGGGTTTGAAATGCCCTTGTGCTCCCTACTGGGGGAAGCTCCATGTTTCTGTTGGGGAGGGGGAGTGGTGTCAGAGGTACCCCTGACAAAAGCTGCCTGCCAGGTAGAGGAAGGGGGATGGATTTGTGTCAGACCAGCAGGTTTCCTCTTTTTGCCTTCAGTCAGCTGCTCTGTGAGACAAGTGAAGGATTTTCCCAACGGGTGCAGAGCAAAACAGACCGAGCTCCAGGGGCCTCAGGGGCTCATATGAACCCTCCTGGTGCTGGCTGGGCTGATGGAAAGTTGCGTCAAGCTTCCCTGTCACCCTGCAGAGGTGCCCCATGTCCTCTGTCTCGGTGAATTGTCCCAAGCAGAGCTTTGCTGTGATGGGTAACCTGCTATTTTTAAAAATGCTGTGTGCCCCCAAGCGGGGTGAGTGGGGGATTTCCAGGGCAGGCAGAGCACAGCTCCCGTCCTCAGTTCTGGAGGCACAGCTCCTTGCTGATAATTCTCTGCTGTTGTGCCTCCCAGCCTGAAATCACTTAAGAGCCAAAGAAAACACAAAGAAATCTCAGCAAGAGGCTTAAAGAGAATCCAAAAATGGCTGCAACACATGTTGGATGTGTGTCCAAATACCTTAGCGGGGGGAGCAGCAGGTTAAAGGCCTTTTGGGAACAGGCTGAGGAGACAACACAGCACTTGTGCCTGGAGGACAAAGCTCAGGCTTGGGCGGAGTATGAGGCTGGTTTTATCAGGCTGCTTGATGGGCTGCACTGACAGGCTGTCCCATGCCCAGGGAGGTTTCCCAGCTCTGTGCTCTTCAGCCTGGATGCAGCGCTGGGAAGGAGTCACCATCAGACAAGCTGCTGTTCAGGCAGGGTGTGTGTGCAATGACGGGTGACCCCAGTCAGGGGCCTGTTCTTGCTGGTGCCCTGTGGCCACGCTGGTCTGTCCCCTCCCCAGTACAGTTTGCTGAGCTGCTGAGTGGGCTTGTCCCGCTCCCACAATGGCTCTTCAGTGAGCTCATGGTCACTGTCCCAAAATAGGAGATGGTTGTGCTGAGCACGGTGCCCAAGGCAGAGCCTCAGCTTCCCCCCCTGCAACCTGAACCCCGGACTTCTACTGCCAGTGATTTTGTCATCCGCTCTGTTTGTTCCTCCTTGTTTTCTTTTTTCTCTTCAAAGAAAACATTGTTGCGATGTTTGTGTAGCTGCAGGGCACGAATCCACATCAAGGCTTGTATTTATATCCCACCTGGGAAGGGCAGTTGCATCAGCACATTTTGTAAAACGTTGAGCAAAGCAGCCCTTGCTGCAGGAAATGGTTTTTCTTCACACCAGATTGCCTCACCGCTCTGTGCCTTCCCAGCAATGCTGGATCTGGAGGAGGCTCCTGGGGCACTCCTGGGGGATTGCTCCATGCCAGGGTGGCTGTGAGAGCTGGGACAGCTTCCTGCTGGGCACAGCCTCGGCCCCTCTGCCCTGTGCCCGGGTGGCGCTTCTGTGGCAAGCAGCCTCCCCTGGTGCTGGCTGTTGCAGCTGGGATCCCCATTTCCCAGAGTGCTGGTGTGAGTGGGAGTGCCATAGGATGATGCCTGTGTTCTGTGGCCACCACAGGTGTGGCTGAACCCGTGACCTCAGCCGTAATGCCACCCTTGGGCTCAGGCAGGGCACTCCCGGGACAGGCAGGAGCCACTTCCAGTGGAGGAGCCCATGGAAGCCCATGGTGAGACCACTCAAAACCTCGCACAGTCCCCTTGGCAGGAGGCAGCTCACTGGCCCTGGTGGTGCTGCTGGTGCCTGTGCCTTGGGCATGGAGGGGCTCTCCTGGTGTGTCCTGGTGCCTCTTGTGCGATCAGTGCCTGCCCTGACCCCAAGATGGAGCAACGGTGACGCTGAGCCATGCATT
The DNA here is from genome assembly GCA_013399915.1 of Illadopsis cleaveri. Taxonomy (NCBI): domain Eukaryota; kingdom Metazoa; phylum Chordata; class Aves; order Passeriformes; family Timaliidae; genus Illadopsis; species Illadopsis cleaveri. The sequence continues at coordinate 263,358 of VXBB01016570.1, forward strand.
CCTTCTCTCATGTATCTTGTCCCACACCCAGGTCAGTGCCATGGCTGCCATTCCTGAAAGTTTTTGGGGCTATCAACAGCTTTTCCAGGATGTGCTTGGAGCTGCTGGATGCAAACAGCTGGCTCCCTCGCGCCTGCCAGAACTGCTGTTGCTACTGCTGAGTGTTTTTTTTCCCCTTCTGGAGGGATCCTGTGGCTTCCTTCCCAGACCCTGAGACCTTGGAGCCACGGTCCAAGGCCACCAGTTTCCACCCTCTCCCGTGCTGCTGATTCATCACTGCTGGTTAGTTAAAAAATGGTAATCAGCAAATTACTGAAATATAAGTAAAATAAACAAGGTGGGCAGAGAACTGTGTGTGTAGCAGGGCCCCAAAGGCCTCGGGTGTGTGGTGTGCTGGGCTCTGTCCCCTGCACTCATCCCCAGCACAGGGCCTTGTGCCTGGATGAGCGCTCCTGGAACAGGGGGTCAGTACCTGGTGCTGCTGTGGGGTTCCCCACCTTGGCAGTCCTGCATCCCTGTCCATGACTGGTCCTGTGAGGCTGCTCTGCTCAGTCCTCCTTGCTCCAGCTCCTCAATTGGAGGAGGTTCCTACAACCCAGGGCAGAGCAGGCAGGCACTGGGGCTGCTCCCCACCCCATGGGGGCATGGCAGCTCCCCCAGGTCTGCTGGCTCTTGCCTGGGTGCTTTTCAGCCCTTCTCCTCCCCAGACAGCATGGCAGCTCTGTCCATCCTGGTGTTCCTTCAGCCCGGGGCGTGCCTTCCTCTGCTCACACGATGCCCGGTTTTGAAAGGTCTCAGGTCGTGTGGCCAGGGCAGGTCCCGGCAGACAGCCAGGCTGTGTGCCATTCCTGGGCTGCCTGGGCTTTGTCCATATGCCTGTGTTGACAACTGAGCTGCTCTGAGTTAATTTGGCAGCCAGCGCTGGAACAGTTGTCAAATGTTTTACTGAAATCTGAACGTGTTGCATCTACCGCCCTTCCTTCTGCTTGGCGCAGTTTACAATTAAATACCACCAGTTTTGCCCATATTCCACCTTCCACAAACCCCCGCTCCTTATTCCCAAGCCGCTCCATTGCTGACAGCCGTGGATTCCTGGCAGCACATTGTCCCCTCGCGCACGGTCAGGTTCCCTGTCATTGTCACAATTGCTGTTCTTCCTGTTTTAGCAGGCAGCTGCTGTGCCCGTGTCACCGCCAGGAACAAAGCGCTGCCCACCCGTCCTGTGCCAGGGTGCTGATGGTTCACTGCAGCAGCTGTGCCCCTTGGAGCTGGCAGCCACCCAGCTCTGGCCTGCCCTGCTCCCCTCCCAGCTCCTGCCTCACTCCTGTGGTGTACAGGAGATGCTTCCACAGAGCTGATCCAGCAGGTCACCAAGAGGGGATGCTGAGGAGATGATGGCCATTGAGCTGCCCATGGATACCCCTTCCCAAATACTTCCCAGGTGACCTGGACCCTGTGCCCCTCTCACCTGCCTGAATACCCTGTGCTCTTGCTCCCAGCAGGTGGGAAAGTTTGGGAGAAGAAGGATTGGTCAAAGCTGGAAGCAGAAGCTGAGGCAGGGGGAGGGTCAAGGGATGGGATGGAGTTTACAACAAGGAAGCCCTGAAGCACAAGAGCCCTGTGATATTAGGAGCAAGCTGCTGGTGGCCTCGGTGTGAGTTGTGCCACAGTGCCAGCTGTCAGCCCCAGCACCTGGTGAATGAAGCTCTGGATGGGATTCCTGCAGCATTCCAGTGGGACCCAAACAGATACGGGGGGTTCCCAGGGTGGGCAGTGAGAGGGAATGTCCCAGCCCAACACAGGGAGGTGACTGTGCCGCCCACCTGGATACCGGGAGTCAGTGTGGCAGGCAGGGGATCCGTCATGTGTGGTTTGGGATGGGTGGTGACGCAGCAGTGCTGGTTTCAGCGCCTGCAGGGAGGAGTGATCCTCCCGGTGACAGCAGCCGCGTCATCCTCACCCAGACAAGAGGTGCAGGAGCAGCAACATCACTCTGGGGGCAGCAGGGCTGGGCAGCAGTGGGACTACAGGCAATCAAGGGTGAAGGGTTGGCAAGAAGGGGATGCTTCGAGATAGGGAGTTCCCCAGGTGAGACACGGGGCCAACAAGGAGCTGAGCAGGTGTATCCATAGAGCTTGGGGCAGGCAGGGAAGGGATGCAGGGCCAGGGAGTGCTGGTGCTGGAGAACTGCAGGTCGGCAGCATGCAGGGTGGTTTGCCAGGAAGGGTCCTGGGCCCAGCTGGAGGCTGCAGCCCCGGCCCACGCGGGGCCCAGCGCCAGGACAGCAGATACGGGAAATGTGTGCAGGAATGTTGTTTCTGTCTCGAGCCCTTGAGCAGGAGTGATGGGGCTCCGAGCCTCTGACGCAGAGCTGCTCCCTGTGCCCTGTCCTGCTCCCACGCCAAGTGTCTCCAGTCACTGCATACCATGGACCGGTGCTGCCCAGGGCTGCCAGTGCTGGAGTGTCAGCTCTGCTCCCGGGGCATGGGGTGGTGCAGAGCCCATGGGACAGGGGCAGGGATGGGTTTGGGGCACTGTATCTCAGGGCAGAGGGGTCAGTGGCTGCCTGGCTCAGCTAGAGGCATGCAGTAATGCCCTGCCCACTGTTCAGGGTGTCTGGCTGTGCCATGGTGGCCATGGCACTGGCTCTCCCTGTGGCTTCTGCCAAGTCCAAGTGCTCCCTTCCCTCTGCACAGGTTGTATTCTGTGTGACCGGCACTTGCTCTCCCCAGTCCAGTGGTGTCTCACCCGCACAAGATGCTGACTCTCTCCCACCCCACTTCCTCTTGCCACCACAGTCCTGCTTATGCTGGGGGGGCACCTGATGCTATCCACATGCCTGTGCCTGCTTTGCTCCTGTGTACCCTTGTCCCCTGCCTGGGGTTCCTGGGTGTGCAGCAGTGACTGTGGCAGATGGGTGTTCCCTCACCCCTGGCTCCTCAGCTCCCCACCAGATTTGTTGCCCTGGTACGTCCCATGTTTGTGGACCTCTCCCCTGGCTGTCTGGTGCCACACTCCCTCCCTGGCTGGCCCCCACTCTGCTTGTCTCTATAGGGGGAATTGAACAGGGGGAGTTCCAGGGGCTCTGGCTCCATACAATCCCCCTCAAAAAAACACACTGCTGACCCAACCAGCACCTCCCAGCAGGAGACCTGCAGCCTCACAGAGGTACCACTGTGTCCTGTCAGCCTCTGTCCTGGGCAGGGATCCAGGCAGGCACCAGCCCCGTTTGAGGTCCTGGACCAGTTTCCCACAGAGGGTCTGCATGAGGGTGGCCATGAGTAAGGGTGTGTGAAGGGGCTGCGGTGGCTGTTCCTTCCCCTTTTGGCAGCAACGGTGGTGACCGGCAACCTCGTGGCTCAGCCAGTGTCTGGGATGGAGGATGTCTGCCTGGGTTTTTCCATCTCACTCCTTTCAGTGGCTCTCTGGGAGTGAAAAAGGCCATGGGCAGCCTGGGCTGGGCACAGCTCCTGGGGTCTCTGCCATCCACAGCCCTCTCCTGCCTGTGGCACTGCCCCATCACCACTGCCCTCCTCTCTTTCCCTCCAGCCACAGTGGCTGCCCCAAGCCTCCCTCCACACATGCACTTTCTGAGGAACCTGTGCCTTGACCCAGCTCCCACAGACAAGCTGATGGAGGCTGCCTTGCACGGAGCTCATGCCAGCAGTGCCGAGCCCATCCCACAGAATTCCCTGCCTGGCACAGAGGCTGTCGGCACTGCCAGACGTGGGGGTTTCCCTGCTGCCCTGGCCCTGCTCCCTGACGAGCCTCCAGAGAGTCACCAGAAATTCCCCCGGGATGGTTCCAGGAGGAAGCTGGTGAGCGGGGCCATGAGTCAGTGGGAGCGGCCAGGATGGGGGCAGAGCTGCGGCCGGCAACCCCCCACTGGAGCTCCCAGTGCCCAGCTTGAGGGCTTCCTGGGACTGGTGCACAGTGTGTGGGGCATTGGCCCTCATCTCCTTCTGCCATCACTTGCTCCAAGGCCCCACTCCCCTTCTAGCTCCATTTCTGCCTGTGCTACTCCATACTGCTGGGCCGTGGCTCTGCCCTCACGGTGCCACAGGCAGCGTGATGCCATGGTGTGCCCTGGCAGAGTGCCCAGGTTGTTGGAGCTGCAGCTTCTGCATGTGGTGGAAACAAGGGATGGGAATAACATGAGGAAAGCCAAGGGATCTGCCACAGTACCAGGGAGACCAGAGCTGGATCTGACTTTCTGACTATCCCAGAGCCAGAGTCAGAAGCCTCCTTGTTGGGGCTTCCCTGCAGGTTCATCCTCCCAGGGGTTATTCAGTGCCCAGCTCCCTCAACAGCTCTATGCTGTGGCCTGAGGTCCTGGCAGGCTGGAGTGGAGGATGTGGAGCAGTGTCTGCTCCCCAAATGCCTCAGGAGCCACCACCTTCAATGGGCTCTCAGGGCACCTTGACAGAGGCCCTCCTCACCTCAGCTGCCAGCCAGGCAGGGAGCACAGAGAGCCACTGTCTCCTGCCTGGTGAAGAGCTGGGCCATCACAGGGACACGGGGGGCAGGCTGGACCCTGTGAGAGGGGGCTGTGGGGTGACCTGGCTGTGGGATCTCTGGGCTATGTCCCACCATGAGGGAATGCTTGGCTGGATGTGTTTGTCACACTGGGTGCAGGATAGTGGCTGCTTGTGAAGCAATTTCCTGTACCAGGGAATGGGGGCTGCTCTTGCATGGCTGTGGTGGGGCAGTGAGGCAACCCCCTGATTTCTCACCATTGCTTCCTTCCAGCTTAGCCCACACTGCCAGTGAGTTTCCTGTGGCCAGCCAGCCGTGACCCTGGGATGTGTCCCACCAGCACAGGGCACCTGGCAGGTGATGCTGCCCCAGGAATGAGCCCTCCCTTGGGCATGGGGGTTCCTCTTCAAGGGCCCAGGGAGCACAGCCTCAGCTTGTCACTGTCCCCAGCTGTGCTGGGTGCCAGCATAACCTGCTTGTCCTTTGGCTGTGCCAGGAGCTGCTGGCTTGGCTCAGCCAGAGCTGGGGGGATACTGGGAGGGGGCAGCTGCTGAGCCACAGTCTGGCACTGTTGGGAGCTGGCAGGACAGGCACTAACAGCAATGAGGTGAAGAGGAGGATCCTCCTGATGAGCCAGCTGAGGATGCCTTGTCCTCATGGGGTGGTTTGTGAGGGCTGGGACAGGGGATCCACTCTGGGACCTGTCTCGGGCAACCTCACTGGGCTACACCAGTCCTCCCTCCCCCTCCGCTGACGCTGCGCCTTGTTCTCTGCCATCTGTTTTCCCCTCGCTCCTCATCCCTGTTTGCTTTCCCCTTCACTGCTCTCATTCCCACAAGCGTCGGCACTTTGGGAGAAGCAGGAAAACACCATCCCATGGCAAGGTCTGTGCTGTGCTGGGTGGGAACCTGAGTCAGCAGCACCCTGCATAGCAGGGCAGCAAGGATAGGGCACCCCTAATGTCCCAGGGCCCCAGGTGGAGCATTCCCATGCCCAGAGCTGCTCCTGGGCAGCCACTGCCTCTGGTACCAGTAAGCTGTGCCATTCAACTGCTGGCATTTGGGCTTAGAGGTCATGGAGTGAGGAGCCATGAGCATCTCCAATGCTGGAAACACTCTGACCCACTGGGGTGATGCAGCTGTGGTGGGGAAGGATGCAGAGTCCTGGTGAGGATGCAAGTTCCCAAATCCCAGGCAGGTGGGTTCCAGGCTCTGGGGCTCAGGTGGAGGTTCCACTACTATCCGCCCCCATGCCCACCCAGACCCTTGTGCATCCAGCACCATCAGCCCTTGGCCAGCCAAGCTCAGTGTCAGCCAGCGTGACAACACAGCTACAGAGTCCTGAGCACCTGGCTGGCCTCCAGTGGTGCCCTGCTGTCCCCACAGCTACCATGGTCTTGGGGCCAGCAGGGCAGTGCCTGTGCAGGGCAGCCCCAGGGTGGCCATTCGGTGCTGTGCTGTGACCCGATGGAGCTCCCCAGCCACTTTTCTTCTTCCTGTCCCCGCGTGGCTGCGGAACGCGGTGTGTTTAGTAAACAAGGTGATGAAACAGTTAAGGCAGAGATGGAGTGTGCATTTCGTCACCGTGGGAAGGAAGAAGGGATCGTGAGTCGGCGCTGAGGGGTCTGAGGGTGACTCACTGCCCTCCCACCCCATAAATAGGAGCGGGTAGCCCGGCGGCATCCAGAGCAGACAGCGGGGACCAGCAGAGCCGCATCCCTCCCGTCAGCGCCGAACCATGGCACTCCTTCTGGCCCCGCTTGTCGTCGGGCTGCTGGCCGTCTCCTGCTGTGCGGCCCCTCTCCAGGGCAAGCCGCAGGCGGTTGTCACCTTCCCGGGGGACCTGATCAGCACTCTGCCGGATCTACAGCTGGCAGAGGTGAGGGGAGCATGGCCCTTTAGTGCCCTCCTGGCACCCAGGTCCCCAAGGGGCACCCAGGCTGACAGTGAGGGGCTGCAGGCACAGCTTGAGAGCTGTCAGTCTCCTTGAGCTCAGGGAGGCACCCAGGCTGGGATGGGTGGCCGGGGCTGCTGGAGCCCCTCCTGCCTCACTCACCCTTCTGGCTGCCTTTCCTCCACAGCGCTACCTGCAGAGGTTCGGCTACACCACGGAGGCAGAGGCTAAGATTGGTGGCAGGCACGTGTCCCTGGGCAAGGCACTGCTCAAGATGCAGAAGCAGCTGGGCCTGGAGGAGACGGGAGAGCTGGATGCTGCCACACTGGAGGCCATGCGAGCCCCCCGCTGCGGTGTCCCTGATGTGGGAAGCTTCCTTACCTTTGAGGGGGACCTCAAATGGGACCACATGGACCTGACTTACCGGTGAGTCTGATCCGGAGATGAATCCTTGTGTCCCCAGGGTGGTGGTCCCAGGAGAATGGAGAGCCTGAGGGACCAGGAGGCTGGCAGCCTCTGCTCAGCCTTTGTCTGGGCTTAGTGCTGCCTGTACAGCTGGGTCCCAGTGCTGCCAGGGCCAAGCCAGGACAGCAGCAGCATCTGCTCCCTGATGCCCAGAAGAGCACCTGAGCCTTGGGGGAGGTCAAGGGTGGTGGTGACTGCTATCACCTCTGGGGGTGGGGGTCTGCTCCTTCCCAGAACAGGGTCACTCCTACATGAGGGGGGAACCTGGCAGCACTGACCCTCTGCCTCCCTGGCAGGGTGATAAACTACTCTCCTGACCTGGACCGTGCCGTGATCGATGATGCCTTCAGACGGGCGTTCCAAGTGTGGAGCGATGTGACCCCTCTCACCTTCACCCAGATATACAGCGGCGAGGCAGACATCATGATCATGTTTGGCAGCCAAGGTGATGTCCTTTGGGCAGGCAGGGAGTGAGGAGGGTCCTGGTGATGCACCCTGCCTGTGGGATCCTCACCCCATGTCTCCTTGGGCTGCGCCCAGAATCCCCCTGCCCCCACACGTGCAGGAGGTGTGCAGGGCTTGAGTATCTGTGTGCATGCTGGGGATGTGAGGGCTCCTGTGGCAGGTCCAGCTGAGGATGCTTTTCCCTGCAGAGCATGGAGATGGGTACCCCTTCGATGGCAAGGATGGGCTCCTGGCCCACGCTTTTCCTCCAGGCCAGGGCATCCAGGGTGATGCCCACTTTGATGACGATGAGTTCTGGACACTGGGAACTGGCTTAGGTAAGGGCAGGGTGTGGTGGGTTGGGGGGGTCTGATGGTGCCAACTGCAGCCACAGCATTGAGCCGCCCCTCTCTGAGCAGTGGTGAAGACCCGCCACGGGAATGCCAATGGAGCCGAATGCCACTTCCCCTTCATCTTCGAGGGCCGCTCCTACTCCAGGTGCACCACGGAGGGGCGCAAGGATGGGCTGCCCTGGTGTGCCACCACCTCCAACTATGACCAGGACAAGAAATATGGCTTCTGCCCCAGCGAGCGTGAGTAATGACAACCATAACCCCTGTCCAGCCCCACAGTGCCTGGGGCCATGCTCACTCTCCCTCACCCCACAGTTCTCTATACCAATGGTGGCAACAGTGATGGAGCCCCCTGCGTCTTCCCTTTCGTCTTCGATGGCACCTCCTACGATAGCTGTACCACAGACGGGCGCTCCGACGGCTACCGCTGGTGTGCCACCACCTCCAGCTTCGACCAGGACAAGAAATACGGCTTCTGCCCCAACCGAGGTGCCAGCAGGCGGGGGGCAGGCAGGGGAGGGGGCACACAGGGTGGGCACATGAGGGATCTCAGCATTGTCCTGGGTTCTGGCTGGTGCAGTGTCAGGCACAGCCTCACTGACATTTTGCTGCAGACACGGCGGTGATCGGTGGCAACTCCCAGGGGGATCCGTGTGTCTTTCCCTTCACCTTCCTGGGGCAGTCCTACAGCACCTGCACCAGCCAGGGCCGGCAGGATGGCAAGCTCTGGTGTGCCACCACCAGCAACTATGACACCGACAAGAAGTGGGGCTTCTGCCCTGACAGAGGTACTGGCCCCTCTGCCTGTGCTCCGCTTTGTGCCTCCCAGACCCACACCGTACTGTCACACTCCTTGCGGGGACCACAGTCTCTGGATGGTGTGTCCTACCCTGGTTGTGGCTCACCAGGCACTTAGGCCAGTGCTTTCACGCAGGTTACAGCATCTTCCTGGTGGCTGCCCATGAGTTCGGACACTCACTGGGGCTGGACCACTCCAGTGTGCGTGAGGCCCTGATGTACCCTATGTACAGTTACATCCAGGACTTCCAGCTGCACCCTGATGATGTCCAGGGCATCCAGTACCTCTATGGTGAGCAGCTGCACTGCAGCTGGGTGCATTGGGTGTCCTGCAGCACCAAGATGATTCCAGCCTCATGCCCTCCCCTGTATTCACTCAGGTCGTGGCTCTGGCCCTAAGCCCACTGCACCTGCACCTGCTCCCACGGAGGAGCCCCAGCCCCTGCCCACAGAAGAGCCCCAGCCTGTGCCCACAGAGGAGATCCAGCCCATGCCCACAGAGGCTGGCAGCACCTCCACCACTGAGGAGGAGGAGGAGGAGACACCAGAGCCCACAGTTGGACCCATTCCTGTGGACCCCAGCCGGGATGCCTGCATGGAGAAGAACTTTGATGCTATCACAGAGATCAATGGGGAGCTGTACTTCTTCAAGGATGGGTGAGTGGCAGCATCTGGCACCTCTTGCCCTGATGAGGTGGGATGTGGGGGAACACAGGGATGTGGGGGATATGAACTGTGGCGGACTGTGGTGATCAGGACAGCTCATCTTCCCTACCAGGAAATACTGGACCTACTCATCCTTCTGGAAATCAGGCATCCAGGGTGCCTTCTCTGTTGCTGATACCTGGCCTGGCCTCCCAGACACCATTGATGCTGTTTTCCAGGATGTGCTCACCAAGAGAGTCTTCTTCTTTGCTGGTGAGCTCTGCCTCCACTGCCCTCGGCCCAGCCCCACGGGCAGTGGGAGGAGCCTGGTGGTGCCTGGGAGCTCTCAGGGCTGTCTGACACCCCCACTATCTCCCACTGCAGGTCGGCAGTTCTGGGTGTTTTCTGGGAAGAGTGTGCTGGGCCCCCGGGGGATTGAGAAGTTGGGTATAGGGAAGGAAGCTGGCCGCCTCTCGGGGGCCCTGCAGCGGGGCCGCGGCAAAGTGCTGCTCTTCAGTGGGGAGAGCTACTGGAGGTGAGCAGGACTGGGGAGCAGCAACGCCTGCCTGAGCAAGGGACTGCGTGGGGGGTGGTTCCCAGCAGCCCTGAGCACGGCTCTGCTCTCCCACAGGCTGGATGTGAAGGTTCAGAGGGTGGACAAGGGCTACCCCCGTGCCACTGATGACGTCTTCACCGGCGTCCCCCTCGATGCACGCAATGTGTTCCTCTACCAAGGTGAGTGGAACCTGGCAGGTGGGTGCTGTGTGTTCAGGCCTGGGCTACCTGAGCCTCTCATGGCATTGCTCTGGTTCCTGGCTTGGGATGCTCGGGTATGTGGGGAATGGCCCTGGGACAGGGCACGCCATCAGTCCCTGTGGGTCCTTGTGGTGGAGCTGGCAGGGTGTCAGCAAGGTGCAGGATGCCACGTGCCTGTGCTGCTTGGGCAGCCACCGGGATGGGTCTTAGTATGGCCAAACTCCTGCTGACCCTCCATTCCCTGTGTTCACCTCCTTGCCCAGGCAAGTACCACTTCTGCCGGGGCAGCTTCTACTGGAGGATGACACCGCACTACCAGGTGGACCGGGTGGGCTACGTCAAGTATGACATCCTGCAGTGTCCCCAGCACTGAGGGCCTGACCAGCCACTGGCTCTGCCAGTGCTCCTCCCTGCCCACTGCTCCCAACCTGTGAGCTCCTGTCTCAGAGGCTGACCCCTGGGAGCCTTGTGGCTGTGGGTAACCCCAGATGAGGTCACCATCTCCCTGGAAGAAAGGGGCAGGGGGTCCTGGGGTCACCCCCTGGGAGCTGCCCGGCTTGGGGAGCCCCGGCTGGGGAGAAGGACTCTTGCCACAGCTGGCATTGTGCCACCCCTGCCAGCGCCAGCTCCACTGCACAGAGGCGTTTGTCTGGTGCAAACCGCACATGGATTTGAGACAAATTTGTCTTTCTCCTGAGCCAGCAATGCCAGGTCAGGCTGAGCCCCACTGGGAGCTGGCGCCTGGGGACACACCAGGGTGGGACACAGAGTTTTGTCTACTCCTGCCTGCTGCCCACTCTGCCAACCACTCCCTCTGCCAATTGCCTGCCTATTTGTAATAAAGACAGTTCTTTGGACACAGCCTCGAGTGCTCTATCAGCTGTGGGGGCCATGGTTTGGAGAACCTCCATGTACTGGGGGCATCATCCTCCCCCAGTCCGGGGGGGTGCCAGCACCAGTGGGCAAGGGACACTGGGGAGGGGATGTCACCAAGCCCCCTTTGCTAAGGACTCTGGATCCCTCAGGGACACTGGGTGCAACGGGGAAGGATGTCCCGCGGTCCCAACATTGTTCACCACCAGCCCTACGCCAGGCGCGGCAATCCCCGCCCCGACTCCCCCGACCTCCCAAACCCTGACTCCGCATAATCCTTCACTCAGTGCCCTCCTGCGCTCCACCTTTGCACCGAGATGAGGAGAGGGCGGTTGTCTCCACATGTGGCCGGCACACGGCGTGTGACCGGACTCCCCACTGCAGCTGAGACCCCGCCGCGGGCTGGCCCCGTAGATTCCCCCGGCCCCGCTCTGTCCCTGCGTGGCCGCAGAGCTCGGCGGCAGCGCCAGGGCAGGGATCGTGCCCGAGGGTGCCCGGGTCCGCGGCAGGGTGGGGCAGCCGCAGCTCCGGAGCTGTAATTAGCTGTAATTAGCGGCCGCGGCTCCGGACAGGGCGGGGGCAGAGCGCGGCCCCCTCCCGTCCAGTTGGGGCACGGTCCCGGCACCCCCAGTTCGGCGGCGGCTGTGGGACCGACCGGGCGTGGCGGAGCGGTCCTGTTCCTTCGAGTCGAGCCGGGCCGAAAGGNCGGGAGATGGGAGGTGCAGAGCAGGGAGTGGGGCTCGGCCGCCCGTGCAGGACCTCTCGTCCCAGACTCGTCCCCGCGGCCCCCTCCGCTCCTCAGGGAGCTCTCCTGTTCCATCCCCATACCGGGGGCTGTTGGAGCGAGGCCCTGCTGCTGCCGGACCGGCAGCGGGATGGAGCGGGGTTACGGCTGTGGGTCGGCTGTGGGTGCGAGGTCACATACTGCTCCCCAGGGAGCCACGGTGGAGGGTGGCTGCTGCCCCGCCGGGCGAGGGCAAGCTGTGGCCACCCTCGGAAGGAGAAGTGCCAACCGGGCTGCCATGGGCACAGGCACTGGAGCCGGCAGCCATCGCCTTGTGGTGCCCAGGGGACGTGGCGGTGGGGCTTTGCTGTCACCAGAGCCGTATCGATCCCAGAAAACTGGCCGACGGCAGCACCGTGCTGCCGGAGCTGTGACCTTGCACCCTCGGCGAAGGGCGCGGGTGGGAGGCGCGAGCAGCCGGACAGACACCACGACACCCGGGGTGGGCTGTGCCTCTGTCAGTGGGCTCTGGCCTTTGGGGCCCTGTCTAGGATCACGCTGTCGTGGGTGATGTAGGGCTGCTTCCAGTGGCAAGGGGATGCAGGGCCACTTGTCACTCTATGGCAGCTGGGCCAACTGGGCCTGGCCTGGGGGCTGTGTTGAGGCGGAGCAGACCATGGTGAGCCGAGGCTGTGGCTGAATTCTGGGGCCCTCTAGGAACAGCTCCTCGGTTTGGCAGCCAGTCCACTGGTGAGGGGCTGCAGGGAGCTGGGGTGGGCATGCTGAGTGGCCGTGGTGGGAACAAGGGGCACATCTTTCTGGCTGAGCTGTGNAGGGGCACATCTTTCTGGCTGAGCTGTGACCTTGTGCCCTCCCAGAGGACATCCAGTGGTCCTGCTAGAGGTGCCCTGTCATGTGGGGTGGTCACAGTCGTGGCAGGGTGGCGGCTTAGGAGTTGGCAGCTTTCACGGATTCCTCACATCCCACGTTTCTTCACAGCGCTGGGACCATGGATGCTGCATCCCGGGAGGATGGATGGGAAGGGGTGTGTGGGGCTGGCAGTTGCAGTACTGGCAGGGGCTGCCGATGGCAGGCGGGAGCTCTGGACAGCAGTGGTCCTGGGAGGGACTCGGCCCTGGGCGAAGGCGAATGTCGGTGTCACGCGTGGGGGACAGAGTGACGGAGATCCCGGGACCTCGGGGCGGTGCAGGAGCGAAGGCTGCAGCCTGCCGTGCTGTCATTGCCGGGGTGGTGCGGGGATCCCCGGGCCAGCTGGAGGGCCCCTGCTCGTCCGTGAGCTGGCGCCGTGCTCAGGGCGCCCTGTGGCTCCCGGGGCCGCCCTTTGGGATGGCCCTGCCCTGGAGCGGCCCCAGGCGGGTCGTGCTGAGGAGGGATCTCAGCCCCCGGGCAGGGGCGGTGGCGGCAAGGGACCGCCCGGTGCCGGGCGGGGCAGGGTACGGACGAGACGCCGCCGCGGGGGCCTCAGGGCCGGGCGCTGCTAGAGTACGGCCGGATCCAGGGCTTGGCCCGGGAAATGGACTCCGTGCAGGGGCGGAAGGGGCTGTGCGGGGTCTTGGCGAGGTCTGTGCGGGGTCTGTGCGGGCGGCGGCGGGGGCGGACGGAGCTGCGCGGGACCGCCAGGGGGCGATAACGGGACGGGACGGCTCCGGTGGGGGTGTGCCCCCCG
>VXBB01016570.1:298352-323964 GCA_013399915.1 Illadopsis cleaveri
GCGCCTGAATGCCCCCGAGGAGCAGGCTGCCGACGGTGAGGAGAAGCCAGAGGAGGAGGTGAGGGGTTGTACCAAGACACAGCCATGCAGGTAGCCGGCCCCAGGCCCTGCCCACCATTCCTCTCTTCCCTCTGCAGGTGCAACTAATCCACGACAAGAACGCCACCACCTTCTCCAGCAGCTCTCAGTCCCCTGGTGATGAGGTGGAGGCAGCCCCTGAAAAGGTGCATCTCACCTGGACCAAGGAGAAGTCTGTTGCTGAGAAGAACAAGAGCAAGAGCCCTGTCAGCCCTGAGGACATCAAGGACATCTTCAAGCCGTACGGCCCCCCATGCTGCCACCTTTTCCCATCCATGCCCTGTGATTCTGGCTGTCCCTGCCTGCCCCAGCCAGGCGGGTGCAGGCAGGGCCTTGGCAGCACCAGCTTGATCCTTGCCCTGAGGAGTGGTCAGGCAGCTTGGGTGCTCTGAGTGTGCCCTTGCAGAGGGGACGGGGCAAGTGGGGAGGGGTGCCTGTGTAGAACTATGCTGGCAAGGGGTGGGGTCCCCAGGCTGGGTGTACTGTAGGGAGTGGGGGTACATACCTGGTGTTCACCACATCTCTCTCTCTCTCTCTCTTTCTTTCTGTCTCCGACCCCATCATGCTGCTGGCAGGGAGTGGGAAAACCTGTAAGTCGGGGTTTGGCTGGGTGCCGGGGCTGGGGTGGAGGGAGCTGGGTTGTGCTCGTGGGGCAGCATGATGAGAGCCATTGGGGTTGCCCCTGTGCAGGAGAGCAGCTCAGTGAGCCGTGACAGCTGCCGTGCCAGACAGTTCACCCAGGCAGTGCATGGCAGCTCTGGCTGCCAGCCCTGTGCACCGTGTATGGCCCGCACCACACGCTCCTCGCCTGCCCTGTTATGCTGCCAGCAGCTCCCTGCGAGCCTGGGCTCAGACACCCACGGTGGCACTTGTGCTGTCTGCTCCTGCTCGCTCCCATGCGGCCTGGCCCCGAGCAGCCATGGTTGCCACTGCCCGTGGGCACTGTGCATGGCCCTGCGGCTCATGGCCACCGGTGCAGGCTCAGAGTCACCGGCGCAGTGCCCGGCAAACCTTGCTGCACCCTGAGTTTGTGCTGCAGCCCAGCCTGCACTTCTCTAGGGCAGGAGGCCAGTGTTCCCTGTGGCCCCTTGGGCCTGGTGTGGGGCTGGAGGCTGACTCTGCCTGTCCTGTGGCCACACATGCTGTCACCCACAGGAACCGGTCCAACGTGCGGAGGATGCACACGGCTGTGAAGCTCAATGAGGCGATTGTGGAGAAGTCCCGGGACGCCAAGCTGGTCCTGCTGAACATGCCAGGGCCTCCCCGTAACCGGAAGGGGGATGAGAACTGTATCCTTCCTGTGGGGCCAGTTGTCAAAACCCCTCTGTGCCAGGGGAACCAGGGTCCATGTCTTCCCCAAAACTGGTGGGTCTTTTAGGCAAGTGCCAAGAGGCACAGGTCTAGTTCCTGAGCTTGGACCTCCATGCCTCCTGCTCCTGGCTGGGTCTAGCAGCTGTCATTGGCACCAGCCTGCCTGTCCTGCACATGATGTATGATGGGACCACATGAGTGCACCTACACCCATGAGTGCAATGGCACGTGACAGGGGCCTGGGCAGAAGTCGCTGGGGCTCAGCCATCTGCTGGCTCAGTCACCATCCCCGTCACACTGCACCAGCATGGGTGGGATTCCCTGGCCTGTTGGCTTGGGACTGACCCCACCAGCTCCTGGCTCTGGAAGTGTCAGTGCTGCAGGCTCGGCTGGGGCTGGATGGGGATGGCACAGGGCTGTCCCTATGTTCCAGTGTGAAGTGTGTCCTCCTTGACAGCTGTGCAGACATGGAGTTCCTGGAGGTGCTGACGGAGCGTCTGGACAGAGTGCTCCTGGTGCGTGGTGGGGGCCGGGAGGTCATCACCATCTACTCCTGAAAGACGGCGCGAGAGAGGTTTGTCTGCACACCGAGAGCCCCGCCACCCCTTTGCACCGCGCTCCCGGAGGGGAGGAGGGAAGGCCGGATGGCAGCCGGTGCGCAGAACCTTCTCCTGGCTTTGGCCGTGCCCTTGATCTCTCCATTCGAACTGCAGCACCAGATCTTCCGGGAGCATCCAGCACCTGAGCAGCTGTTCCTCATTGCAACACCACAGCACTGCTGTCCTTGTTTATATATAAATATATACAGTGAACCGCGGACTGAGCACCAGAGCTCGGCGCTGCCGCCACCGCCTACCCTGGCAGGGCCAGCCCCGCGGCCAGCCCCAGCACTGCCGCTGCAGCCCCTGGCCGGGCAGGAGGGCGGCTGTGCCGAGACGGACCTTGGCCCCACCGTGCTGCTACTCCTGCACAGACTCGGCTGGACGCGCCCGTGCCCTGTGCCCGCCGCCTGCGCCGTGCCTCTCCGGGGGCGCTGGGAGAAGAGAGAGGCCCCCGCCACGCTCCCCTCGCCGGACGCTCCTCTCCCCACCTCCAGCAGCGCCCGGGGCTGCCTCCCACGGCCCTGCACCCCCGCTGCCCCTCACCGCCATGGGCCCGGACAGCCCCAGCTCGCCTCGACACCGTCGTCTCTGGAGTCCGCGGGCTGAGCTTGTGGAGATGCAGCACGATGGTTTGGAGGAGGCACAGGGCGGGGGGCGGCTGTGTGGGGTCAGGTGCTGGAGCACAGCAAGGCCGTGAGAGTAGGAGCCCTGACCTAGGGTGGTTGGCAGTGTTCCCTGTGCCCCCTGCCTGACTCCAGGCTCTCTTTTCCCTGACGCTCTGCAGGTGTTTGCGCAGGAGTCGCGGTGTGGAGCTGCGGTGTCGGGAGCCGCGCAGAGGCCCTGCCATGAGCAGCGTGAGCCGGGGCCTCTCTGGCGGCTGAAGCTGCATGGGTGCTGGGGACCCCCGAGGCACCAGTGCCTGCTCTGGCCTGGCACAGGGGTGTCCCGGAGCCCCACCCTGCTCCCCCGCCGCACTAAACTGGGGGCTCTCAGGGCCCAGCACCTGCACACGTGTCTGGGTCCCCCCCGTGTCCCGCTGCACTCCCTGCTGCTCCCCAGGGCTTCGCTGCTAACCCAGCCCTGGCCGCGGCCCCAGGCAGTCGCAGATGCTGCCGGGGGCTGTAGGACAGTCTGGAGCTGTGTGTATTTTTAACATATGCAAAGGCTGTTTGCTGATCTGACCAGCAAGACGTCACAGTGAGGAGGGGGCTGTAGGGGTTCCATTGCCCCCCTGGCATCATGACACTCCTTCACTCGGCTGGCCAGGGCAGCCCAGGCACCAGCCACGCCACAGCCGTCANGAACGGTTCCAAGGAACCACGCAGGAAGCGGTGCGAGGGCAGCAGGGTGCTGCTGGCGCCCGCCCCAGCCCCATGTACATAGTGTACATAATACAGTACGTGTATTTTTAAAGTGATCATATTTATGTTAATAGAACCAGATGAAGTCTATATATAGAGATCTATATCTATTCTGAGAGATGCAGGGCTCTGCTAGCACCAGGCCACAGGGACAGGGAGCTGAGCCGGGCTGCTCCTGCACAAACCAGGAGCCCATCCGTTGCACCGAGTGCTCCAGAGTGGTGGTGGAGGCTGCAGCCTTCCCCGGCCACCAGCAGCCCCTGGGAAAGGGCCAGGTCGCAGGTTTATTCTCTTCTCAATTTAGATTCTTAAGAGTTTTCAGGGAAAAGAAGTCACAGACTTTTCTGAACTTGTTTCACAGCAGACTTGAGCTTCCACTCAAAGTGCAGCCTGCTAAGAGTTTCCCTCTCCCGGCAGCGCTGGCGGCTTTGTGCCAGCCTGAGCCCTGGGGCAGCACTTTTTCCCTGGCCAGAGCTGAGCCCCTATGCTGAAGCACTCGCCCCTTCAGCCCCTCCAGACGCTCCCCAGTGCTGCTCCGCACTGCAGCAGGCGCAGGGGGAGCGGGTGCTGCTACAGCATCCCCACGGGTGTCCATCCAGGCAGCAGCTGCCTCCTGCTTGGCACAGGCAGCCCTGACTGGTCCCAGCTCCCTGCCCACCCGACTCCCTGCCAGCCTTGGCTCCTGCCTCCCTGAGAACAGGAAACCCCCCCCTGCACCGGCCACTCCAGCCCCTGCTCCCTTTCAGAGCTCCTCTACTCCAGGTCCAGGCCAAAGCTATTTGGGGATGCTTGGATAAAAAGCAGTGGGTTTTTTGATGTTGGATTTTTTTTTTTGGTATAAGATACTACTTGGACACGCTCCTAGACCAAAACCAAGCCGCAGCTGCACATCTGTGCCTGCTCATACCTTGCTCCTACATTTCCATCATTCCCGAAGTGCCTCCCTTTTCTCCAGGAGCAGTCCCAGTCACAGCCAGATTTTCTGCCAGGGTAGCTCGGCTGCCTATGTAGCTGCAGGTTTGTCTCACAGAGGCTGCTGTGGAAGCTGCTCCCATAGGCATGGGGAGCTCAGCATTTACAGGGGGACTGTCAGGCTGGGCTGAGACCTGGCTTCAGCACAGGAGCTCAGGGCTGATGAGTGGTGCAGATGCACAGGGCAGCACTGTCCGGTCCTGCTGCTGCCTCAGCAGCCTGGGATCTGTGAGAAGAGCAGCTAGGGGTCTGCAAGAGAAAAGTTCCTTTAGTTTTGGGAAGGGCAGCCCATGGGAACCTGCATTTGCCAGTATCTAGCTGCTCTCCCCCTTGGAGCTGGCCCTATACCACCACACGCAAGCTCACGGGCTGTTTCCAGCCTCCCAAAATGATTTGAGGCACTTCAGCAGCAGCGGGGGAGGCACAGCAGCCTGCCCACACAGCTCATGTGTTAGTACCATGTTGTCGGGCCTCGAGCACTTGCCAGCTGCTCTGCCTCTTCACAAGATGCCACTCGCTCCCTGCAGTTGCCCTCTAATTGCAGCTTGGCTGCTGCCCCCTGTGCCGCTGGGCCTGAGGCAGCGAGCACGGTCCCCTCCTGCCCTGGCACATGGCACAGGGCAGAGGGCAGGGGCAGGTTATGCACAGCCTCTACTGAGCCTGCAAACAGCACTCACCCTCACAGCATCAGGTGAGAGGCTCCTCCTTTGGCTGCAGGTACAGGGCAGTCAGGAATGACATTTGCAGAGCAGTGGTGAGAGCAGCCAGGGCACACTTCTGACAGGTTTGCTTCATCCCCCAGCATCACCAGTGGACTTCATTTCCCTCAGCATCACTTCCACCCTGATGGCAAAACCATGGTCCTGGCTCCCCCAGGGAGTAGGAAGGCCATTCCTTTCCATCACTACTGCTGAAAAAAGGCATTCCCCTTCCCCATCCTTCAGCAAGAGCAGGGGCACAGCTCTGGACAGAGTCAGGGCTGCTCCCACACCCCTGCCAGGCAGTTTGGCTGTGGCAAGACAGGAGCTGGTTTCCACAGTGTGTCCCCACGCTGTCGGCTGGAGAGGGCCAGTTTTAGCAGACAGCACTGCATGTTAGTTTACAAACCCAGCCCTGCACGTTTGGCCTCTGTGAGTGTTCAGTTTCCCCATGGAGCACCCTTCTGCCGCTCCACCGTGGTGAAGACAGTGTCCTCCTCTGGTAGACATGCAAGTTCCTTCTTGGCACATGAGCAGACATGGTCCAGTTTTTGTTCCAGATAGGAAGGTCTTGACCCCCCAGTTTGTTTTACAGGCAGGCTGCTGCTGGAGCAGCACTAAGCATCACAACCCACAGGAGGGTGGGCTGGAGTGTGGCCACAGACAGCAGAGAGTGTTCGGCCAGCACACAGCGCTGGGGGCATGTGCTCCAGTCCCTGCTTCAAGAGGGCCAAGCAGCCCTGGCCCCTGTGAGTGGCAGTGGGCAGCTCAGGTCACTGTGGAGGGCAGCTCAGGTTGCTGTGGCCACCACACAGCACAGGCAGCAAGCCACAGGGCAGCAGGGACAGAGGCACAGGCAGCATCCAGCCTGGCCAGGTGCTGGTCCGTGGCTGGACGAGAGGAAGGACAAGAGACTGCACAAGGGCAAGAGTTGCACTAGAAGAGTCAAGACCCTCCTCTGTGTAGCAGGACTAAAAACTAGCAGAAGGGCCGAAAGGTCAGACCTGCTGGTTACAACACTTTCTGTGCTACATGTGCAATATATTTGTTATGAATGTTATCACAAAGTCGGTTCATTCAATACTCTTTTAATCACTGTAGCTAGATGTTCTCTGTCCATTCAAGTGACTTTTATTCGAGTGCAATATTTCAATAGACATGTAGTGACCTAGAATGCTTTGTGTTTTAGAGAATCTGTGTGCAGAGCAATGCAATTAAGTTTAAAACCTTGTAAATAAAACAGGTTGCAAACCAAAAAAAAACCCCTATTAGGCTTGCATTTAATTTCTGTGTGTTTCAGTGTTGTGCACTAGGCCGCCTCGGTGCAGACCCTGTGTTCTCTGTGCAGGTGTTCATGGAGGAGTGGCTCCTCAGCTGTTGAATGCTCCCTGTTACTGCTTTACTGCTTTACCTGTATTCATTTTTCTAGACTCCTGTCTGCACAAAATGCAATAAATGATTTTATTACACCCTTCACTACTTGCACGGGGACTTTTCACTTACTCCACAGCTATGATGCACTATTTCCACCACATGGAGCAAGCTCTGACAGGGTGCAGATTGCAGAGGAAGCAAAGCACAAGGGGAGGAACAGCCTCTCCAAGGGGATGCAGTTCCCACATTTCATCTCACAAAATTTCTGGTCACCCCAGCAAATGTGCTCTACCTGGCTGCAGGATTGTAGAGGTGGAGAAAGGGATCTAACAGGAAGAGAGACAGCAGACAGACACACTGCTGTCCAGACTCAGCCTGTGAGGTGATGGTAGCATGAAGTTATGGGACACCAGTGCTGAAGGCACAGGGACTTGCAGCCCTCATCTTACACTGGCTTGTGGCACTGACCTGGACCTGTCCCTCTCACCACCTGTCACCAGAGAGGTTTTGGACCCCTCACATTGGCTGTGCCACTCCACACCGCCCAGCCTGAGGCCACCCCAGTGCTGTGCAAGAGTCAGGATCTGTGAGGTCCACACACATCCTGCTCAGCATCCAGTGTGGAGCTTCCAGCACAGCTTATCCTGGAGAGGAGAGTAACAGCAAACACATGGAATGACTGAATGATTGTATTCTGAGAGTAGTCAAGTATCAAAAAATGCAACGTGTAACTTTTCTGGCCTTTTATTAGAAAGTAATGTCCTCTTGTTAACAGCACAGAGATAAAAGAAATGCTACAACACAAACCACCTGGGACAAAGAAAATCCTCTGCTTCAATCCACTGCTTTCTTAGTATCTCCCAGTTCCCTGCAGGAAGCCCACAGACTCCAAGAAAGCCATGACGGGGAGGACCACACAGTTAAGTGATGTTTTGTGTTCTGGTATCAAAGTATGTTCCCAGTAAAAACATGGTGAGGAATCACTGCCTGATTTACCACTCCACTGTCTGCTGCAGCTACCAAAGTGTTGAAAAAATGTTTAAAATTATGGTGTTACATCTTGGCACTGCCTCTCCTCCTCAGATGCACCGAACATCCATCAACAGTAAGAAGAGGTCTGATAGAGCAGCACTGCCCCCCATGTCTGGTGACAGGTACTCCCAGGGAGAGCCAGTAGCACATCAGTGTGGCTGCAGCTATGCTACACTAACAATGGTGCCAAAGACTGTAAGAAAAGGAAATTTACACACCAAATTACCAGGTTGATCTTAACACTGACTACTCACGGTAGGAAAATTGACAGACCGTTTGAAATCTCTACCGTGGCTGGAAGTTCTTGTGTTGCAGGTGTGTGCTCAGCTCACAGCTGCCAGTCTCTGTGAGTGGGTTGAGGTGAGGAACACCGGTCTCTCTGCCTGGATAGGGCAGGCCAGCTGCAGACAGACTGCACAGTCCTGGTTACTGAGCAGTGGTCAGGCATGTGCTTCATGATTTTGGCTGCCAGCACAATCACTGGACTTTCCAAATGGCTTATATGCTATTAAAGGGGGAAAAAAAAAAAAGAAATCCAAAGAAAAACAGTGCCCATTCCACACTGGTGGGTGTCCAAGGCTCGTCAGTTTGCTGCTCTTTTCAGTCCCCTAATGCATCAAAACCGATGATCCAAAACTACAACAAGACCAATCAGTGAGCCCAGACTGCACCTCAGTGGGAAGGTGCACCACGTGCTAGGAGTAAGGAAAATGCAGCAGGACTGATACTGCAGCAACTTCTGGGATGGGACAAGACAACCAACGATCCAACACAGTTCAGCACATTGTGCTGTGGAGAAAACTGAGCATTCTGCTCCAAACATTGCTAACCAGACCAAGGAGAGGGAGGGCAGCACCAGCAACCGTTGGCAGCAATGCTGCAGGGGGCACGCTCTCGCCAGAGTGGAGAGGACATGCATGTCCAGGGCATCTGTCCCGGGTCAAGGATGGGAAACTCCTTAAACAGCTATAAGTATGGAATGGCAAAGGGAAGGGGAATGGGCCCAACAGCTCAGCTCTAATAGTGTCGCTGGTAGGCACCCATAGGTTGCTGGCCTGAGGACCCCGCTCGCCCCTGGGCCACGGTTTGGCTCACAAGATGGGAGAGTGCAGGACCACTCTGGATAAGGGTGTCCAAGGCTTTCTGTACACTGGGGTTGTCAAAGTTGATACCAGAAGACACCGGCCTTTGGGCGGGCACACTGCCAGGCGCAGGGAGGCGGGTTTGGTGCTGACCATAGAGCGGCTGAGGCTGTGGAGGAGCTCCAGGTCTCGGACCAGCGTTTCTCGAAGGGCCCGGGAGAGCAGGAAGCGGCGTGTTTGGAGTCTGCAATCTCTGCGGAGCTTGGTTTAAATTCCCAGCATTCATCTGCGCTGGCCGGGGCTGCCCGCCGGCCAGGTTAGCAAAGTTCTGGTTGGGAGTGCTGCCCGAAGAGGGCGCGGGGGCCGCAGGACCGCTGTTTGCCACAGCAGCCGCTGCCGCCGCCGCCGCCCCGCTGTTGAAGAGACTGAGGATTTTTGCTTGAAGCTCCTGCTGAGGAGTAGAAGAGGACACTGGAACAGAAGGAGTAGATACCAGAGGCTGTGAACCCTGATGAGCCTGAGAACTTGGAAGGTTGGACTGACTACCCAGTGATGATCCTGAAGGTGCCCCCAAAGGCTGTCTTGACATGGGTGCTGGGAAAGAAAGGAAAGATGGTTAAAGCTCTGCAAATTCCCTTGAAGGGACATCTAAAGAAAACTAATGAAACAGCTACCAAAGACATGGCATCAGTGAACATCCACCCTCAGATCACACCTGCACAGCTCTGGGAACCCAAACCACTCTACAGAACTGAGCGTAGCAGCCCAGCCAGTTATGGCAGTCCTGCTGTTGCCCTAAGAGAATTCAGTATAAAAGGTCTTCCATGTGAAACTCTGAATTGTCTCACGGCATGCAATGCCATGTCCATCTCAGTAAAATGATGTGCTGCATGAGGATATTACGCTCCCAAACTCCTCTGCAGTCCTCTGCAGACTCTTTTCCTGTCCCAGCCCTGACGACCACAAACCACACAATAAACTCAGTCTGGGGCCGTGGGACTTACCCTGCAGAGAGTCAGTGCTGCCCCGCAGCAACCGTTCCTTCCGGTCTCTCAGGTAATTAATGACTTTATCTATCTCCTCAGCAGTCACATAGCGATTGTCTGCCAGCAGGTTGAAGAGAGTTTGGATCCCGGGAGGGTGACCTCCTCTGACACCCTCCTCCATGGGGGGTGGGCGCTCCCGCTCCTGCAGAATAGCTTCATCTGCCATCTTGGCAGCCTGCCGGGCGATCTCCTCCCGCTCCTTCTCCCGGGACTCTGTCTTGTAGCGCTCGTAATTCCTTGCCACCAGCACCATGGCATCAGCCTGGGGCATGTTGCGGTGCTCTGCACAAAGGAAGAAATGCTCTGATTGACCCAAAGTGACCCTGACAGAGGTGCTGTTCCTCCTGCCTGCCAGCACAGCCCAGTCAGCAGCAGGCACCGCTCAGGGAGTGTGAGTACAGACTTGGGAACTTCCCAGGCACATGGGAACAGTTTCATTTCCAAAGCCAACAGAAGACCCACGACTATCAGCCAGCAAGGCCAATCTTTCCTTTCACAGCTGAGGGCTCTAAGCAGACATCCCATCAGCCCAGAAATGTTCTTCTTGTCTCTCATCAGTTAAAAGGAAAGCAGCTCCCTCTACCTCTCACATAAATCCTCAGTTCTCTGAGATGAGGTGGTCCCAGTTATTTTACTGCTAAACCCTTGGACAGATTCAACCTTGCCCTCTGAAGGCTGTGTGCTTCCCAGAGGAAGACAGCCATGGGAATACTTTTGCTTCTGTGCTGCCAGTGCCGTAACACCTCATGTGCACATGCAGCTGGAGAGGGAGCAGCACTGGCTCAGTGTCACATGCCTGCTCACATTCACCACTCTGAAGCAACAAGCAGCAATCAAATTCTTCTGTGACAAAGTGAGTATTGGGCAATTCCAATGGTGGGTTTTGAGGTCATTATTTCCACCTCCCAAAGCACATGCATGAACAGTCACTTGAACACAGATTTAAACTGGGGGATCAAAAGAGCCTTTACCTTCCCAAAAGTGCCCAAAGCTCTGGGCAGGGTCCTTTTTACACCTGCAGAACATCAAATCCTGCAAGCCTTTTCCTCCTAACAGGAAACTTGGGTTCATTTTAACATTAGGCTTTGCACAAGTTGTGAAAAAGCTCCCTGAAACAAACATGCATGCAAAGGTGGCCAGGAGCAGTTGAAGTGAGCATATTTAATCTCTGGAATGAGCTGTGGATGAGCTAATGACTGGGGTTCCCATCAGGTCTGATACACTAGCAGATCCAGAGACGAAAAGAAGCTTTGGCCTCCTGCCAAAGGTTTAACAGGTGTTAAACCAAAGAAGTTAAGCATTAAAACCAAGGGCAACGGGAAGCCCAGTGACTGTGTGTGAGCTATGTGTCTGCAGGAAATGAGGGAGCTCTTCTATCATATCTACATCTGATGTTAAAAGAAACCGAGCTCCTCCAGTCAGGGAGCACACACTAAGCACTGACTGTGCACTCAGAGGTTTCCTCTCTCAGATGAACTTGCAGAACATTACTTGGGAACACAGTAAGGGAGAAATAACCTTTGAAAGCTCGGCTGTGGTCAAACCAGTCACCTGTGTTGACAGATTATATGAACAGGCCTGTGATCAGAATAACATCTGCTTTCCCCAATCACATTCCTATAAGGCATTTTTAGTATCTACACCCACCCTCATGCAATTACCAAGTCACACCCTGAGATGGAAAGCGATGTGACAAGTGTAAAGGTGCTAAGAAGGTAGAACCTGTATACCCAAACACTTTGGAGTTCTATCTTTTCATTACTCTTCCCAGTTTCATTATCAAATCTCTACCTTTACCAGATCCTTATTAAATCACATTTGATTTTAAAATCTGTCCTTTAATTTGCCATACTCCGAACAGGCTCTTTCTGAGAGTAACAAGTGGTAGAGTGAGGTTGGGCAGGTATTACTCAGAGATCTCCCAGAGCACTGCAGCTCTGGGGTCCAGGACTTGCCCTATGATGGCAAGGCAGTGTTAGGAGCCAAAAACACAGATGAGACTCCCTCTTTGCAGGAATCACACATTCCTTTTGACAAGGGGCAAATAGAGTATTGTGGAAGCTTGCAAATAATGATATTCACATTTATGACACGGTGTCAAGTAATTTTTAACTACTTATGTGACAGCAAGGATGAACTTTTTCCTATGTGGTTCTGCCTGAAAGAAAGGTTCTGAGTGACCACACAATTCCCAGCCTACTGAGATCTTAGTACCTTGTGGGGTGCCAAACATGATGTTAACAGTGCAAGAACGGTGAACTTGATGCTGCTGGGTGATGACAATGGCAAAAGGAGACCCTCCTCTGCTCACATCATCCAGGGCTTGCGTCAGTGACATCTCTGTGTTGAGGAAGATCAGGTCCACTACCATGCCCAGGTCCCGCACCTTCCGCCCCACTGACTCTGCGTATTCCCTATCACAAAGCAAAGCCAGCAGTTTAACAAATCAGTCACATACAGGAACAGAAACCTTGGCACTGCACCCTCTCCACATCTCAGATTTGCTTTTCTGATTACTTGCCCAGCTTCATGACGTTTACTGGGACAGTACTAAAGCAATTCCATTGTAGCAATATAAAACCCCTTATTCTGATCTGAATCAGTCATTTCAGTTCAACCAAAATAAATTACAAATCAAGCCTTAGCTTAGCTGAGAAACAGAGTGTTTGCAAAGGGATTTACACTATTACAAATTTGTTTACACATAAATGTGTTTCAGATGAATTCATTAGGGGAAGAAATTCATGCAAGCAGAGGTCCAAGGAGTACAGAGCAGAGGAGCCAACCTACAGAACTCAACTACTCCTGCTTTGTTCAGTATCTCAGCTGTTCACATGTGCCTCATTCCTTATTGGCCTGCTCTATTCTACTAGCTGCTTTCTGCTCTAACCTGCTCAACCAAGCATCTCTGGATGGACTGCTCCTGTATACTCTGTCCTACAGACTTCCCCATCCAAGCACAAAACACAGCTCACAAGGCTGAGCTTAAACTGCCAAGGGTTTTTTTTAAGCCTATGATACTTAGAACCAAACCTGCAATACTGACTGGACAAAAAGTCTGACAAATTCAGTCTGTGTGCACCCATACCTCAAGAAAGAGGGTAATTTTATTGTCTTTGGAGGCAAAGTCTGTAATGGTGACTAAAACTGTCCCCCTGTCAACCATCTTTTTAAAAGCGTCAAAGTAAAATGACTGTTTCTAAGGCATTCAGGAGTCATCTTTCAACAGGACTGTAGCAGCTGACATAAATGCTTCAATGCAAGAATTATGAACAGGCTCCAACTCTTAAGGTTTGTAGCTGTTACAGACCAGAATGATTCTTGGGACATTAAGCTGATCCTCTGACACAAAAAAAATATTCTTGCGTCAAGCACAATAACTTGTGGTCTATTAGAATATCTTTCAAAGACTTCTAGCCACCAGGGGATAAAGGATCTAAAATTTCCTCTCAAGATTTGTTCCAATAGGTAATCAACTCCATCAGAAGTTTATTTCTAGTTTCACTGCTTCTCCTGTTTCCATTTCCTGCTCCTTTTTCTACCAGCAGATGAGGCAAACACCAGCTGTCTCTTTCTGCCCCACAAGTACAACAAAGTTAAAGAAAAACAACTCTTGATCTTTTCTCTGAAGAGTGAAGGAGACAGAGCTTTACCTTTCCCCCTGACAAACATTTTCCTCAGATTACAAGCCAGATCTGTGATTTATTTACATATTTGCTATTCTTTAGTACATTTAATTGTAAAGATACAGACATCAGACTGGCAACATTGTTAAAACCCTCTACTACTGCGCCAGGTGTACTGCCTGTTCCTAACAGAGTGCCTGCCCCATGAACTCAGTAAGTGCTCAGACAGTCATACCAGATCACCCTGGTTACTGTTTCTACCTGCTTTTGGTACCATCCACGACTGCCTTCAGCAGTGATTTTGTATTTCTTGCACATTGGACTAATGGCAATAACTGGTGTCTGGCCTAGGAACCAATCCAGCAGGAGCTCTGAACAAACACCCCCCAATCCACCCTGACCTCTGCTCTGTATTGTCACCTGGTTGGCACATATTCCTAAGTTCCATATCACGCTACCCAGGAAAAACAAGCACAGGCCCCTAAAACCTGTTGAAATGGTAGGCTTATATGGAGAGTAGGTATAAAAGTATCAGGAGAAGATATAGCAATAGATTACAAGGGGAAAATACAAGCAAAGCAAGATACATTTCCTCATCTCATCAACATATATTCCTGGAAGAAAAATGGGAGCTGTAGCTTTCTAGGGACTCCAAAGCCACATTCCTCAAGAGCAACCTGTAAGACAAACAGCCTCAAGGCAGGACTAAGTTTAAATCCATTATCTTATACCATGCAATAATAAAACTGATTGTAACTGTTTTCTTACTTTGTCTGTTTATTCACCACTATCACAGAACAGTCCACGGGTCTCTCTGCATCAAAACGTCTCTTGATTTCCTCATAGTACTGACGGTACAGCTCCTCCCGGCGCCGCTCCTCACGCTTCAGGCGGTCTGAAATGAGCCGCAGGGACAGAACAAGTGACACCCTTCAGACCTGCTCAGAGGGGCACAGAGTGCCACAACCATGGCACTGTGGCACCCCAGCACCCTCCCTGTGAAGTGGTACAGGTACTCACCCTCTGGCTCCTTGTAGCGGTCGTAGTAGGAGTCATCCTTGCGCCGATAGTAGTCGTCGAGGCGCAGGTATCGGTCGTAAGATTCGTCTCGTCTGCAACATTCAGAAGCAGCAATGGGTTTCCTCCAGCACCATCTCAGGCAGCAACTTTGGCCAATGCATCACATTCAGACCTCCCCCAAGTTTAATTTCTGAGGTACCCATCTGCTCCTCATGAGACACAGAGCAAGCACCCAACTGTCCCCAGCCAAGGGTGATTTCCTTAAACACCTGACACCACTCAAACAATTGCGGCAGAAATGCCATAAAAACATTATGTTGGCAAATAGGATCCCACAGAGTTTACCTGTACAAAGGGTCCCGAGGGTCTCTCATATCCCGTGGATCCCTCACATCTCGTGCACTTCTCATATCCCGCGGATCCCTGTATCGATCGTACAGTGGCTCCCGTGGGTCACGAAGATCTCTAACATCACGTGGGTCCCTCAAGTCCCTTGGATCCCTGATATCCCGTGGGTCTCGCAGGTCCCGTGGGTCCCTGTGGTCTCTGGCATCACGCATGTCTCTACCTCGAATGTCTCGAGCGTCTCTAGGATCTCGCCCGTTCCTGCCATCCCTGCCATCCCTGGGGTCTCTCCGTGGGCTCCCCCGAAGAGGGGAGCGGTCGCGCCTGGAATCTCGGCCATCCCCGTAGGCATACTGCTCTCTGAGGAAAACACCAAGGAAACTCCATTAGCCTCCTAACAACATGAGTACAGTTACCCCTAGATCTCTTACCTGAGGTGCCAAAGTGACCTTTGACAGCAGCTGAATCCTCCCTCCTATCCCACAACAACAAAAATTGACCAAAAGTCATATTTTTGAAGTAGTCTGGAGAAGGCTTTTAATTCTAATATTCAGCACAGCCAAACAAGAGCCAGAAAGCTCCTTAATGGAGCACTAAGTGTAGAGCACCTGTGGATGAAGTGAACAGGCACTTCAGAAATCACCATTTTTAGGCTTCCAACCTCCAATATCAGCCATACACGATCTATCAATCATGTCTGGCAAATCCTTTGAGAGAATTTAAGGTGATGTAGGCTAATATCCACAAATACGAGATAGCCAGGAGTGTTCAAGGGATCCATTAAATTCACTCATCAATGACAGCAGAACACCTGAAGCAATGTTATTGGCATATGATTAAGAAAGGAGCAGCTTGTGAGCAAAGACATTGCAGGTTCCATGTTGCGGCTGGGTTTGTGCTGCTGACAGAAAGCAAAGACAGCTATGGTGTCATCCTGGATTTGAGGGATAGTTTCTGCAGAAAGCCAGCCTTATGTTTATAATGGCCTGGTTTAAGAGGGTACTAAACCCAACCAGCACTGCATCCTCAGCTGCTGCAAAAGGCTTCTCTGTTGGATCTGAATGATCCATCTCATTCAGACTCTGTATTGCAGTCTTCAGAGGTAAGGAAGAATAATGTTCCAGTCTTCATGTTTTCCCAAAGTAGTGGGTTTTTTTCCAGGTTGTATTCTGTTTTCCACTGTAGTCAAAACAAAGCATTGAAAAAAATCTTGCAGAGAAACTACGGAGCTTCATGTGTTCGGACTGTTTTTCCCCCAAAATACTAACAACCATCAGGGAAAAAAACCCCAGCTTTTTGAATCTTTTTATTTCCCATGACTTTTACAGTCCTCAAACAGACTAATCTAGTTTACGAAAGATAAGCAGAACCAAAGTCTGCATCCACTGCAGTGCAGTCATATAGAGATCACCTGGAGAGAACGAGTCAGATGAGCCCAAGTTTGGCGTCAGGCAGAGTGACAGGAATGAGGTGGAAGAGCAGAGTCTGTGCACGGACTTTGGTGTCAGACACCCAGCTGTGCTGGGAACACATAAGTGCTGGTATTCTCTGTTTGCATGTCAGTACAAACCAGATTTTGGGACAAATGAGAGATGTCAAGACACACATAGCCTCCTCCTCTAAGTGACATATTGAATTTGCAGACAGCCAGGTGTAAACTCCTTCAGCCTCTTGGACATATAAATCCATTTTGTGTTTGTGATCTGCATTGAAACGACATCCTGTGAGAGACACATCATAGCCCCCTTCCCTCAAAACCTACAAAGAATGATGGCAGAAGCTCAGCGGAAACTTCTGACTTGCTCTAATGGATATTGAGTAACTGATCTTTCTGTAGCTGTGAGACTATTTAGCAACACAACCAGATGCAGGGGAATTGTTTGGCATATGACATTTATTCCAGCAGGAGTGGGGGTGACCAGAACAGGCCACATTCATTATCCGCAGAGACAAATAGATCCGGAATGAACAACGCACAACTGAGACAGAAGTAGAGACGTGGCAATGGTACCCTTGGCTCTTGTGCCCCAATGGCTGCCCTGCTCAAGGGAGACAGCAGCACAAAGGCACAGCTTCCACCTTCTGCTTCCACACCTCAGTCACCATGGCCTGGCTCCTGCAGCATCTGCACCACTGCCTGCATCTGCTTGGGACTCAGCCTTGCTGGCCCAGCACAGCTGTGTGCAGCACAGCGTGGGGCTCTGCAGCACTGCCAGCAGCAGCTGTTGTTCCCAGGCCACAGCATGGTCCAGAGTCTATGCCCAGGACTTGATAACTGTGACCCCACTGCCACCTGTGCCCACATTGCTGCTTGGGACCTGGTGCTAACCACATGGGATGGCCACGGTGTATGGAGTGCCAGCTGAAATCCAGTGCCTGTCACAGTGGCACCAAAGCCTTCGGCTGCTGTCCAGTCCACAATCTGATACCCACAGCAGCACAGCTCATGCACATCTAGTGTTCCTTAGAACTGTGGCTCAGGCACCTGCTCTTGCACACATGCAGGATGACAGAGGCTGCAATGGCCATGGCATCAGTGCCTGTGCTTGACCCTCTGCAGCGCAGTCCAAGGACCAATGGTCATGGTACAGACGCCTGCCTCTCATCCCTGCAGTGCTGCAGCACTGGTGGCACTGAGGCCAAAGATATGCCATTCAGTGCCTGCTGCTCACACAATCTCAGGGTCCTCCCACCAGCACCGAGCACACACCAGGCCCAAAACTTGCTGCATCTGCCACAGGAATCCCAACACTTCTTGGGCCTGACACACACAGGTGTCAGGCTGGTCTCTACAAGCACGTTTGACACTGTGTAGGGTTATGTGCAGTGCATAAAAATCCTAGATGGTGCCAAGAACTGCAGCTACTCATTCTCTGTGCTTTTATTTTTTGGTGTAGATGTTTTGCTAGTTGCACTTTTTCCTTATTTTTGGTAATTTAACAGGTCAAGCTAGTAAAGCACACTGGAGCATATCTTTGTGTGCTTCCTAGTGATGCTGTGGAAAGGAAACTGAAGTCATATTCCTGTGACAGGACAGTCCTTATGTTTTCCCCTTGCCTGTGGCTGCCCACAAGGAGGAGGTGAAAGAGGTGAATGTGCTGTGCCCACTGAGGGGTGGGAAGCCAGGAGAAGCTGGAGAGTACATCAATGACTGCACAGGGGGGCTGGCTCCAGGCTCTGATAACACAACCACATGGGCAGACAGGACCGTGCAAGAGACATTTGCTCTGTCTTGTGTTTTGCTCAAGTGCTCTTTTCCAGTCTCATCACAGCATTGGAAGCTTTCAACATCAGAAGAGGCAAGATCTCAAGATTCATTGCATTGGAAACACTGCAGCCCCTTGGCATTCTCTAGATATGTCTTGGCTTCTCTGATCCTTGGAGGCAGGAGCAAACATCAAGCATATTCTTCTTCTCAAGTCTCTTACAGCCTATGCTGCAAAAAGGAATGCTGGGCTGCAGTAACAGCAGCAGACACAAGGTTTCCCTCGCACCTCCCAAGGTGCCAGAGCCAAAAGGGCTCTCAGAGGTGGAGCAGACACTTTTCTGCTGAAGCATCACTGTTTGACTGGGGAGGTGGCAGTAGGGAAGAGACAAAGACATTTAGCACAGGCCACTGGGCTCATGCCCCGAAGGCCTGAATTGCTAATATAACTCACTGCTTCCAGGTACTTTACCTTCGTGTCGGACTGGACCTTGATGAAGCCTTATTCATATTTCTTCTTTCCACTGCTTTATTAATATCTGTAAAGAATAATCAACCCATCTGTTCAATGCTATGAAACAAAAAAAAGATCATCAGCACAATTCAAATGAAAGCAACTTAAGATCAACAACATCCAGATGGTGCAAGGAAATCCATTCAGCAGAGAGACATTGTCACTTTGACAATTTTTTATTAAGTTTAGATAGTACAACATAATGAAAATTTCATGGATTTCTCTGACTTCAAAATAGGGTGGAGAGCTTAGGTGAAGTTTTAACCCTGTATGTTCGGGCCTACATCCAGACTCTTCCTTCCATAAGAGAACCTCTTTCTTCTGCAGTCTATGAGCGAGCAGAACACGACTCATGGACTCTAGGAGAAAAAGCAGAGTCTGAAAACCTCCGAGAAAGGAATGATGGCCAGCACAGTCTTAAGTTCACAGCCAGTCCTGTTCAACGGAGCATGCTGATACCCTTCTTGGAAATAATCCAAGGGTTCTCAAAGGGGCACGTGAAACTGCCTTCCAAGGGACTGCTGCAGTGTTAAGGTGCACGGCCCCCACCACTGAGAAACGGATCCCGGAGCCTGGAACACAGGCTCCTCATGAAGTCAACATGGTGCCTTCAAAACACCATTGTTAATGTGATGCAAACTGAGACAACAGATCAGAAATTTGAAAATTGGTTGGCTTCTGAGCATCTCCATGAAAAACACCATGAAGGGAAACACAAAGAAGTAAGAGAGCTGAAGAAACAGAACCTTGTCCTCAACCCGCAAAAGCGAAGTTGCCCAGAACTGTTAGGGACCCACACTGTTCTCAAAGCCTCCCATGACAGCTGATTAGAGATGAAACAATGCACTGGAGGGGGGAAAGAGCAAACAGCGAAGTGACTTTGGACATTTTACTGAGAACCTTTTAAGGAAAAGAATCCAAACCTAGGCCCTATCTGCTCCCCCAGAATCTATCAACAATTAACATTTCTGATGAGTTATTTGCATTAACCACTTTCAAAGCTCTTGCATGAGAATATAAACATGCCATGATGTCTTTAGGCAGACTCAGTCTTTAATATCTTCTGCAACATCCCAAACTATCCTTCGGTATTTTCAAGACTAAAATTCCAATAAAGGGATTGGATCTAATTTTTGTTCTTGATGTCAATCAAGCAGCACGTTGCCTCTCTGATGGGGCAGAGAAGCAAGTGCGATCTCAACATTAACTACAACTGCAGCATAACCACTCACAGGACCCCCAAGCACCTCTCCAGGATCAAACACAGCTGCAGGGTCTGCTGTTCCAAACTACATCTGGAGGACATTTATTCTCTAGTTTTACTACTAAAGATATGAAAACATTTTTGTGCATTTGTGGAAATACTTGTATAATGCTACACTGGAGTTAAACTCTCCCACAACTTTTTACCTTATTGTGTTATTAACAATTGTATTTAATACTCAGGCTGCATAACTGAAGTAGCTGTTCTCCTTGTATTTATTTTTTAGTTGATGATTTTTCCCCTTAAAGTGTTATTTTTAAGCAAAACACTAGTTGCTTTCTTTGGTTTAAGATTATTTTTATTTTCTGTTTTAAGGTGCCATTGAAGAAACCTATTATGATTTTTACACTCAGTATCATACATTCCTTTCAAATAAAAGAAGTATTTAAATCTGCATGAAAATATTCTACTAGAAGAAAAGAAAAATTGACAGGGATTCTTCTCTTGTGCAAAACACATTTAGTAACACTTTATTTAATGCCACAGCATTTACAATTTAAGTATTTGAACACTGACAAAACTTCGGGAAAAAAAAAAGCCCAAATAAAAAGTCTTCTGTCCCGTAGGATTTTGAGATGACAGGGTCACTGTAATCACACAGTAACCTTCTGAACAAACACAGGTGACAGGAGTTTCTGGAATCCATCTATCTCAAGTGCAGCAGTGGCACTGAACTAGTGCTTATCTTTTAGCAAAACATTCAATTCCAATTTAAAAGTCTTCAGAGCACAGAAACCATCACAGATCAAATAAATTACTCCAGAAGCCAATTACTCTGCTGTTAGAGAAAAGTCTTTATTCACATTTAAGGCATTGTCACACTTATGCCTACTACACTAAAACTCCCTGATCCCCAGGTCTGTCTGTTATACAGAGATCACATCACTCCTTTCTCTTGAGGTTTTTTCTTGGGCTCATTCTTTAATTCTAAACCTCTGTTAGGTTTTTCCAATTCAGCATTATCCTTTTTGAACCAGGCATATCAAAACTGAGTACTCTTCCAGCAGCAAAATCACACAGGTACCAAAAAACCTCCCTACTTGCACACCTGTGTTTTGCATAGCCAAGGATGACCAAAGCACTCTGGCTGGGTGCAGACCTTCCCTGTCAGCTTCACTTAAAAGTTCAGGTCTGTCTGCATCCAGGATAGGAAGTCCAGGTCCTTTCACCATCAGTGACTCAATCTTCTTTATTTCATCCCTTTTTATAAACACATTTTTCTCTCCAAGTCACTTATAAAAGCCCTGACCAGGACTCAGTTTTTCTAGACCACCACTCAAAGCACTGAGAAATTCCAT
Organism: Illadopsis cleaveri; assembly: GCA_013399915.1. NCBI lineage: Eukaryota > Metazoa > Chordata > Aves > Passeriformes > Timaliidae > Illadopsis > Illadopsis cleaveri. The sequence goes on from VXBB01016570.1 coordinate 319,181, forward strand.
CTATGTTACATCTATTCCGTTCTAGATTCACTTGAAATCCATCTAACTGTTGTTTTGATCTGTTCTCATTTCTTATCAAGTCAAACACCTTACAGCAATCTGCACCTTAACACTGCTGCTTCCAGCTCTAGAGCTTGTAGTACCACAAGAGTAACTAAGACAGGATTTATTTTGATGGACATTAATCAATTGCCTTCTCATCAGCATCAGGTGAAAGATCCCTGTGTTCCCAGGCACTGATGCCAGGCTCATCCCATTTACCCTGCCTATTGGTTCACCTGCAGCACTCTACCAGATCCCTGGAAACTCCCTAGTTTTCCAAGGCTTGTGGAAAAACACCAGTAGCAGACTAGGCAGGTCAGTAGTTCACTAAGCCTCACTGATGTTAATTCTTTTGAGAGCTCAATGTTTGATAGCTGCAGTTTTACCTTTTTGGTCTTGCTACTGAAATGGCAATTACATTAAACACACCTCCTGCCTCTTCAAAACCAGACAGCAGAAACATTACTTGGTCTTCTCAGTTAGAAATTTTATCATTGTCAGTCAGTTACCCTTAGCTTCTAAAACAGCCAAAGTTATTCCTATTTAAGCCTCTACACTTGGATAATGCTGGACATCATTTCTACTTGTATCCTTCTACCCTTCTTGTCTATTTGCCTTCATTTCCATCTTCAGGCTCCTATTTGTTACTGTACATACACCTTCCCACAGGTTACTATTTATTCCTTCTGTCATTCTTTTTTAAGTCAAACTGTTTTTCTTCAAATTATCATAGGCTTTACTTTGAAAGTAATTTTTTCCTTGCATTTAAAAGATTACTCGTGGATTTCTAACCATTCATTTCCGTTTAAGTCTGCTCTCAGCACATTTAGCAGAATTATCTTCATCTTTATGAATATATCCTTTTTAAAGCACCCAGTATTTATAGCACTGCTTAAAGGCTGGCTCCACTTGTGCAAAAATCCCAGCTAAGTTTACTTAGCCAACCAGCAGCTAAGTGCTGTGACCAATTCCTTTGAGCGTGTCAAGATGAAGCCCAGTTTTGGTTTACAAATGTTATTAAACTCTGTGCTGGACATTTCGATGATCCTTTTCCAGGGCTTACTTGTTGCACAGTTTCTTACACAGGCTAAGAGAGCTTTCCAAATACTAACACATAAATATTCAGGGTAAGACCCAGGCAGCAAGGTGAACCACACTGCAGGTGAAGCACACAGCAGGAACTCAGGAGGCAAATATGTTCTGAGTAAAGTGACTGAGACTAAGGCCAGACATTGTGACCTTTCCAGAGGGCTTTAAAACAACAGCACCCTTTCTCCCGAACGCATGCTGGGGTCAGGAGAGCGAGGAGCAGTTTTCCTTACCTAATCTATACCCTTTATAAAGGCGACCCTTCTCACCGTCCAGAGCGGCCTGGACATCTTCTAGACGGTCATACTGCACGAACCCATAGCCATGGTACATGCTGAGGGCTGCAAGAGTTAACAGCAGGGCAAGACCGGTTACAACCACGGACAGTGCTGACCCACACCCGGCCATCGCTAACCCCACCAGCTGCACTCTACCCGGAAAACACTATGCAAGCTCTGCCTGGGAAAATCGAATCCACCAGGATCAAAATGCAGAGCTCAACGACTCTGATCAAATTCCTTCTGCCAAGGCAGTGACCAAAACACAGCCCATGAAGTGACCAAGATTTGATTAAGAGGCTATGAAAAAGTATTGTGACATCACACTGCGACCCTAAAAGCTAAAATATAGCTGATATATTTGCATTACGTTTGAGCTGTACTGAATAAATCACTTTTCCAAAAAAAATTATCAAAAAATTATTAAAAGGTCACTACTTAGGAACAACATTGGTCACTCCTCTCTCATCATCATCAAATAGCATTTGACAAGCATGAAGCAATATTTCTCACTGAAATCCCTGCCACAAAGAGGCATAAGATAATATACTAACCCCTGATTTTGCCATATTTTGAAAATATCTCTTCCATTTCTTCACGAGTCATGTGGTCTGTGGGCAAATTGCCGACAAAAAGTCTTCTCTCTAAATCCTGAGGATTGGTGCTGTTAGTGAAGTCGCTCTGTTTGATGCTATTGCTCTTGCGTCCTCGAGCCATTTTGCTTTCGTTCCAAATCCAACTCTTCGCAAAAAAAAAAAAATGGCCATGCATATAATTTCAATCCATGACATTAAAATTAAACTGGAACAAGATTAAACCTAACAGCTTTGCAGACTAGAAGCCAACTGGGTCTGCTTGACGCAAACTTCACTCCAGAGAAATCTTAATACGAGGGACACAGAGGTCAGGCAAAAACACTCACTGCAGCATTCTGATGGAGCTTTTCTCTAATACTGAAAGGTAGCAAACCTACTTACTTTGCAGATAGGTTTTAATGGTTTAACTCCAATCTAAGATATAAATAAAACTAATTTTCCACTAAAACGCCTTAACTTTAAGCTTTTCAACACGCCCATTGTTGTCACATCTAGTTCTTCAATCCACTGATAAGCAGCATTAAAATTTATGCAATATTTTAATATGTGGAAAGGAAACATTCATTGCAACATTGCATACCAGCACCGGAATATTCCAGGAGGGTTTGGAATGAGGAATCAGGAAATACTGCTGAAATACTCCTAAGTGACCACACCTGGATCACTTCACTAAGTGTGAAATCTCAGCCTTCCAATCCCAGAAAACACAGGTTCTGATCTGCATCTCTATCAGACAGCATACTCTTGCCCCCACGGAGATGTCAGCTCCCACAGCAGGCGGGTCCACAGCTGGGAATTCAACCACCCCCAGGTAAATGCTGCACCCTTCCTCACCTCCCCCATGCAGCAAAAGCACATTCCCTTAGTCCACACTCCTGCACACAGCTGGAGCAGTCAGCAACATTCACTGCACAAACTCACCCAAACAAATAAAAAAATCCCCAGAAAACAAAACACCCCAGCAAAAAAAATAGTAACAAACACTGCCAAGGCTAACAAAAAACACCATCTCCAGAATTCAGACTTTCTGGTTTAAAATTCACCCTTAGATAAAGCTTAAAGAAATTAATAACACTGAAACTTTCAAGGTGAACTTGAAAGTTTGAGAATTATTTAATAAAGTTATTCTACTTCCTAAGCATTTGCCTACAGGAATGCAGGATGGAATTTTCTGTTTGTAACATGCAAGAAGCCTGGAAAAAGAAAGATTATTAAATTTATCAACAGAAACTTCTCTTTTTAATCATGCAATGCCTACAACCAAGATACTCCCTAACAGTACCCTAGAGTAAATACAATTTAAAAGTCATCTCTAAATAAATAAATCAAATGTCAAAATATATAAGACGGCTCTATATCAATACTTTTGCAACATTTAACTGGCATGAAAAATACATCTACTCCAGATTGGAGACATAAAATGTATTTATTTATCTTTTAAAGATCAATCAACTTCACATTTGTATCACTCTTCCCCCTTTTTAGGAAGCCCTGCAGAGATGGGAGGCAGAGAACACTTCCCTGTCTAATAAACTTTTTAAAATTAACTGCCAGAACCGGGGTGAGTAAAAAAACCCAACACCCAACCCAAAATCCAACAAAATTAATCTCCTCTATCATATTTGCCCCTATCCCCCGCAAGCTTGTCCACACACATACACAGAGTTTTGTCTTCCCCATGAGAAGTACCAAATCCCATTTTATTACATGGAAGCACTGGATTTCTATTCCACTACTGCAGCTCAAGTTCTCATCAGTTGAGGGTAGAAAAGCTTTCAAAATTCCCTCAAAATGAATAAGTGGCAATAAAACACAGAAGGCACCATCTAAATTCCATTCGGAGCAGGATGCAGGGCACAGGCACACACAGGAAAAAGGTGGCAAACAGGCCTGCAAATGCTGGCAGGACATCTTTACTTTCAGTATAAAAAGCTGTAAGAAATTCCCTTATGTGTTCCTTAGGGGTGGGGATAGCAAGGGGTGTCTGAGGAAGAGGCTGCAAGAACTTTCCATAGAAGAATATAAGAAAAAAAAAAAAGAAAAATAGAGAGTTATTTTCCCACTTCAAAACAATCAGTAAATCAGATGAGTTACCCCAGAACTCTCATCTAAGATAATTCACTGCCTCTCACCGTTTTCCACAAGGCAGATTACATAGTTAAGGGCCATTTAGTGATCATAAGACCAGAATAAATGAATGTTGTCCCACATCTGGGCATGCTATATCAGGTGCACACCTAATTCGCATATTAGAGTCTTGCTGTATAAATGCAACCAGAGAGGCACCGGGACAGTTTAAAGGTGCCAGTTCCCGGCGAAGTAACTGTGGGTGCTACGGCAGGACAGCCCACAGCACCTCATGAGCCAACAAATCCTCTGGACATTAATTAAAGCCACATCTCTCTAAAAGTTTTATATTTTAAACCAGAGTTGTTTATTAATAGCGCTACAGCTTCAGGAACAAGACTGCTGGAGTGGGATATTGAAACTAATTTGCCACAAGTGAAACACGACACAAGTCTCCGAGAAGTTCGGGGGCAAAGCAGAAACAGCGGGCACGGAAGGCAGAGGTGCCGAGGAACAAGGAGCTTCCCTCGGAGCTGACCCGCGCTCTCTCCCAAAGGCAAGTTCGGCCCTCCTGGGGCAGCGCTGGCACGGCCCGTCCCGGCCCCCCGCACCTGGGCAGACGCGGTGCCGCCCACACGGTAACCCCGACAGCGCCTCCGGCTTCGGAACGCGCCCCGCGCCGCCCTTGCCCCGGGGCCCCGCTCAGCCCGGG
>VXBB01016570.1:326626-341838 GCA_013399915.1 Illadopsis cleaveri
CTGTGCGCGGGCGGCGTGAGCGGAACCCGGTGGCGCTGCCGCCTTGGGGCCGTCGGTCCGGTCTCCCGGGGCCCAGCCAGGGCGGAGGAGCTGTCTGGACTGCCTTGTATCCTCTCCTGAGTATTTTACCCACCCGCTTTCGCTTTCCTCCGATAGCGCGGGCCCGGCAGCCCAGCCCCGCCCTGCGCTGTCCCGGGGGTCCCTACGGGTACGGACGGGTAGCGGCGAGCCCCGGGACCCTCGGCCGGGACCCCCCGTCGGGTGGGGCTCTGGAACCGGCTGCCGGCACGTCTTTCAGTTCTCGGTTCCATGTGGGCGGGTGTGACTGCTGGGACGGCCCCGCGGCCTCATCGCTGTCCCCGAGCTGGGGCTGCTCGAGGTGCCCACGGGGATGGGCTGCGCCCGGCCGTGCTGGGTGCTCGTCCACGGCACCCTCAGCCCTGCCCTCTCTCCCTCGCTCTCTGCTGGAGCCCCCGTCCCGCTCCCCAGGATGGCCAGGCGGATCTGCTGGGAGCTGCCGGGCTACTGGGGATGGGCAGCGAGAGGTTGGCTCTGTGAGAGGAACGGTGCTCCGAGTGCCCTCTTGCACTCTGTCTTGCCCAAGAGCTCATTCCCTGCCTCCTTTTTACCCTTCCCTGTGCAGGTAGTCCCCTGCCAGGAGGAGCAAGGGCAGGCTCTGGCAAAGTTTGCATGAATGATGTGTTTGACTGGGGATTTCCTGTCCCTCAGGGACGGTGTGTCAGCCTTGGGAAGGGGCTGGCAGTGCTCTGGGTGTGAAAGCTTGGTGATCGCTGCTCCCTTTGTGAGGGACTGCAGTACTGTTGGCAGGGGCACAGGGTGATGTGCAGTCCTTATAGTAGGAAATCTGGTGAAATGTGGAGCAACTCTACCGGAATCACTGTTACCCCACTTCAAAGACAGCACTGATGCCATCAGGCAGCGTGGGTGGCTGCTGTGGTCTGTGGTTAGTGGATGTGTGGAAAGAGCAGTGTGAGGAAGCCCTCACCTCAGGGTGCAGGTTCACACATGTGTCTGTGGAAGTGCGGTGATGTGGGAGTGTTGGATATGAATTCATGAGTCTTGTTTCTTCCAGTGCTGGGAGCCTGGTGTTGCCTTACCATGCATTGATAAGCAGTATATGTACAAGGGCAGATGCTGCAACCGGTGTCGGCCAGGTATGGAAATCCTTTCCTAGGGACCTCACAAGTGGGCTGTGCCAGGACCAGGACCTACTGCTTGGCCACAGTGGGGCAAGCCCCTCCACCTCATTGCCAGCCATGCTGACAGCTTCACTTCCCTATGTCATCTCAGTGATAGAGCAACCAGGGCCTTGTGGGTGCTCTAGGAGACCTCTTGGACCTCACCAAAGGTGCCACAGCTCTCTTGGGACTGTTTGTGCTCTTGCAGATACAGGACCCCACGGCAAAGGCAGCTTTGTGGGGAGAGTGCTGCCACTGACACTAGCAAATTGTGATGGTGTTTCCCAGCTCCTGCTGTCACTGTCAGGTCATCTCCCAGTCCCTGGAGTGCTGGAGTGGCCCCACAGCCCTCCCTCCCCACCTGGCCTCTGCAGTGTTTGTGGTCATCAGGCAAGCTGGCTCCTTCAGCCCTGGCCTTCATGCAGAATGCTGCAGCAGTCCTGGCATCCACAGCTGCCAGTATTCCCCTGTCCTGCTGGCAGAGATGCTGTCTGACGAGAGGGAAATCCCCCTTGCCCCTTTCTCACCAGCCTCTGTTGCAGGGGAAAAGCTGGTCTCTGAGTGCAATAAAACAGAAGATTCTGTATGTGCCCCCTGTGAGAGTGAGCACTATCAGCCAAGCTGGACCAAGGAGAAGCACTGTGCTCCTCATGATATCTGTGAAAAGAGTAAGTGCTCCCTATGACCACTGACCCCAACCTGTGGGGACTGGCTCCCCTGCTTGGTGTCTCACCTCGTCCATGTCCCCTCTACCCAGACGCCGGCCTCATTATGAAGAGGCGAGGAAATGCAACACACAACACGGTGTGCCAGTGCCAGGATGGCATGCACTGCTCTGACATCAGCTGCCAGACCTGTGTGGAGAACCAGCCTTGCCAGCTTGGCTCTGGCTTTGTGGCAGGTAAATCTGACAAGCTGTTCCCACTCAACAGGACTGATGCCATCAGCACTGACCTCAGGGAATGGGGGCTCCCCCAGCATGGTGTCCCTGGCAGGGAGAGCTGTGCCATTGCCACAGGGCGTGCTGCACATCTGGCCTCTGCAGCCCCTTGCCCCCTCAGGCCCTCACCCCCCACAGCCCCTGCTGACCTTCCTGCCATCTCTGCTCCTCTTCAGCCAAGGCCGTGGACCGGATGTCATCCCCCTGTGAACCCTGTGCAGAAGGCACCTTCTCCAACGTCTCTTCTAAAACCGAGCCATGCCACCCCTGGACAAGGTATTGTCTGAGTACAGATCACGTCCTTCCACCAGCCCCAGTGAGCATATCCTCTGCTTCCAGTTTTCTTGGTAGCCTTGAGGACTGGGCAGCCAGGCTGGTCTCTGAGGGACACAGCATCTGGCTGTTATAGGGCCAGAGTGCGAGGAACAGGGCTAGGTGCACAGTGCAGTCCAGGGCAGCACTGACTGAGGTCGAGGCAGACATTCAGGCACTTGTGTCTGTCCCTCAGCATGTGCACAGACTGCTTGTCCCTTCAGGGGTGTCCATGCTGTCATCCATGCTGGAAGCAAGGGATCAGGATCTATGGGAATGCCCTATGCCCTGTTCAGGTTCTCCCTTCCAGTGCTCTCTGTGACTGTAGTCATCACAAACGCTCTCCATGGGGAGTTTGGCTTTGAGGATGCCACAAACTGGCAGGTCATCCCTGTCTTTAGAAAGCTGCTTGAGGGTTAATTGCAGTTCCTGGTAGAAACATGAGCCTTATTTCCAAGCTGAATTAGTCTTGCTTCAGCTGCCAGCCATTGGATTTCACTTTGCTTTTATCTGTGCCCAGAAATTACTTCCCCACAGAGCACTTGTAGCCTATTGGAGCTTTTCTGTCATAGCTACAGTGCTCAAGCCCTGGGGGCTTCCCTGATGGGGCAGGTCTGCTCCTTCCTGTGCCTTGTCCCTAAACTTGTTCCCATCCTTAGCAGTTTCAGCAGCTCCAGGCCGAGCCCCTGGGTTGGTACCCTGCTGTCCCCATCACACTGTATCAGTTGGGATCCCCCTGCTCACCTTGCTGGAGCTTGGCAGGCTCAGAGCAGGATGTATTTTGGGGCAGCTCGGGTGCCTGCTCAGCTCCAGCTATTCCCTGAGCTCGGGTTACTGCTGTGGTTACATGGTCTTGTTCTTCCCTGCAGTTGTGAGGAAAAGGGGCTGGTGGTGAAGGTGAAAGGGACGAACTCCTCGGATGTGATCTGTGGTAAGTGCCTGGTGCCCAGGGCTGATCCAGTCCAAAGCAGAGAGCCCCCCAGGGCTTCAGTCCCTGCAGCACTCAGAAGAGCTGGCCTCATGAGTGGTGTTTTTGGGAGAGGAAATGGCCAGTGCGTGGCCAGTGTGACGCCTTCCTGCCTCTCTGTCTCCATGAGGGATCCCTGTGGCGCTGAAGCAGAGCACTCTGTGCCATGCTGGGTGTCCCATGGGTGCCTCACTGACCCCGTGTCCTCCCTCAGAGTCGAACAGGCGCTCCTCGCTGTCAGTGCTGATCCCCATCACAGCTGCAGTTGTCACATGCCTCGTGGGTGTCTGCATCTACTGCCTGGTCCACACAGGTGAGGGGCTAAAGCACGTGAACTGCTGCCTTGACCAAGGGAGGGAGAACCTTGGCCAGAGGGGCCATAAAGGGCTGAGGGGCTGAGCCAGGGAGGACAGTGGCAGCTCTGCTGAGAGTGGGGAAGCTCCTCTGGGGACATCACCAGGACAGGGTTCGCTGAGTCCTGCTCTGTCTTTGGGAGCAGGTGTGTTGGCACTGCTGCAGCCTGAGCTGGCCCAGCTTTTGGGGGACAGCATTGGTGCACTATGAGTCTATTCTTGCTCCTGCTGTGACCCCCAGCCTGCCCAGCCTGGCAGTGGCAGCAGGCATAATGTGAGCTGCAGGACCTGTGGTACAGCAGCACCAGCCCTGGCTCTGACCCTGGGAAGCTCCCTGCAGGGCAGGAGCACTTCCCCCTGAACATTGCCTTCTCTGTCCCTCTTTCCATCCAGATTCCAGGCGACGGGTTCCAAAGGAGGTGAGTCTACCTAGAGCCCCCTCCAGGCGTGGGTTGGGGTCCCTCCTGGACACAGCTGGGGATGTGCCAGCAGCAGAGCAGGGGCTGTGGCTTTGCAATGCATGAAGGGTGGGGGCTGAACTAGGCTGCCTGGCTGGGGCAAGACAAGGGCTGGGGCAACCTGAGAGTGCTGCTGGCAAGTGCTGAGCATTTGGGAGGGACCCATACTCTGGCCTGCATGGGAGTGTAGCAGGAGGCTGTGGAAAGAAGGGTGCAGAGCGGGGGAATGTAGCTGTCTGCCCCTGACCCCTGCCCCTGTGCAGATAGAGGCTGGGGAGCCCGGAGAGAACCCAGATACCCAGCAGCCCACGGAGCAGGATGAGAATGTCTTGCCTGTGCAGGAGACCCTACTCAGGGGCCAGCCTGTGGCCCAGGAGGATGGCAAGGAGAGCCGCATCTCGGAGCAGGAGATGCTGTGAAGGCACAGGGCACTGCCTCCTACAGGAGCACAGACTGGGGACAGCACCATCTCCTCTGTCCCCTCTCCAGCTGGGGAGGAAATCTGGCATCTGGCCTGGCTGCAAATGATGTGATGCTGCAGTGAACCATGGCACGACCATGCCACGGGAATACCACCACAACTCCTGGTCTGGTCACCTGCACAGGGCTGCCCTGGTGGAGCAAGGCTTGGCTGCCCACATGAGGACATGGAACAGAGCCCCATCCTGCTTCCTGCCCAAGTGATGCAATGAAGCCCAGCATGGCTGCTGGCCTGCTGAGCCCTTGCAGCGCCCAGTGCAGCCCCTGGCCAGAGCAGTGTCACTGCTGACAGAAGACCCCAGCACGGAGCCCGGTCTCCCTGAGTGCTGAAGAAGCCAGGGCTGGGAAAGGGGGCTGCCAGTGTGAGATCACCACGGCAGAGCTCAATGTCCCGTCTGGGGCGCTGTGGAAGTGCTGCCCTTGCTGGAGCAGGGTCCGGTGGGTGCTGGCATCCGGACAGGGCATCCCGGCCCGGCCCCTCCGTGCCGCCGGCGCTGCCGGGCTCCGTGGGACGAACAAAGGCAGGACCGGCGGCCCCGCGGCTCTGCGCTGGGACAGAGCCGGGGATGGCGGCGGGGCCGGAGCGCAGACACCGGCGTGCTGCTGCCGGGAGATGGTGCTGCGGGACCGGCGCGGGCTGCGCGGGGCGGCACCGGCACCGCCCGCCCCCGCCCCGGCCCGCGTAGGCTTCGGGTGGGCACGGGGGTCTCTGCCCACGGGACTCCCCCCGCGGGTACTCCGCATACCCACCCGTTCGTGCGGGAGCGGCCGCGCTCCGTCACCCTCCACCCACTGCTGGCGAAACCGTGTGATTAAACGTGATTATTTGCCCTCTGTGCGTGAGCGACCCCGAGCCCCCGGCGCCCCCAGGACCGGCGGTCCCAGCTCTGATGTTCCGGGAAGGATGCTTTGGGAATGGGCGGGTGCTCCCAAGGCAGAGGCTCCCACCAGAGGAGTGAGGGAAGAGCTGCCACCAGCTGTGCTGACCCCCACTGTGCCCCAAGCCCTCCCCAGCACACCCTGGCTGGGTCCACACCCCTGCATGTGCTTCCCCTGTGTCTGCCCTCACTGACCCTCACAGCAGGAGCTGCCCCCAGCACGGCCATGCCCAGCCCATGTCCCACGCCAGGGGAGACAGAGGATGGGGCAGGGCTGAGTGCAGCAGGCAGCTCCGTGCCCCTCGCCTCGCTGCTCTGGCAGTAAAATGCACGAGTAGGGTCCATCGCACTGCAGGGTGCTGCGGTGTAGCAGCAGAGTCACCATGGGCTCTAAAGCAGTGGTGTGGGGCTGCAGTGGCTCTGAGCCCACTGCAGGTTTTAGGTACTGGGAGCAGCCTCAGCCTGTGACCCACCACTGCCTGAACACAGGCAGCACGGCATGAGAAAGGCCATAAATCCCAGAGCAGGAGCAGCTGGAGCATGGAGCAACTTTGCCTGTACAGGCAGTGGCACATTATTTAAGGCTGCTCTTAAAACCTAATGTTAGGTTTAATAAGGGAGATAAAAACATGGCAGCAGCTTTCCCTCCTCTCAAGGCTTGGCACTCCCAGCAGTGCTGGTGGGATGGTCTCAGGCTGGGCAGCATTCCCTTGGCACCACCCCAGAGAACACCCAGTTCTAGGGACAGATGTGATCCTGCTGGAGGAGAAGGTGTTATGTGGGCCACAGATGCAAAGTCTTTGGCTCCAAACATTAAGCCTTTGGCCCCACATGGCTTCCAAAGGACTGTCTCCCTGGGTGGCAGGCTGAACTCTCTGGGGCCACCTCCCCATTTCCCCCAGGGCTGACCTTTCCCTGCTGGCACGCAGCATGTTGGGTGCCCACTCCTGCGTGTCAGACATGTACCATCTCATTAGTGCGTCTGTCCCCCAAAGTGAGAAGGGAGAGTGCGTGAGGCCTAATTGAATGTAACTAATTATTCACTCTGCAAATGCTCTGTTTAAATGGGATTGTGAGGGACAGAATTACTCATTCTGAAAAGGGGAGAGAAAGAGAGAAAGACAGAGATAAAACAAATAGAGGCGGATGCTGGAGCTGCAGCTCGCTCTCTCTCCCCAGAATACCAATTACCGGATGAAGTGATTGTATAAATCTTTACCGAGTGAACGGACTGTACTAGTCACTTACTCCTGTCCTCATATTATGAGGAAGCAATGAAAAATCATCTCACTCTCCAGTCCAGTTAAGGGTTCCCAGTCGCTCTTTTGGGCAATGTCTCACCAGCTGGAGAGCTCGCCCTGGGGCTTTCTCAGGGTGGGGGTCCCACTGAGACAGGGCTGAGCACTTGGCAGGAGCTCACACCCGTCCTGCACCCCCAGCCCTGGGGAGGAGCAGTGGCTGTGCATCCTCTGGGGAGGTGCAGGACTTCTACCCCAGCAGGAGCCAAAAGCAATGCCATGAAGCACCCTGGAACATGGGGAGACATGAGCTGGTCAAGAGCCCCAGTGTCACACATATGACAGATCACCCAGGGACCTTGGTGCCTGGCTCAGTGGCACTCCAGGGCTTGACCCTTTAACTTCTTTATTCCTCCCTTCTGTGGGTCCAGCCCTGCCAGGCTCCTGGTCTCCTCCACTGACTCCTGCAGTGCTCACTGAAAAGGGAGAACACGGTGCTTCCCAGCCTCTTCCCACACTGCAGTCAATGTTTCTCACTCAGGGTTTCTCTGCTCCACTGGCTACAGAAATGCACTTATTGGCAGTGACCTCCATCAGTCTTGCCTGCCACATCTTTTAATCCCAGATCCCTCCATACACCCACATTTCTGTTCTCAGTAGTGGTGTGAGATGGGAGAGGAGGTCCTAGCCATGCAGAACTGGGAAAGCTGACAGACTCCCCCTGCACCCTGCCATCAGTGGGGAGCACCCACATTCTGGGGTCTTGCTGCATGAGCTGGTCCCATACTCCCTACAGGCAACCCCAGACCCCCCTCACCACAAGGCATTCAGCATGCCAAGGACTGGGGACAAAGACCACCTGGTCTCCAAATCCTGCAGCCAGAAACAGAGAGACCCCCTGGGGCCCTGCAGGTGCTATTCCAGAGAAACCACAGGAGTTGTGTGGTGGGTTCACTGTGGGAAAACAGGCTGGGCACAAGTCAGTGACGAGAGGGTAAAGCCTCCAGTACGCCGTGGCTTGTCCTGGTAGGGGATTTGATTGTTGCCAGCAGCAAGTTTCCATGCACTGAAGATGTGCGTGTGTGGGTGTGAGAGAGAGATAACATCATCATCGTCATAACAAATGCAGTTGTGCAGCTCCATTCTCTGCTTATTGGCTTTCTTCTCTTTATCTATAAATAATTGTGGGGACACAATAGACTTTTAAGTCTGCCAAAGAGTTTGTCTCCCTCCAGCAACCGTATTGCTACAGTGCTGCCACCTTATCTGCTTGTAGAAAGATGAGGGTGGGAAAAATATTTACTGTCAGGGATATTTGTCATCTGCAAATTACCTCTGCCTACAGTTCGCAGTGGGGATGGGACTGACAGGGCCGATCTGTGCTGTGGGAGTGTGAGCACAGGGGGTCTCCATGCTGCCCCAGACCCACCTGAGACTCTTCCCATTAGCTGGTGGGGTGGGCAGCAGCGAGTTGGCAAGCCCACCATGTGTGCAAAGCCATGCCACAGGGATGAGGGATACAGCTGATGATGCTGAACCAGGTGCCTAACAAGTGGCTTCACACAGGATCACCTTGATGGGACTGGGACATTAGGCTCAGAGGTTTGCCAAGTTGCCAGCCCCTCCCCAAGCACAGGCCTGCACCCCCAGGCTGTGCAGCAGCCCCCAGCACAGCAGCCCCAGGCCTTGTTGTTCTTCTGCAAAGGCCAAAAGTGTTGGACTGTCCATCACTCTCTCAGCACCCAATGTCCCTGCCAGCCCCGCTCTGCCTGCTGTTGCCAGCCCCATCAGGCTTGCTCACTGCTGGAATTCCTCACATCCTGCAGCCCAGAGGCCTTTGCACAGCACTTATCACTGCAGTATCCAAGAACCGATCTAATTGATGTGACACCAATTATTCCTGTATCACTAAATGCAGAATTAATGCATCTGTGTGTACAAACCTCTTAGACCCTGACTATGAAATTACAGCTTTGACATGAGAAGAGCCAGAGCCTGGGAGCACCATCTCTCAGCTGAGCCCCCATCATTGCAGCTCTGGCCAGCCCTGCTGGGACACCTTGATGGCCACACGAACCACTCAGGAATCCTGCATCATCCAGCTGGCTGCATGGAGAGCTGGGGCTTGTGGCTCTTTGCAGACCAGGCTGCAGCCATGGTGGTCCCACACAGCCATGCCAACCCAGGCAGTACCAGCCCAAAAGTGAATGGTGGCAGAGCTGCCCTGGCTATTGTGACAGCCAGCCCAAGGGAGCTGCATGCTCTGCAGGGCAGTGCAAAGCCATTTCTGGGCTGCTCTGCACAGCTTATGCAAACTGCAAAGCTCTTGGCTTGGACATGGACTGGTGCTGGGAAAAGCCATTCATTGCACTTGAAATTTTACTGTGAAATTAGGCTTTGCCTGGACATGCAGGGCTTGGCACAAGCAGAAGTTTGTATTTTGTAAATTGCTTTCTACAATCAATTAAAGAAAAGAGATGACTGTAGCCAGAGGTGGCACACGAGATGGCTCCAGGCTGGGGCTGGTTCCAGATCCCTGCCATACAGCCCTAGGAGCAGTCTCAGCCCAAAGGGAACAGCCTCAGAATGGGGAGATAATGTGGCGGGCCAGAGCCTCACCCGGTGGAAGAGGAAGAGGGCAGCTGTGAGGCAGGGAGGATGGCCCCATCAGGGGCTGCTGTGCTGCCTCTGTGCCCACACTGACCACTGGGGTCACATGGGAGCTGCTCCCAGGCCTTTGCACTGTGCCAGCCAGTGGCAGCTCAAGCTGGAACTGTCCTGGAGATGAGCCCTGTCCCATCCTAGCCTCACCCCAGCACCAGCACCCCTGATACCGTCAGCACACCATGGTGCCAGCACTGCTCCAGGACAGCAAAGCAGAGAGGTCCCATGTGAGCTGGGGGTGCAGTGAGGCACAGCCAACATGGCAAAGCTCTGGTACCCTTTCCCATCACATTTGGGCAGAGCATGGTGAGCACAGCATGTGTTGGGCTGCTCGGATGGCGAAGGGCTTGCCCTGGTTCTGGTTTGCTCAATGTTTTCATTAAGGACCTGGATGATGGAATAGAGAAAGTGCTTATTAAATTTGCAGATGACACGAAGCTGGGAGGGACTACAAGTATCTTGGAGGACAGGATTAGAATTCAAAATGATCTTGACAAATTGGAGAAATGGACTGGAAAAAATAGGATGAAACTCAACAGGGAAAAGTGCACGGCAGTATGCTGAGCAGGGGAACAATCAGCTGTGCAAACACAAGCAGGGCCGGCAGCGTGGGGTCCAGCCAGGCATGAGGCCACACAGGCACGGGGCAGGCAGGAGGCATGCTGTCTGCTCAGTCTGAGCTGGGGGAGTAAGGCCATGAGGAGGGAGGAGGAATGGATGGAGGGAGTGAGAGAAACCCTTGTTGGCTTCAAGCACAGACTGACCTCTTGGAGCTGTGCCATGGGCTCCCCCATGGTCCCACGCACTTCTCACACCTGGCCAGGAGCTACAGTGAGATCTGGCAGCACCCAGCCCTGTACACTTCAGGTGCGTGGCTGAGCAGAGGTTCCCTGCTGGGCTTCTCAATCCCCTGCCTTTGCAAGCTCAGAGCCAGGGCAGAAACTGCCCTGCAATGCCACAGGGACATGCCCCTGTGCCAGCTCCAGAAGATGCTCAGCCTTTCCTACAGAGCCCCATTGAGGCAGATGCCCAGGCACTGGCACAGCCCAGCACCAGGGGCCAAACCACCACCACATGTGCAGGAAACTTTGCTCCAAAGGCACTTCCCATGCCTGGGGCTCAGCTGGAGGTCTGGCTGCAGCTCCCTACCCCACAGCACACACCCCTGCAGGGATCCCCTGGAGCCCTCCCACCACCTTCCCTTGGCTCCGGCAATTAGAGCTCCAGCCAGCCCCCTCCGAGCCTGTGCAAACACCGAGGCTCATTTAAATAAATTAAGAAGACATCATAAATCAAAGGGAAATGAGGGGCTGTGCCTGGGGGCAGGGGAGTCACTCGAGTTTAATTACATTGGTAAGCCTCTCGCAGCAAAAGCACAGCAAGTCCCAGATGTGTCAAGCACAGATGTGCAGGAATGTGCAGAGCTTGATGGCAGAGCTGGCGGCACCACCCTGATGCCTGTGCCCGGCACAGCACCGGCTCCAGTGAGTCAGAAAGTGAGGCACGTGCTGGCAGACATAGGTCCTGGGCACTTGCCACTCCCGGGCACCTGTGCAGCAGTGCCCATGTGGGCAGATGGCATCCTGGCAGTGCAGCACTGGCAGCACCTAGTGCCACATGGGTCATGCTGGGGCAGCCTGCAAAGCCCTGTCTGCCCCTTTCCCAGCCCTCTGCCCTTTGCTCTCCCTGTGGCCACCCAGAGCCAGCAAGTCAGGCTGAGGCTCAGGGAGCACCACTGGCACCACGACATCCCTCTGCCACACGTGGGATTTACAGCCCGTCCCCCGTTGTTTAAGGACTCTCGCTCACGGCTGCATCAGGAACTCCAAATAGAGCTTTGTGTAGAGGCGGCAAATTTATGAGACTGGCTCTGAATCCCCAGTCACATCAGGGGCCAATTCGTCTTCCCAGGGCTGAGGATGAAATTAAATTATTGTAAAATAAATCTGTAAAAATGATGAAAAGACCATCACCCGCCGGGAAGGGCGGGGTGGAGAGAACCCACGCGTGGCCGTGACGGATGGGGCTCACCAGGTGATAAAGCGCCCGGGACCTGGGAGCTCAGGGATTTCTGCTGTAATCTCACTAAAGAGATGTTGTTTACAGGAAAAAGGATATTTTGGGGAGGAAATTGCATTTCAAGGTTAAAAGAAAAAAATGGAGCAAGTCTCCCAGGGAGCCACTTAACGTGTGAGATGGTGGCAGACAGAGACAGGCGCAGGTGCCAGGGAGCAGCTGGGGTGAGACGCGGTGGGAGGCAGTGCAGGGCACACACATGTGCCAAGGGCCAGGTGCCCTGCCTGGCCTCACCATCAGTCCAGGCCGCCCAGAACCAGGCAGCGATTGCCCAGGCTCACAACAGGGGAGGCCAGAGGTGCTGGTGGGTCCAGGACAGTCTGAGGGTCCCTGTGGATGCTGCCAGCCCACCCTGATGCAGAAGCTGCGGCCACACTGCTCCCCAGCCCTGGTGCCATCCTGTCCCACCAGAGAGGTGCCTCATCCAGCTCAATAATGGCAAACCCTCACTGCTTCCTGTGACGAGCCCTGCAGGGGCCTGAGTGGCCACCATTTGATGCTTCAGGGCAAAGGGCATATGCCTTGCACAGCAGCTTGCAGCTTCCAAGTTTCAGTCTTATCCTTCAAGACAGATGCTGGAGAGAGATTTTTTCCCAGCGATGAGTGGAAAAAATAATGACTTCAGCTTACAGTGCGCTGGCTGGCCATTTAACAATAGGCCATTAGCATGGCTCAGCATGGGGAAGGGATTTATTTAGGGGACACAGTTGCAAAGACAAACCAGCACCAGGTGCTTAATAGCGGTTCAGAGGTATCGGAGTGTTGCAGTGCTCAGAAAATGCAGCTGTGGGAGTTCAGAGACTTTATCCTTCATGTCTGTGAAATCCCACAATACCAGCAGAGATTTCTCAACTCTGCCCCAAGTACAAAAGCAGCTCAGGGAAAGCAATGGCTTTGCAAGGGCAACAGCTCATACCACAGCCACCCTGGCTGCCCCAGCACTGCCATGACTGGCATCCGGTTACACAGACCATACCTGTGTCCTCACACCCAGCACAGGGTCACTTCCAAGGCCTGTTAGACCTTGGGACTCCCCTCTGTCCCTGGCAAATGCATCCTGAGTATGACACAGGGGAGGGCATGTTCTGCCGTCCTGGGAAAGCCCAGTCCTCCCATCCCAGGCTGGGTTGGGCCCTGACATGAGCCTCTCTTGTTCATGTCCAATGCTTGTACATTGCCCAGAGCAGCTCCGGAGAATCAGCAGGCTCTGCCTGAGCCCACCCTGTGCCTTGGTGGCCTGAACAGGCACTGTCACCCACCAGAAGCCTTCTCAGTCCTGCCAACACCATGGCTCAGCTGCGGCTCCAACCCTTGTCCTGCCACCATCACCACCAGGGCAGCACAATGATCACCAACATGTCCCTGCCCATGGATGGGCACAGAGTTCTTGACAGTAGGGATGGGTGCTGGGCAAATCCCCTCATGCCTGTAAGTGCTGCCCCAAAAGGACTCACTGCAAACCCTCCCAGTGCATCCCAGTGCATCCCATGTCTCAGCCATGGTTCCCATGGCTGAGAGCCCTTGCACTGCTGTAGTGGAGCCAAAGAAGCGGTTTTGCTGGACCCAGAGCCTGTGTGGCCCCTTGCCCACAGCCCTGGCAGCGTGTGGGGCCCTGCCATGTGCTGAGCATGGTGAGAGGTCCCACAGCAGCAGGAGGGGCCGGGGGCAGGAGCTGGCGGCTGTCCCACACACGCGGCATGGCAGCAGTGTGCCGAGGTGGAAGTAAAGAGTTACTGAGCAAGCAGACGTTCAATAATTCATGGTCACTGAACTGCAACAGGAACAACGACAAATAATAATACAGGAAAATGGGGAAAAACCTGAAATCATTAGGCCGATGGTTCAAGCATGAAGAGTGTGTGCTGAGGGAGAGGGGTGCAGTCATGCCACGCCTGGGTGCAGGGGTTGCTGCCAGCTGCACCATGGCCCTCTGCCCCTGGCCTGGCACTTTGGGCCAAGGGCTCCAATGGTGTTGCTGCCCCATGGGGGCTGTTCTGGGGATGTGTCCAGCCCAGGGGAGGATGAGCAGTGCCATGTGCCAGCCCTCAGTACCCCTCGGAGCTTGGTCAGCATGCAGGGTGCTTCTTCACATGTCCAAGAGGCAGGAACAGCAGATCTACTCTCCCTAATTATAATTAGTGATGCTTGCCATGGGAGTTTGCAAACATGGTTTAATTAGAGCAACCAGGCTCCCTCCACATGCTGCACCCTCCCCAGGGTCAAGGACAGAGTGGAGTGAGGGAAGCATGAGCTGAGGAATGCTTGGCAGAGTCTGGCTGCTGGGCCCACTCAAGATTTACCCCTTTTCTCTGTCCACAGCCATGGCCCAGGAGGCTGTGCTTAGTTTAGCTCAGCTGGCAGGGACCACCTTGTGTCCCTGCATGCACCCTCTCCCCTGGCTTCAGCATCACCAGGACTGCCTGCTGCTCCTGGGGACAGGAGGACACCTGTGCACAGTGATTCAGCCAGAGGCCAGTAGACACTGAGCTGGGAAATTTAATCTACAGCTACAAGAAAGGGCTGTGGAGTCTCTGGATGCACGAGCTTGCTGCTTCTGTCAAGAAGAAAAATAGGAAAGGGGCGTAGGGAATTAGACAAAGGCCATGAAGCAGAGAGGGAGGGTTGGGTGAATTCAGGAAGAGTATGCAGTGCCTGCTGCAGCCCCAGAATGGGCTGATGGCCAAACATCCTTGGTCCCCAAAGCCCTGCAGAACTGGGACCAGGATGGTGAGAGACATCAGGGAGTGCCAAGAAGGGATGGGTATTGAGGGAGAACAAGCCCCTGGCAGTCTGAACCTCTGGATGCTGCCAAGACAAGTCCTGCCTAGGTTGTCCCATCACTGACCAGGTTATCTGGAGGGATGAATTTGGGATGAATGAGAGCATCCTGAGCTCAAGGACAGTTAGCTGTGGTGGCTGTGCAGGAGCAGGCAGTGTGTCTGTGCAGGCTGAGCCATGGAGAGAACACCTGGAAACACAGTGTGGAAAGCCGTGCCCTGGACAGAGCTCCCTGCACGTCCCAGGCACCGCACTGGGGAACCTCGATGACTAATTGCCATTGTCACCACACCTAATTAGGAGGCTGGCCACAGCCAGCTGGAAACTGTAGGTGTTAATTCTTTCTGGCAGGGGTGGTGCCCCATCCAGAGGGGCTCCTGCCACCCAGCTTGTCCAGAGCAGCTCCCATCGGCCCTGGCACCATGTTCCCTTCCTCACCCTGCTCTGCATATGCCCCAATATCCATCGGCAGGGCACCCCCCGCCTAGACACTGGCCGTGTCCCCTCCCCGGAGCCGCACCGAGGGGACACGGCTGGGGCGCTTTGCAGGGAGAGACTGAGGCGGGTCCGCGGGTCCTGTCGCTCCGGGGGCAGGTGCGACGGTGCTCCCGCTGCCATGGGGCCGTGCGGCCGCTGTGGCTGGGAGCGGAGCTCGGTGTCTGGGTGACAGGTTTACAAATCACCACTGCTGCGTGCAGAGGGAGCTTGGTTGCCTCGGCATTCATCCCCGCGCTAATTGCTGCCTCCCCGAGGAACCCGATCCATCTCGCTGTAATTGACAAAAGGCAATTAAAAAGCAGTTGTGAATAAAGGGGGACATCTCTGGAGGGCCTGGCAGGAAAGATTTACCCGGTGATTAGCTACACTAC
>VXBB01016570.1:341872-439600 GCA_013399915.1 Illadopsis cleaveri
CCCTGTGCCCAGCCCTGAGGCACGGGGGCTCTGCCCGGCTCCCAGACCAGCCCTTTGCTCACCCACATCTCTCCCTGCTCTGCCAGCTGCAGGACCGTTTGCTTGCCCCATGGTTGATCACCAGACAGACCTGGAGACCCAACTGGCTGCAGGCTCTCTGGACACCTTCCTGAGGGCAGGAGCAGCAGGGTCCTGCATCCACATGGAGCCAAAGCCAGAACCCTGCAGAGAGCCCATCCCCGGGGCTCCCCTCAAGCCCCTGGAACTGGGAGGGCCCCAGCATCTTCCTCTGCTGGGAACTGTGGGTTCATGGGGAGTGGAGGGCAAAATCACACCACAGGAGTGCCGTGGGAGCGTCCTGGTCCTGCTGTCTGTGCTGCCACCGGGCATGGCCTTGCAGGAGACAAAGGGCAATCAGCAGCGAGTGGCACACAGAGTGGCACAGCGAGTGGCACGGAGCTGGGCGTGAAGAGCAGCTGATTGAGGAAGAGATGCGTCAGCTGCCTCTTGTGCACAGCAATCTCCTGATTGTGGAGAGCCGCAGGTGCGAGTGCTGCCAGCTCACCTGCAGAGAGGATCTCTTCCTGCCGAGGTGGAGGGGAGGACAGCGGGGAGGGCAGAGTGGATGTGAGAGGGAGTGTGTCCTACGTCCCTGCACAGCATGTGCCCTGTGTCCCTGCACAGCAGAGCCCTGTGTTCCCAAATGGCAGTGCCCAGTGTCCCTGCAGGTATTTCTCTGCCAAGGGCTGCGCAGGTCTGCCCCACCCTGGCAGGGACAGTCCACCTGGGACCAGGGGCCAGGCAGCCCCATGGGCAGCAGCAGGCAGGGGCACTGTGCTGTGGTCTCCAGCTTTGGGGCAGAGCCTGTCAACAGGGCAGGCTGTACGCACCTTGAACAGTGCCATCTGCTGATGCTACCAGGAGCCAGCCTGTGGCATGGCAGAGCTACCTTTTTGCCTGCTGCTTGCTTGGGTCAGGGCTCAAGAGCTGCCCAGGGAAAGGAAAAGAGAGGCAAAATGCCTGGGGCAGAGTTGCAGCCCCAGAGGCCCTGGTGTGTGATTT
Organism: Illadopsis cleaveri; assembly: GCA_013399915.1. Classification (NCBI taxonomy): domain Eukaryota; kingdom Metazoa; phylum Chordata; class Aves; order Passeriformes; family Timaliidae; genus Illadopsis; species Illadopsis cleaveri. The sequence goes on from VXBB01016570.1 coordinate 342,935, forward strand.
ACGCAGTTCCAGCACCTCCTCTTGCCCCAGAATCTGCACCAGCACTGGCTGTGCATGACTCCATTGAGAGAATCCCACCTGGCTGTGGTACATGGGGGGCAAAGTGTCAGAGCTGTCCTGTCCCAGGGGTGGCTGCCATGGGACATGAGGCTTTGGTGGGGCTGCCATTTCCAGAGGTGGCAGATGGCAGGATGTGCTGATGCTGGGATGTTCTTCGCCATCTGTTGGGTCTAATTGACTTCCCGCAGAAATTCTTTAAAAAAATCAAACCAGTTGCAAGAAGAAAATTGTTAATTAAAAGGCCTTTTGATTAGATAGACAAATATTTACCAATTATAAGTGACCCCGGCCACTCTATTTTTTGTTTGCAAACTCCACAATCAGCAGTTATCTGAGCAATTATGCCTGTGCCAGCAATTCCCTCGTGTAATGCCTCCCCCGGGGTGGAGGCCCTGCAGTGCTGGGGAGGCCAGTGGGAGGAGGGGGCCCAGTACACCTGAGGTAGGGGTGAGCTGCCCACTGTGCCCTGAGCATGGCCACCTCACCCACACCCCACTGGTGTTACAGGTGCCCTGTTGTGGCTATGGTGGTTTTTGGTGGCAGCATCCTCTCCTGGGTCTAGTGCGTGTCCCCAGGCAGGCAATTTAGGTTCATGCCACACCATAAGCTGAGGGGACAGAACTCCCAGCAGAAAAGCTGTCTGTGCTTTTTGGGGAGACTAAGCACACAGCAGGGCTTCTGGCTGACCCCAGTGCCTTGGCCCTGTGCCCAGAGGCTGCGGGACAGGGAATCTGTGTCTGTCCCCATGTCATTCTAATGACTCCTGAGCAAATCCCATTGCCCATGAAATGGCCAGGCCAATGTGACCACAGCCTGTGGCACACCAGTCCCCCTCTCTGCAGAGGTCACACTGCACTAAGGGATGTGCTGGGAGGGAGTCTGGAGGTGTAGCACCAGCCACGCACTCCCAGGGCGGGACGTGGGTTTTAATGTGGTACAAAATTGATGGATGATTCTGAGCAAGCGAATGTTCAGTGTAAATTACCCATGTTAGGCTCCAATCCGTGGCTAATTCATTAGACACACGTTTCTACACAAAAATAAAAAGCCTTCTGCATGCATTGTTCACCAAATGCTCTGAAGAAAAGATGTGGGGAGGCGAGGTAGTCTCCTGACCCACTCTTGAGGTTAAATCCTAATTCCCAGCCTCTCTGCTCCTGCTGCCAGGAGCGGGAACATCTCCAGCTCAGCCTTCCAGGGAAGTGCTGCCAGAGCCTGCCTGCCCCACAGCCTGCTTGGCCATGGGGCTCAGCACCCCTCGAAGCACAGAGGCGATGGAGATGAGTGCACAGCGTGGCACTGAGAGCACTGGCTGCCAGTGCTGCAGGGAGAACAAACCCTGGGCATCAGAGCCGGCAGAGTGCCAAGATGGCTGTGAAGGCACATTCCCATGATGTAGCACTATTGAGAGTCTTATTAATGGAGTGGGAAAGCTAATTGTGATTAAAGTAACAACGGTGCTAAACAGATAATTCTGCCCTGAACGGCAAGATAGATTTTTTTAAAAATGAATGAAAAAGGAAAAGATAGAGTAACCAATCTTTAAAAATACAGAGATCAGTAAGTGAGGATTCATTTTTTTTATTAGTACAGGGCTCTTGGGGAAGGCGTGTGTCTGCATCCCCAGTGCCCAAGACTGCTCAGCTCATAATAAACGGCACACCAGCGCTGCTGGGCCTGCCCGCTGCATTGCCATGGCTACTGCACTCTGCCTCTGCAGAAACTAAATATTGAACAGAGAGCAGGTGTGCCAAGGATCCCAGCCCTCCCACGCCACCAGCACCATCCCTGTGGGCAGCTGGTCCTGCAGGAGGGAGAGGTTGGCCTGGGGCCACAAGTCAGTCCAGGTGGTGACCATTCCTGTCCCAGCCTCCTGGCTGCAGGAGCCTTGACACCTGAGCCAGGGGCAGGGACAGACCAAGCCCTGGGCAATGGGATCAGCAGGGAGCCTTCTTCAGGGAGCTTAAAACTACTGCCTGAGTGGAGCAGCACTCCTTTCCCTGCCAACTGCTGCAAGAAGAGCCCAGACAGGGCTAACACTGTGCAGGCTGGCAGAGCAGGACCCTTCCAGAACCAGGTATCCTCATCCCTGCACTGGCCACAGAGGATATATGACAGGGACATCCCATGTCCAGCCTCCCCACAGGGCTTGGCTCCTGATTTTAGCAGATCCCAGCACCCAGGAACTCAGCAGATACCCTGTGGCTCCTTCTGCCCGCAGTGACTGGCGCAGGAGGCAGCGGGAAGGAGTGTGCGTATCAGGATGCTGGAGGTTATTGCTTTCATTAATAGCTGCATGAGAGTGCTCGAGGTGAGCCAGGCAGGAGCAGAACCCACCTCTCAGCACGGCTCCTGAAGGCTGCAAACAGCCTTCGCCTCCTTTTTGCTTTCCAAGGGCTCCCCAGGGCTGGTCTCTGCCCAGTGGCTACGAGACTCCTGCTTCTGGGTGCCCCTGGATATTTTGCACCCCACTGCTCTCCCACCCCCACTGTGCATTTCTGCTCACCCCTCTAAATGTTCTAATACTGTAAAAGATCCATCAGAAACCTTCCACTCCAGAGGGATATATATTATCTAAATTTGATAAGACAACTTAATTTCTCTCCGTGTCTGTTACTGGCGATAAAACTGGGAGACTTTTATGACCCAGAGTCCTCTGTAAGATTGTCAGGAACTTATTATACAAGGTATAACTGGATTTCTCTCCACAGATGGCTCGCAGCCATGAGCTGTAACGCAATTCTGCAGCACATTTGGTAGAATAAATGCAAAGAGCTTGTTACAGTGAGTTAGATAAGAGAGACGAGAACACGGCTCTCGCAGGCTAATTCGGCATCTGATCTGCCTCTTTCTCACTGTGAAGGACGACTTGGAAAAGTGCATTTCACACTGAGGAAGGAGCCAAGCCCTTCCCAGAGCCACCTGGGATTGGTGCAGCAGCCAGCATGGTGCACTCAGAGGGGCAGGACCCAGCGTGTCACAGCAGAGCTGCTGCCCTGGCCCTTTGTGCGCGCCACTGCTGCGTCCCCAGCGCCAGCAGGTGCCTTCCCACGTGGCACGAGGGCCAGCAGGTCCCTCTCAGAGGCCCTTATGGCAGGCTCATCCGTTATAGTTATCACACAGCCCATTCAGGCTCTGACCAGATAAAGACTGGTGATTTTTTATTTACTGATTTTTTATTTCAGCATCCTGCAGGCAGGATGCCATGCAGCACGCTCATTTATCTCAATTTGCTCCCTCCCACCTCCCATCCCTAATTTTTCACCAGAGCCTGGAGGTGAAAGCCTTATCTCTGTGGCTCTTCTGCACATGGAAAGCAATCATGGCCTCTCCTTGTAGGGGCCCTGGTGGGGCTATTTGTTGTCAGGGCAGTAGCTTTGTGGACTGGAAATGAGACAAATCTCTCTGCAGCTGCTCATGGCCCTGGGCTGGGGCAGACCCTGGACTGCTGTGTGGGGTTGCAGCGGGGCTCATGTGTGGGGGGCTGCAGGACCTCCCAGTCATGTGTCAGCTCTCCAGTGACCATCCCCAAACAAGAAATGCTTTCCCAAGCTCAGACCATGTTACAGCAAATGGGATTGCTGAAAACCATCAGGTGGTGACAGCATGTTCCTCTTGTAGCACCCATTCCCCTGCAGTGGTACTGGCTGCAATCTCTGGAGTGGGCAGATTCAGCCCTGCAGGCAGCCTCCTGGTGTCACACTGTCCCCAGAGCAGAGGCTTGCCTAGGCCCTGCCTGCCCCTGCACCACTGCCAGAGCCCCCACAAGCATTTGGAAAAACAGAGCTACTCCCTGGCCCTTGGGTCCCAGGGAATGGCAGGGCCTGGAGCGCAGCTCAGGGCAGAGGCTGCAGCACAGCATGGCCACATTAATGCTGGGTGAAACATGTTGTTATGTGCATCAGGTTTTGTAATGGAACATGTTTAAAATTCAATAGAAAGAAAGATTAAAAAATAAGTTTCTTATCTAGAGGAGCCATAGAGCCAGTGAGGAAATTATGAATGTCTCGTTGTCCAAGGTTAAAGAGTGAGAGCTGAGGCATGAAAAGGCAGGAGATAAGATGAAATGTTTTCTGTTTAAATGAATGGGCTCCACTCTGCTCCCTAATAAACGATCAGTGTCAATATGACAAATTAATTCTGCATTGAGCTCCACTCAGGGCTCAATGTGTGCAGGGTGGGAAGGGTCCTGGCCACAGCCTCCACTGCCAGACCAGTGCCAGGGGCCAAGCCAGCCCTGCACAATCTGGAGGAGCTCTGCGAGGGTGGTGCAGGAGAGGCCCCATGTCCCTGGCTCTGCTGCCCCTCTCCATGAGGAGGGGATGGGATGCCCCGAACCCCAGCTGTGTGCTGCAGCCACCTGTGGGTTGGGCTGACTGGGAGTACTTTACCTGTGGGCAGAGAGGGGAGCACTCAGGTCCCCAAGGACAAGGGGACAGGGATGACGCAGCCTGGACTGGCAGCTGCGGCGGCTGCAGCACAGCCCTGCCAGCACGAGGAGCTGCTGGCAGAGCAGCCAGGTGACCCCATGGAAGAGATTGGACCTTTTAAAAGAGACAGTGACAAATGAAGCTCTGTTCTACTCGAGGCACAGAGGAAGGGGACAGGGAGGTGCTTCCAGGAGCTGCAAGCTGAAGGTCACCCAGGAGCCAGATGAAGCTGCCATGGGGCAAGGGGGGGTCCAGGAGGGGACAGTGCAGGACAGGAAGGTGCAAACAGGGTGGGACAGTGGATGTGGCACCTGATGGACAATGCTAGAGGTGCAGACAGTGCGGAGAGGAGATGGCAAGGAGGAGTCAACCCCACCCTGGGAGCAGGGGGTCTGTGGATGCTGCTCCTCAGCACCGTGGTACATGCCTGATGCCATGGCCTGGCCATGCCAGCCCTGGCCAGGGTGGCCCAGCCAGACCCACTGTGGTCCTGGCAAAGCCCCCACACCAGTAAGTGATGCTGCTGATGGGGACTTGTTTTCACTGATGAGCAGGAACCCAGGGAGAGGAACACTGTTCCTTGGGGTGGGAAGCAGGCTGTGCGGCCAGGCAAAACCCAGTGAACCAGCCACTGGCCCTGACACTTTCAAGGCACCATTCCTGCTGGAGAGCAGCCTCCAGCCAAGCCCTGGAGCTGCACCACATAGGGCAGGAAAAGGCTAGCCATGCCAGGCCAGCAGGTGCCAGTGGAGGCAGGGCCACAACAGCAGCTGTTATTACTCACAGGAGATCTCAGTGCAAGACATACTCTTGCAGAAGACAAATCACAGCCGACACACAACACTGTTACTCCGTGTTTATCTCCAGCTGCCTCAGGGCAAAAGCAGGTGAAGTTACAGAAAATGTGGGGGCTTAGCATTGCTGCAGCTCCAGGTGGATCCACAGCCCTATCTGCACTGGAATCGCTCACAGCTAACCTCTGTCCAACTGGCGTGGCACAGGCAAGGACAGAGCAGAGCCCTTGAACTGGGGAGGCATCTCCATCACCACTGTGGGGCTGGACTTGCTTCTTATTGTGCTGCTGCACTAGTTTGGAACCCAGCTGAGCCAGGAGGGTTCCTGTGCCATCGTGCTGCCCTTGCCCCAGCACTGTGGCTGGCATGGGAATGGGGCACTACAGCAGCTGGGCTGTAGGACCTGCTCTGGGAAGGGTTAACAGCCTTCCACACTGACACTGGAGCTGGAATGGAAAGAGTATCTCAACAGCTCAGGTTAAAACAAGAAAATGAGTATAGAAATTATGTTTGTTAAAGTGAAATAGCTAATATAATCCTCAAAGGATTTTTCCTTTTGACTTAAAAAAAAATCTAATATCTTCATTTCCATACCTTTTTTAAGCTAATTTGTGGAAAATTAAAATGGTGAACCCACAAAGGCTGCAGTTTAATTGAATCTTGCATCAGCCCTTGGTGAGCAGTCTCTCTTGGATTCCTTGATTAGTTCCCTCCATTAAATCATTTTTGCATCGTTTAGCTGAGATACTGTCTTCTGGCGGGTCTGGGGCTCAGGGACCTGGATAACTCAGTCTCCATCTGAGCAGATGTAAAACGACATGCCATGCTCTGGAGAACTGTCTTATTTGGCCTCCTGTGTCTGTGGGACTGGCTCCTGAGTCTTGCTGCCTGGGCAGACAGCAGGCATGAGCTGCCCTCAGCACCAGGCCTGGCTGGGGCTCAGCACATCCCCAGACAGCAGGCACAGTGCAGGGCTCAGACTGGAGTGAGCCCTGTGCTGGCAGGATGGGGAGCAGAGGGAGCAGAGGGAGCAATGCTTGGCACTAGACAGCTTCAAGTGGGTGCACTCACCCAGCTATGGGAGACGTGGGGTGTGGTAGGGACCACAGTGTGACATCCTGGCAGGGGCAGTCCTTCCTCTCTGCCCACCTGGAATGCCTTGTGCATGTGCTGCAGGCACCAGCCCTGGTGGAGCCACCAGTCCCAGTATGGGCAAGCACATATGATGTGGCCTCAGCGCTGGCAGCCACTGAAGTTCACCTTCTGCGACTCCCTGCTGAATCCCCTCTTTTTAAGTGTGGATTGATTACACCTATCAGGGATGGCTCTTAATTTAGAGCATTTACATTCCTGTCCCATAGCACAACACCCCTACAGGGACAGGGCCACTCAGTCTCTCTGGAGGCATCAGCAGCAGCTGCACACCAGGACAGCTGGCCTGGCTCTGGGCCCGGTGAGCCTTGTTCCAGCCCTGCCAGTCTCCTGACCCCGTTGCACTCGGACTGCTGGGTGCTGGATGAGCACCAGCTCTCCCTCCTGCATCCCCTGTGCAACTCTGGCACCTCTTGCTGCCCCAGCAGTGGCGCAGGAGTGTTCTGATGGCCTTGTCAGGCTATCATGTCCCATAGATTAAAACAGATTTATATAAAGTCCTTTTCACCCCATTAGATTACTCTGGATTAACCTTGATCTCAGTAATAGATGCTATAAATGTAAGTCCCGCTCAGGGGGATTTTATCCATATGTTCTTGGAAGGCAGAAAGTAGATAAATTCTTAGAGAAGGTCTTACTGAGCGATTAGAAAGATTTAACCTCTTCAGAGCCAGCTGGAGCTGTGTGCCCCTCTGCAGGGCAAGTGCTCAGCCCCACCTCCTCAGGCAGTGCCCCCCAGACCCACCACCTCCAGACCCAAGCTGGGACATATCCTGTGCTGTCTCTCAGGTGTGGGGACACAGTGTGTTGTGCTATGGGACCTGACACCCCACTGCTGTGTGGGGCTGCCCTGTAAAGCCTGGACTCTGCACCCACCCAAGAGTCCCACTGCAGTCATCTGAAGGGGCTGGTGGCCACCAACACCTGAACTGTGCTCATGGGCCCTGCACAGCCCCTTCAGAGCCAAGGGCTGCCAGATGCTACTGCTGCCCTTGATTTATGGCCTGTGCTTTCCCTGAGAGCTTTGTGCTTTTCCATCAGCAGAAGGGCCAAGCATGTTGGGCAGAGCCAGCTGCAGCCCTTCAGTGTTTCATGGCTGAGAAACAGTTAATGCAAGGAGGGATGAAGGCAGGACAAGGAAATTCGAGCAGCTGTTCCAGCAGAGGAAGGGGGGAGCCAGCACATAGCACTACCCAGCACACGTAGGTGTGGCCCGAAGGGGTGGCAGCAACCAAAATTAATTCCCCATCCCCTCCTGCTGCTGATATTAAATTGCTCTAAGCGCAGGCTGGAGCCAGAGCCAAGCTCAGCTCTTCTAGGAGAGTCTGACCAGCAAGTTGCCTTCTGCTTGTTGATCAGAGAAGCACCTAATGGAGAAAGAATTTGGCACTGGGCTGGGCTGCAGAGAACTGGCCCTGCTGGAAGCTGCTGCGATCACGCAACCCGTGCTGGAGAGAGGAACAGGCTGTTGACAGCAGACACAGTAATGAGGAAGAGTCAGCTCTGTGGAGCAGGGCAGTGCTGCAGAGCCACAACATTCAGGATGGTCTGTGAACTCTCCTGGGGTTCCCTGGAGGAACCTCTGTGAACCTCTCCTGGGGGCTGCAGCGCTGCTGCAGAGCACTCTGAGGTTGGAGCTGGTGGAAGGGTTTGACTTCAGCCATCACTGACTGCCTCTCAGGCTCCTGGCAGGGCTGGACAGTGGCAGGAAGGGGCTGCAGTTTCACCTGTTCACTCCCAAGCCAAGGTGCTTTGCCGTGCTGGGGCATGGGGAGACAGCCCTGATAGACACAGCCCTCTCAGTGCTGCCCACCCTGTGGGTTGCATGGACAGGCTGGACTGCAGATCTGTACTGCAAGGGCACCACTCCCTGGGCTGAGGGGAGGCAGGGAGGTTACCCAGGCCTGCCTGCAGCACGGAAGGACCAGGGGGAGCATGCCATCCCTCTGCTCATGTCCCCCAGCCAGGCACCTCTGCACACATGGTGGATGTACAGGAGGACCTGCACCGTTAGCAAAGTTTGATGCAAATGCTCGTGGTTGGCAGTGCCCTGCAGCCAGGGCTGCACCTGATGAGCTGTGGCAGAGGGACAGACAAGCCAATCCAACTGGCATGAGCAGAGCTCTCTTCAAGGCAGCAGGCACAGGGGATGCAGAGTCAATACTGCATCCCCTGCCCTCAAAAGCCAGTGTGTTTATTAGTGCAATGACCTTGCTGCCTTCCTCCTGCCAGTGGCCACAGCCACACATACCCCAAGGAGGGGAAGCTCCATGTCCCATGGATCAGCCAGGATCCACACTCCATCCTGGCTCTGCACCTCCTGCAACAGGAGACATTTCCTGTGCTGGCTCTGCAGGGCCATGTCCATCCACACACCACAGGGGCCCTGAGCAGGTACAAGGCAGTTTTTGAACAATGACTTGTGTTGCAGGAAGAAGCACCAGCAAGGAGTGACTGCTCCTCATAACCATCAGTGGGACCTGGGCTGATGGCAGCAGCTGTGGAAGGCATCACTCAACAGTCTGCCCTGACCTGCTGCACAGCTCTGCAGCCCTGCCTCAGTGCTGCTGCCCCTGGGAATCTGCAGAGTACCTGCACGCAGCCCAGCAGGCACCCTGTTCCCTGTCCAAGGCACGACTCTCTGGAGGGTGGCTCTGGGGGCCGTGCCGAGCTCCATCTCTCTCCTCCCTGCTGACCCAGCTACTTTGCATGCTCAGCCGAGCCTGCCACTGGCTCTGCCCACACCCCTTCCACTGCCGGCCTGCCCACACCCCTGTTCTTCCTAGCTCAGGAGCCTCCTTCACACTTGCTGGGCCTCTCCTCAGAATGTGGCTGCCACGGCCATCACCACAGGGCTGGGGAGGGCCAGCTCTGGTGTGGAGCTGGTGAGAACCCCCAGTGCTTTTGAGATACCCCAACGCACTGGTGCTGACAAAGCGGGGTGGCTACAGGCAGCACAGGCACTACCTGCATGTAGCCCGCAGGGAGCAGCTGGAGCAGAACAAGCACAGCAGCACCTCCCTCCTGCACCTGCACTGGGTCACCAGCCACGGCGAGCTCAGGGAGCCCTGGCCATGCACACCACGGTCCCAGCCTGCGCCGTCCCCAGCCACTGCCGCGAGGTGCCGGGGTTTGTCCTGCTGTGCCCCTCCTCCCAGGGGGCCAGGAGGTCTTACCGAGACGTACAGAAATTCTGCCTGCTGCCATGAGCTGTCACCTCCGATTCTGCTGAATATTTAAAAACCGCCTGAATCTGAAGTGACAAATCCATCATTGACCATCTGCCACTCTGCACGGTCACCCTGCAGCAGTCCCTGACATTTCCAGCTCTGCCCTGACACGAGCCAGTAACTCAGAGATGGCAGGCATCAGCCTCAGCAGGCTGACAGGCGTTGCCCCCCGCCTGCCCCAGGCCCCTCGGCAGCCCACGCACAGGGACAGCCGGGGTTCAGGGGCCCCTCCTGCCCCACCCCGGCACAGGCTCAGTGTCCGTCTGCTGCTGCTGCCGAGTGCACGGCTCCACACCGAGTACTGACCCCACTGCCAGCACAATCTGGGGGACAGAGCCAACAGGACACCCTGCTGAGGGCACGGCCATCCCCAAAGCTGGCTGTGAGCATCCCCCTGCCATCCCTCAGAGGGATGCTGTCCCAGGGGACAGGGATTACTGCAAGCCCCATGGGCAGCACTGAGTCCTTCTGCACCTGTACCAGAGGGTCCCTCAGCACAGCTGAGCGAGTGGGGCTCCACTGTGAGCCCCCAGAAGCCTGTTCCTCCCTAGGACTGCACAGGAGTCCTGCCACATCTCCATGGCCATCCAGAGCAGCTGGGTTGCCTCATATTCTGCACAAGAGTTAGGGTGGATGGCTGCTTGGGCAGTCCATTCCCATTCTGGGAATGGAGAGACAGCCCATTCCGGGTCCCCTCCCACTCCTTGACAGTGCCTGTCCTGTGTACACCAGGCAGGACATCATGGGATGGGATGGTGCAGGGAACAGGCTGCTTTGAGGCAGTGATTCTCAACAGAAGTGCCCATGTTCATTGCCACACATCCCCTTGGCAGCACAACCACACTCTCTGCTTGGCTGTAGCTGGTCATCCTACACGGTGGGCCCATGCCCCACAGGGACAGGTCTGGGGGTCCCCCTCTGAGAGGTGACCTCCCCTATGGCTGCTCCCCACACAGGATGCACGAGGAGTGTTACAACTATCCACTTTCCAGCAAGGCTGCTACACCCTGCATGCCTGGTTTGGGGACCCAAGGGTGGCACTGCTCATTTGGGCTCTGAGCCAGTGGCAGTCCAGGCTCCAGCATGGAGTAGGCGAGGCCCAGGAGCCCTTCTGGAGCAAGGGATGCTCTGGGAAGGCAGCATGACTCTTATACCCTGTGGCCCCAAGAAGGGCCAACAGCTCCTCTCTGCAGAGCTGCTCCTGGCAGCTCTCCACAGAGGAACTGTACTAGCAAGGCCACAGGGCTCCTCACCAGCTCTCCTGTGTCCACAGCAGCTCGAGGGGGAGGCTGTGGGGCCAAGTGCCAGGAGACCCCACGGGGGATGCTGTGGGCCATGGCCCTACACCTCCCGCTTGGCTCAGACCCGAGCAGAGACAGCCGGGCTGCAGGAGAGCTCCCGCCAGCCATTCGCTCCGTACTTGTAGCTGGCACAGAGCTGCAATTTACAATCAACCTGCTGTTTGAGCTAATTGTGCTGTAATTGCTGAGCTGTGCTCCCTCCTGTTCCACCAGCGAGAGGCAGTTCTCACACTTCCCTTGGCAAGCTGGTACATCCACGGCCAGCCCCGGCGCTCAGCTCGCGTGCTTCCACCCCAGCCATGCCCCGGGCAGAGACAGTTTTCCTCTCACTCCTCTGCCAGCAAACACCACCCCAAGCTTGGCAGCTGCTGGTCTCTCTACAAGCTCTCATTGGAAGCAGCTGCTGGAGGCCACAGATGACCAGGACCACGGTGCCACATACACGTGGATGGGCAGACACTGGGCACTTCACTGAGATGCCTCTGCCTCCTGGGAAGGCATCTTGCCAGTATTTCCTATATATTGGATAAAAGATGGGCATTTGGAGGAGCAGAGCAGGCTGTGCCTGGGTTCAGGGAGCGGCTGGGTAGGGCCTGGGGTCCCACTGTCCTGCTGCGAGGCAATGAGCTGATGAGCACTAGGGAAGGGAGATGCCAGGTCATCAATTGTAATTAAAGGACACTGTCACTGCCGGGGTTGGGCTGGTTCCCAGCAGCTCCTGTCACTCCCCCGTGCTGACGCCGCAAAACTTGGACATCTTCTGTGCTATTTAAAAATCCCATCTTTAATAACTCGGAGGCATCAGGAACCTGCATGACAGGCACAGGGGGATGTCAGACACCCAGGGGACAAGCACAAGGGGAAGCCACTCCCACAAGGGGAGCAGGGGTGGTTCCAGCCCCATGTGAATAGGCAGGCGGGTCGCGGGCTAAGTGTCCCCTCCAGGCTCACAGCCCCCGGGGCTTGGGGNCCCTGCGGTGGAACTGGTGCGGGGTCGTGGTGGGGCAGAGCTGGCACAACTGCAGGCAGCACCGAAGGCAGCACCGCAGGCAGCACCGCAAGCTCTCGCCGCTGCAGGCGGTGTGTGCGCAATCAGCGCTAATCAGGTCGCTCACTAATTGCGGGGCCTCCCGCAGGGTGGTGAGGGCTGGGGGGCGCGGAGGAGGGTGGCACTGCCCTCCCCATCCCCTCTCCTGTCCAGGGCAGGTGTCACAACTCTTGTCAAAGGCATCTATGGAGAGTGGGCGTTAAACACTCACAAAGGCGCTGGGATTCTTTCAAGTGAGAAGGGTTGAAAAAGACAATTTTCCTGAGAAAATCTGTCCCTCTTCACATCTCAGCAGTTTTTCTCCAAGGACACTGTACCACTGTGTTTTTCCCATAAAGAGTCACTTGTGGTCCCAGCAGTGGGCAGCCTCATCCTGCCTGCCTGGTGTCCATCCTCACTGCCTGGTGTCCCCATGGGATTCCCACCTAGGAGTCAGAGGAGATTGGCTGGGCACTGACCCTCCTGGCAGGGAGTCCTGCCCAGCACACCTGGCTTGGCAGGATATCTGCAGCTTGTCCTCATCATGGGTTTGTGCCTTCAAACCCATCCCCACATGATAGGCTGGGGCCTATGTAAATTCCCACCATAGTCACACTGAGAGCTATCAAACTATCTAATTTAATTTCTTTGTGAAAATAAATAGCTAAAGTGGCCCTAGGTACATGCATAAATACTTCAGCTTTATGTTGGGCCTGTTATTATTTCTCCCAGGTCGTGCAGTTGTAATGCACACTTAATAAGTACATATTTATTGCATGTCTCGTCCTGGTGGAAGAGTAGGGAATTTTTGCTGAATAAGCAGGAAAACAGCTTAGTCTGTAATAAAAAAGGGAGGGAGTTAAACAAAAATATGCTGGGTAATTAATGATTGGGCTTTGAATGGCCATAATTTTTTATTAAGCAAGTATGCAAATACGGCTTAAGTGGCTGTGTTAGTATTCAATGGCTTTTTTTCAAATATTGATGGCTGATCTCTGGTAAGACTGTCTCTCTTTTCTTCATGCCTGAGTGCACGATGATGAGCTAACATGAGCACTCCTGCGTGTCCATGTGGGAAGCTGGGAGCATGTACCCAGGGAGGTGTGCTGCTCCTGTGCAGCCCTGGCCAGCTTCATTTGTCCACACACCCCCTCACCTCCCTCCTGCCTGCTGCCAGCCACTGGCTCTGTCTCTGCTGCTTTCTTTGCCTCCCCGATCCGTTTGTTGCATGCTTCATTAATCCTGATAAATGTGTGGGTTAGTGCTGGGAGAAGCAGCTCCAGGGATGCTGCCACCAGGGAGCTCCCTGTACTCTGCTCCCGCTCCGACGGGTCGGTGCTGGCACCCATCAAGCAGCCCCTCCACCAGCCCTGGGACAGCGCCCTGCTGTGCAGCTGGCACCTGTGCCTGTGGAGCAGGGACAGCAGGGGACAGGCACAGGGAGAAGGATAATGAGCCCCAGCCCTGTGGAGCAGAGGTGTCCCATGCAGAGCTGCTCTGTCCCCAGGCACCAGCACCACAGCCATGCGAGCCAGGACGGGCATGCAGGTGACAAAATTTACTGAGCTGTGGCCAAACCATCACTCCTCTAGGTACCAGTGACTGCTGTACCCTGTGCAGACCCCGAGTCACAGCAGGGCAGCACGAGGGGTGACACAGACTCCATAGCTGCCCCTTCTCTAAGAGGAGTGTCCCAAGGGTGCATGTGGCTGTCCTGGGGCTGCAGAGACAGGAGGAGATATGGCAGCACTGTGGGTGTCCCAGCGACAGGGGCCAACTGAGCTTTTGGGACTGTCGATGCTGTGACACAAGGGAGCCCTGGAGATCCCAGGGGCTGCCCATGGACAGCACCAGGAGGCTCTGCTCCCCAGATGTGTCCTGCTGCTCTGTGGTCAGAGAAGCTGGCTTGGTGGAGTGGTTTTTGACACGCCACAGGAGCTCCAGGGGGAGAAGACCCCGAGTCCCTGTTCCCATCAGAGCAGTAAGGCAGGGAAAGACACCAGCCACAGAGGACAACCAGGCTGCAGGAGTGACAGGGCCATGGCAATGCACACAGCAACGCTGGCAAACAGCAAGCTGATCCTCCCATTAGCCCTCATTAGCACGTGGCTGAAAGACAACACGAGTTTAAATTAAGAAGACATCACTATGGTCCCAACTGTGTTACCGCTGTGCTCGGGAAGAGCCCGACAGCTGCTATTTAATACACCTTCACGATCTGTCAGGGCACACACGGGCTGCACAGCACAGCGTCTGCCTCAGCACACGCATGCTTCTGCATGGCTGCACACCTCCACACACAGACAGCACCTGCCTCTGCACGTGCCCAGCACCCTGCACATGCGTGTGCAGGGGCAGGACAGCCACGCTCAGCCCTGCTGCCCAGGATGTGTCCCTGGGGCAGGAGGTGGCTCCTCCATCCAGAACACCTTGCTGTGGCTCCATGTGCTGGATAATGGATGAGCTCCTGTGTGTCTTCGTGTGTGGCCACAACACAGCTCTCTTGCACTGTGCTGTCCTGAACCCAGGGAGCCAGAAGGAGCCTGTGGATCTAAAGAACATCCAGGGCCAGACTGATGGGTGGGAGCTGCCAGGGGAACAACGTCACTCTGGGGTTGCTGCTCCCAGCACAGCAAAGTGGGATATCAGCACTCCATATTTACACTGCACATTTCCAGCGTGATGCCTGCTAATGACTCCCACTGGTATGGGGGAGCTGGTGGCAGTCATGAGAAGGAAGGAAAGAAAAAACTTGTTCGTGGGCATGAAGGGAGCCAGAGCCATGTGATGGGAGGTGTAGGGGGCTGATGCTGAAGGTGTGAGCTTGCCCCTCAAGAGGGACAGAGCAACCTGCTGATGCGCCCCATAGGTGTCCCACATGGTTATCCCACACAGGTAAGCCTTGCTTGCAAGCTCATCTGTCAGCCCACAGCTCATGCCTGATGGCCTGCAGGACCCTGATCAAGGATTGCACTTGCCCTTTGTGCCAGGACTTGCAGAAGGGCTGAAGGGGTCTGACTGGTGAACAGAATGGGTGGCAGGTACTACACCATCGTGGGACTCACAAGGGACAGGATGCTCCTACCAGTCTTGCCCAGGTGAGTGAGGAAAGCTGTGTTCAGGGATAGATTGTGCTTCCAAGGCCACAGAAGCAACAAGCATTCTCAGCCATGGATTGTGAATTTCCCACACATTTAATGACAGTATTGGAAATGCATCTGAGTACATTAAACTATTTCAGATAGCATTAACTGTGCTGGCCATGTGCTGGCACAGGGAGACCTGCAGGTGCTGCCCTAGGCAGCTCTGGAAACTTCAACAGATTGGGAGGTGGTGGGCACTGACAGGCAGGAACTGCTCCAGAGTCACTGAGATCACTGGGCTCCTCTACCCACGTGGCAGGTTTTCCCCAAACATCCACACGTAGCAGTGCCCCAGGCAGGAGCCAGGCACAGCTCATGGCCCATAAAGGCAAGGTTTGGAGCTCGATGATCTGCACTCACCTCCCTGCAGGGAGCAGCCCAGACCCCCAGCCCTGGGAACATGGCCTGCCAATGCAGCAGAGAAATTAGTGTGGGGACAAGTATCAGGTGCTCCTTCATGTCTAAGATGGTGAGTGGGAGAAGGAGAGGTCATCTCCCCAGGCCGCCTCACTGGAGGAGCAGAAAGCTGCAGCACAGAGCTCAGTGCAGACCTGCTGCCTCAATTATTTATAGGTACCATGGGTAGAACATGTTTTAATGACATTTGTGCTGGAGCTCAGCAGTGCGGATCCGCAGCAAGCCAAAAGGAATATGTCAGAGGCTTTAGGGCCAGTAAAAGCAGCGTGTCAATCACAGTGGCATGCTCACCTCAGCCCCTGGATCCGCTCCCCCTGCCCTGCGGAGAGCCGGCCGCCAGCGGGATGGATTGATGGGCAAACCCACAGACACACCGGCGTAAGTCACCCGCCTTTTTTATGGGTAAATCACAAGTAATAACCTTCCTCAGTAGAATCAGAATGACATCCTGGAAAATTATGCTCTGGTTTTACAGCGTATGACAGAAAGGCAACAGACTCTTTGGAAGGGGATGCCTGTCCTACCATCAGACAGCCATGGCTCGAGGCTGGGCATGGATGAAGCAAGCTTGGCTGGCGCAAATGTGAGCAGGAGATGAAAGGGACAGGACAGACCTGGGAATGTGATCTGCACTGGACTGCACCAGCTCTGCACACAGGATGCATCCCAGGCCCCAGAGGCCCTGGGTGATGGCTGGGTACTGCTGTGCACGGGCATCTATGGCCGTGTGCAGCCCTGGATGGCTCAGCCTGGCAAGGAGCACGGCTGCCTCTCGATCACAGTGATGTCTGCAGTGACGGGAAAGGGATGTGTCTCTGCCTAACCTTGTAATCTTGCAGCCAACTTCTCTGTGCAGCTGGTGGGCCAGGGGTCCACAGGCCAGGGCCTTGGCAGCCAGACCTGAAAGCAGATGAGATTCCAAATCAAGCCATCTGGACACAACACGCTCCAGCACCTCCAGCAGCTTCCCAGGGAAGAACCTAGAAGAACCTGTGATGCTGAAGCACCTCCAGCTCACCAGTGTGTCTGACAGCATGCCTTCTGCTGGGATTTAAAGAAAATTGGCCCTTGTGTCTTTTTGCATTTCTGCTTGCAGAGTGTCATTTTCTTCAGAAAATGCTCTTTTGCAATTACTGTGAATTACACATGAAAAGCAAGCGACCACATATTGATTGGAGCCCATGAAAAGTACCAGAGCCATTTGGAGTAGATTAACTTTTTCTGGAAAATGGCTTCACAGTTATTTAAAGAGATTAATCAGTTCATTTCAGGTCATTTACCATTGTTTCTATGGCCTAGCCTGGAATATCCCCCTCTCTGTTGTGGACAGAACTAAGGCCTTCTCAGGAGCAGGAGGAGTACCAGGAGGGGTGCAAGCAGATGGTGCTGCTCTCTGGGTCCCTGTGGAGACTGTACCACAGCTGCCTCAGGGCAGGGCACAGGGGAACCCTCCTCAGCCAACCCAAATACCTGCCTGCTCCACGCCAGGTGCAGCCAAAGAACAGGAGAGCAGCATTCCTGGGATATATCCTGGGTCATTACTTGTGCACCCTCACTCTCCTCCCGCTCCCCATGCCAGCGTGCTGCAGGCAGAGCAGGCTCCTGCCCTCAAGTATTTCAAAGCATTTTTTCCTTCAGGAAGAAAGCATTGAAGTCAAATAGCTCCTGTGGTGGAATACTTCCCAAATGTCAACACAATCTGTGCTACATTACGGGTAAATGTGATAATCTTAACGCCTGGCTTCTTAATGTCAGTGGCACTGAAGTCTGATGGATTGACAGACAGCCAGAATGACACGCAGTCATAGCTGATAAGGGCTCTCTCCGGGGAAATCACAGCTTTTTAAAGATGTTGGCAGCTACCAGCAAGTACCTTTTTATTTAAAAGGATTACAAGCATTGATTGCACTTCCTGTTTTCTTTTTATCACATTCCTGCACCAAGTGAAGCTTGTGCTGCGAGCTGAGCTTTTCAGACAATTATTCTGGAATAATGAAGGCGTGTCATGTTGCCTGTAATGAGTGTTTTCAATGCCTAATTTGCGTGCAGTGTGAAGGGATTTCAACAGCTGCCTGGCTCCTGGCTAAAGGTGAGTGACTCCTGACTGCAGTGGAGGCTGCCGTGGGCCGGCCCTGCCGGAGTGGATGGCAACACGTGCTTCCCCCAGCAGAAGAGGGATTAAAACTCCACGAATTACCATGGTTAAAACACAAGCTAAGGGGATGTGTTCTGCTTAGAAATGGCTGGTGGCTGTTCCCCCAGTGAACAGCTGGACCAATTCATGCTCACCTGAGCAGCTCCTCCACCGCAGCGAAGGAGAGAGATGAAAAATGGATGTCTATAAACCTGCAGTGTAGCTGGACAGGGCAGTTAACAGCCCTGAGCCACAAACACTTGCTGTCACTGACTACAGATGAGGGATGTCTAAGAATCACCACTTGGTCTCCCAGCCACGGCTGCTGGGCACACGCAGCAGCAGAAGAGGTGGGTGGATGGTGTGACTCACTGCACGGCCCAGGGGAGGCAAACACCAAGGCACTGGGCTCCTGCTTTTACCCTTTCTTGTTGCCCAATGTCATGCTGTTAAATGCCGGATTTGACCCCTTACAGCTGGGTTCCAGTGTTGGTGAGGGCAGGAGGGATGGGATGGGCCATAGAAAAGCCAGGGCTGTGATTGCTGTGTGGGGAGCCCTGGTTGTGCTTTGCTGTGTATCCCAACTACTTCAGACTCTGTCCACCCATGCTGGGATTCAGCTTTGCAAAGCCCAAGGTACTTCCCTAAAAATTTGAAGAACAGTCATTAAATCCACACTCATCTGGCAAGGGATTGTGAGGCTGGAGAAGGCCCAGGCTGGGATGTGTGAGTGACAGATGATGGCCAGCCTGGCTGTTCAGCATGGCACCAGCATCCACAGAGGACATAGTTCCACTGGCAGCAGAACACCAGCTCTTCACCACACTGCCCTGGCTGCTCAGCAAGGTGAGGGGTGGTTTCAGCTCCACTGACTGCCCAGAAGCACAATTCCAGGGCCAAGTGAAATTCAATGACTTTGTTTCCCTCCAACTTCTCTGGCTGTGGTGACAGAGCTGTGACAGCTGCCTGGAAACACAGCTCTGTTCCCACCAGTGAGAGGGGAGCAAGAACTGCTGCTGTGGAGCACAAAGCCAGGTCATCTCCAGATACTGGGAACACTCCTGGGATGGGCTGGGAGACAGCAGAGACACAGCAAGTAGAGAGCACAAACCAGAGTTCTGTGGCACAGCAAGAGAGCCCTGACAAGACAGAGCTGCTGCCTGCACCAAGCACAGGGCAGAGATGTAAAGCAGAGATTTTGCTGAGCAGGGAGACTCTGACACCAGCCCTGAAAGAAGCTCAAGGGCTCAGTAAATGAAAGGACATAGGGGGCTGGGATATTAGCCGTGGTGGAGGTGGTTAAAGGAGTCAGCTTTCTGGTGATAAAGCAGCTTCCTCAGAGGATATGGGGGGAGAAGGGATCACCTTCCAGAGCAAGATAGTGGCAGTGGGAATGGAAGGTAGAGGTTGACACAGCCTTGCTACATTCCGTTACCAGAGATGGATTTTCCTCAAGGGGGTGAAGGTATCACTGCCCTTTTTTCACTTCGCTTTAATGATCCCAGAAGATCATATCCATCTTTTGCAAATACCTCTCTGGAGGAGACCTGGACACCTTGCCTTCTGGAGCTTGCCATGGCTCAGTGCAGGCACTGGAGGTGACTGATGGAGCCTCCCTGTGCTGGGGATGGAAAAGGGGCTGTAGCAGCCCGTGGTTGATGGGACATAGCAGCACCAGCCTTGTAGGACCCATTCAGAATGTGACAGTGGCAAGTGCCACTGTCCTCAGCCAGCACTGCCAGTAGACAGCCACAGGTCACGTCCCATGTGGCGAGAACCATCATCTGCAGAGCAGGACTGGCTTCCCCTGCTGCGGAAGGAGGAGGAGAGGGACCTGCCCTTACCCTGCTCTGCAAGGAGGCTGTTGTGCAACTGCTGGAGAGAGAGAAGCTGCTATAGGAAAATTTCCTCAGAAGGGGCTGTGTTGAGGAGGCATGGAGCTATTCAAGCATCTTCACAGATGCTTCTGCAATCAAAGCTCTCAATAATCCTCCTCTTTTGTAGTGAAGGGTCTGGTTCTGACTGGCAATTTGTTGCTTTGAGCTCTCTCCATTTCCCCACAATATACAAGAAGCAAATCCTCCTGCACAGCGCAGGCTCACAGTCAGTGCCAGGCACTTGTCACCTCCACTGCAATGAGCACAGTGACTGCAGACACCTCCTCCTCCTCAACGAGGAGTTCCCAAAACACTTCAGCCCCGGCCTCTAGAGTCCCAAAGTGTTTGGGTGCCTGAAGTGGGACAGCAGGACTTTGAGAGCTGCAGCTGGATGAGAGTTCTTGTTGCCAAGGGCCTGGGCTGGAAACCTGGGTAGAAACACTCAGCAATGCTCAACTCTCTGCAAACAGCAACGGGCCAAGTGTCCAGACCTGCCAGAGCAGGCAGCTGTGACCACGGCACTGACAGACTTGATGTGAGGGGGTAATTAATGGTGCAGTTAATGGTGATGCTGGCAGAAAGGCTTCCTCAAGGCTGGCAGCTGTAGAGGCACTTATTTTAAGTGCGACAAGGAAAACCACGCAAATGTTGAGGTCTGACAGCACACCTTGTGCCTTTGGAAAACCCTCCAGGCTCAGGACTTCCCCCTTCTGTCACAGCATCCCACTAACTGCTGTCATCAAAGGTCACCAGATGCTTCTTCCATAACATTTAGTGAATAATCAAGGGAGCAGGATGGAGTGGAGGCAAGGGGATGGTGAAGGATAAGGAAACACTCAAAGACCTGGGGGAACAATAATCTTGTTTTGGAGCCAGGACAGCAAGATGCTGTTTAAATGACTGTTGCTTTATGGAGCAGTTTAAAGTCTGCCTGTTCTATCTGCTGACCTACACTGAGAGCACCACCGAGCTCGGCCATGTCCCCCCTCTCCCTGCCTGCTCCACCCCTCCATGGTGTGCCATTGTCACACTGATGGGTGCTGGAGCATTTGCAGCCACCTCAGTGATGCTTCCCAGGCCCAGGGAGGGTCACCTTCTTTGCCATGAGTACCTTGATCCTTCCCCAGCCCCCGGGCATCAAGGAAACCACCAGCAATTGATTTAGCTGTGGTCATTTATTTGCATCATTTCAATATTAAAACTGAGCTTGAAGGAGGGTTTTTTAGCTGCTGCCAGTAACTGAACGCTGCTGTAACACACAGCATCACCAAAATGAGAATGGGTCAGGTACCAAAGCTGTTGACAATGCTCAGCTGCACTGAAGCCATGAAGAATTACAGAATCATACAATGGTTTGAGCTGCTCAAAGCACAACCCAACCTTCTCCTGAAAGGATGGAGAAAACTAAGGGCATTTTTTTTTCATTGTTCATTTTCATTTCCTTCAAGTTCAGAGAGAAAAAATGACCCTTCTCTTGAAGAAGCTTTTTCTGATGAGCATTTCAATGAAAAATGGGAAGAAGCCAGAGATGCAGCATCCTGCCAGTGGGAAAATGCTGCAGGGGTTGCTGTGCCACGGCCTGTCAGCCACCCAGCCCCTCGTGGAAGGCACCAAAGAGACCACAATGACATGGTAATGCAAGGAAAGGAAAAAGGACAAAAAAACCACATAAGACTCAGGCTAGACGACAAGGAAATAATTTATTTCCAGGTCCCAGAAAGACCTTGAAAAAGAAAAAATAACAAGAGTGAGGAAATCAACCGTCTAATTTCATCTGGGTAGCGAAACAAACCCCAAGTGACTCCATCAGACATGGTGGCGGCTGCCAGCTCCTCCCGCGGGGGCGGGCAGGGGGTGCGGGCAGCGCGGCGGGGCCGGGGCGCTCGGCACCGCGCTCCTCCCGTATTTACACGTGGGATAGGAACTAAAACGCAGGTGTGCGTGCATGCGCCGGGGGGCACGGGCTGCTCGGGGATGGAGGGATGGATGGGAAGAACCCGCCGGGAGGGTCTGCTAAACACGTACCCTGTCAGACCCCATCTCCTAGGACAGAGCCCTGCTATTGCACAACACTCGGCTAGAGGAAGGGCCAGTGCCACAGGGGCTCGGGCACAGCTCTGCAGCCCAGAGGGAAAACACGAACACATTCCTGAGGAAAGAGAGGGCTTTCTCCGTTCTCCGTGCTTGGAGGTGCGGGGTGTCAGGTGCTGGAGACCAGAGCTGGCACTCGAGGGCCCCGCTGCCTCCCCAGCATCGTCACAGTGAACCAGCAGCACGCTGGGCACAGGCGCCAGCCACAGCACCATCGCCTCCTCGGAGGGACCAGAGAGGAGCTCCTGGTCCCAGTATGAGCCAGGCTAGGCTCTGCACATGGTGGCAGTGGGCAGGAGCAGCTGAGGGCAGGCACCCTGGCAGGTCCTGTCCCTCTCCACTGCTGGGTCTCGTGCTGCAGCCACAGGACCAACGCCAGCAGCCGGGAAGCAACACACAGTAAAAAAAATGGACACACATGTACATTTACAGTTAAACCTTCTCCGAGAGAAAACAGTGTCTGTGGTTAAACTAAAAGGACAAACCCAATGACGAGCCCAGGATGTGTCAGGCCTTGGGAGACCATATCAGTTACCTATCAATGATGTAATTGATTTTTTCCCAACATGAACAGATAAGGAGCTGCACCAGCCAGGATGGCCTGAGGTGCTGTGCAAGGACATCACTCTACAGGCTGTTCAGGTTTCCTTGTGGTAGTTGGCAGGCTGGGAAGGCACTGGGCACCCAGTGCTTTCCTCCAGCATCATCTGCAGGCCTGAGGAGCAATGGCACATCCCACTAGTATCTTCCTCACCTGCCTCCCAAACCCAGGAATTACATGCAAAAGCAGTCCTGCTGGGAGCTTATGCTGGTGTGCTGCAGGATACTGTGCTGGGCTGGGGACACCCTGGGTACCATGAGGTGTCACAGACCTGCTGCCCAACTTGCAGCCAGCTCAGCCCCAGAGCTGTGCCAGCAGGTTCTGGCCTCACACACATCTCCTGGGGATGGCTGTTCTGTTGCTAATGGTGATGCTCTGCTGTCAGCTGGGTGCAAGCAGGAGTTATTCTTCCCAGCCAGGGGCCTGGGTTCTCCTGCACCCTGCAGCAAGGTCCTCCATGGGATGCAGCTCTCCCCCAGCCACTGTGGGCCAGGGAGCACTGATGTCCTGCCTGCTGCCCTGTGCAGCTCACACCATTTGGTGACAGCCAGTGCCTGGCTGGGAGCCATGCAAACCCAGGTCCTGTGTGAGGGGCTGGCAGAGCCCACCTGGGGGTGCTGCTCTGGGCCCCTCTGATGGTACTCCCCAGCACCGCAGCTGCTCTGTGCCCCAGGCACAACATCACTCCTCAGTGACAGGTGGGACATCCCTGTCACTGGGGCTGTGGGGCACACCAGGACTTCACAGACAACGTCTGCTGTGCAGGGAGTGTTGGGGATCCCTTTCACATCACCAGCACCTCTGTGATCACAAGACAGGGGTGAAGTGATTGCAGCACGGAAGGGAAACCTGGTTTGAGGTGAGCGGCCATTCTGTGCAGGATGTGATCCCAGCGTGGCATCCTCCCTCCAACACAACACCATGCCCACAACCGGGCGCTACTGAGAGGCCCACGGGGAGCAGCGAGAAGGAAGATTTCAAAAAGCAAGTAAACTTAGGAGGGGAAAATCTCAACAGAAGTTAAAAGCTTGTTTCCCTCAGCAAGGAAAGCTCTTAAAGAAATCAAAGCTCTTTAAATGCTCTGACTCAAGTGACAAAAACAATTTAGACAACAAAAGGCTCCCGGTTTGCTCTTCCTCTCCTGGATGGGGATCACCGAACAGATCTATTTAAATGATAATTTGTGGGGGAGAAACCCTCTCCAAACCCTCTTGAATTAGATTTTCTCCTTCTTAAGTCAATGCGTAGTGCTTTAAAAGAGACTGGCTTTGAGGAAATGAGGACACCCCGGTGGCTCTCCTGGGCTCCCCAGCCTCCCCACGCGGGTGTGGAGCCCACCCGAGTCGAAGGCAGCTGCAGAGGAGCAGTCCCCCGGTGCCCGCGGTGCAGCTTCTCGCCGGTAGCCGTGGAGACCGGCCCAGGAGCGCACGATTCCCGTGTGCCACCTCACGGCCGGGACCCCCAGCCCAGGAGGTGCCCGGAGCCCACGGGGTTGGGGGCAGCTAGGACTCCTCGCTGTCCTCCTCGCCCCTGCGCCCCGCGTACAGCGCTGCCAGCTGCCGGAAACGTGGCCCCCAGCCCCCCAGGTAGGAGAAGTCCTGCTCTGAGCCGCTGGACCAGGTGTTGATGGAGCTCAGGGAGGGCACTGGGGAGTCCGAGCCCTCGAAGGCATAGGTCTGGAATGAGTCATAGGGCGGCACAGAGGGGTCCTCATCCGCCTGCTCCACCTTCCTGCAGATATAGTCTCTGAACACAGAGAAGTCCAGGTCTGGGCTCTGCACCCACTGTGGGAGGGCATGGAGCTCGGAGGCTGGGTTTCTGCCTGGGCCCCCCTCTCCTGGCCCCCCACCTCCATCACCAGCTTTGATCTCACTGAAGTCGTAGAGGCTGCGCAGTGCCGACATGTCATAGGCCTCTGTGTCCTGCTCACCACCCCCTTCATCGTTGTATTTGATGACATTGTCCCTCATGTCCTCGTCATCCTCAGAGGTCAGGTGGCTTTTGTGGTGTCGCTTCAGCGTGAGGATCAGAAGGACCAGCACTGGGAAAGGAAGAGACAGTCAGATGGGTGTAGAGTCTCGGGGACGCTGTGCTCCTGCAGGGCAAGGACGACCCCTGCTTGGGGGAGGTGTGGAGGCACAGCACCCCCCGGCACGGGGACCCCTGCCAGCATGCCAGACGGTTCCCATCAGCCAGGCTCATCAAGCAGCAGCCCTGCTGTGCACTGGCTTGGAGAGAGGTTTGCCCGGGCTCCGGGGCAGACTGGGAGCTTCCTTTGCCGTGCAGCATGACCACCGAGACAGGAGCAGGTGATGGATAAACACACAGCTGGACAGACAAAGGGATGGTTCTGCAGAAGATGAGTAGGAAAAGGGGGTGCATGATTCACAGTAGCAGCCAAATGCTGGGTGGGTGAATGTGGAGCAGATGGCACAGAGCCTGAACAGCGAGCCACAGCTGTGTCCTGGATCATCATCCATTCAGCCTATCACCTTTAAAGCACCAATGTGCACTTTATTCGTTTGGGCAATTAGGCAGAAATTTGTTTGCACTGCGTTGGAAAATGAAACCAGTGTAAAGTGCACCCTGTGGGAAAGGGTTTTCTGAATGGAGACGCAGACAGAGTGTGGAGCCATGCCACAGAGAGGAGACCTCACCACACAATGTGCTGCCTCCCACAGGTGTCTGGACAGCCCTTGGAGACAGCCAGGAGCCAGCTCTGGGGCCAGAGAGGGCTTTCAGCAGCTGCATCCATCAACTGTCCTGTGCTAAACCTGAGGGCACTGCAACATCCCTTGTTCAGAGTCCCTTCTCCATGCACACAAGCACTTGCTCCCCATGCCCAGCAAAGCTTGTGCCAGTGGCAGGCAGCAGCATTCCTGGGGTACAGGTCCTGACCTAGGCAGCACTCTGGTTTGACCACAGCCCAGCTCTGCATCTTGACCACATACTCACACACACTCTTAACACTGACCTTTTCAGGTAAGAGCACACCTGTGTGCCCCACACCTGCCACCCCTGCCCACATGCTGGGAGTACACCCCCCCATCTGCTGCGAGATGCCTGCTGTGGGCACAGCATGGCAGCTGGCAAGCAGCTCTTGGCACCTGCCTGTCCAGGCAGGGAGCAAGCCAGCAGCTCTCCAGGCTCTGCTGGGCAGCATCACACCTGCCTGGCACGGGGAACTCTGCTCTGCCTGCCTTGTGGAGCCCAGCATGCAGGACCTGTGGCAAACATGGGAGTTTCCCCACTGGTCCCCTCCAGCAAGGGCTGAGGTTCATGCTCCCCATGCTACAGCTACCAGGGAGGAGACAGATGCAGAGAAGCCTGCTCTGTGCCCACAGCACTGTGCCCACATTCATGTGATGCTGATGGAGTGGAGCTGAGAGAGGACAGGAAGGACTCAGGGGACAGGCAGGCACTCACCAACCAGAATGAGGACGCAGACCAGCAGCGCGATGAGGGCGCCGGGGCTCAGCGTGGCTGACACCACGTAGGCTGTGCTGTTGCAGGACTGGATGGCCCCATTGCTGTCACAGCCACAGACACGGATGGTCAGAGTCCCTGTGCTGCTCAGGGCTGGGGGGCCGCTGTCCACCACCAGAATGGGGAGCAGGAACACATCCTGCTCCTGGCGATTGAAGCCCACTCTCTGTGTGTGCACCGCTGCCGTGTTGTCTGCAGGGAACAAGCAAAACCACAGCAGAGTCACCCCCACATCACAGCCTGCAGGACCTGCCAGGAGCTCCTCTGTGCTCTGGATGAACAGCAGCTATTCCTGCACCACCTCCAGTAGCCATCCTGAGAGAGCCTGGGGCCTCTCCCTCCTCCATCACATGGATCCAGCTCATGGCTCCCTGGCACTGCAGCCCCCCTGCAGCCTGAGTGCCTGAACACTCCACTCCAGCACCTTTGTCAGCAGCACCTCAGGGCCAGCCTGGCATCCCCTTTGTCACCACACCTGTGGTGAGCCTAGCACAGGAGCAGCAGCACATGAGTGTCTGAACCACGCTGCCAAACAATGCAGGTGGCACAGAGAGAGGGGAAAAACTTCCAAAAAACCCTCTGAGAGCGGCACAGTCACAATTAGGAAAAACATCAACTGCTGACATGTACACAAGAACAGACAGGGTCTGCAGGTGGCACTGAGAATGCAAGAGCAGACAATGCTTCTTTCAAAGCCAAGAGCCATGAGTGAATGGTCCTGCCTCAGCTGGAGGGGCAGATACCCCTGTGATCCTCTGTAACTCCTGAAGGAGTAGGCAGAGCTTCTTCCAAGCCTCCCAGCCAAGTTAGGCGTCCTCCTCCCCATCTGCTTACACCCTGCTGCTTCAGGGGCTCAGCTGGCACAGCACAACTCATTAAGATCCCATTAACACAGCCACTTCAGGGACCCTCCAGGGCCCTGGTGCCAGCCATGAGCCCAAGGAGCAGCTGCTGCCGACCAGGAGCAGGGCAGGGACAGGGACTGACACTGGCATTGACTCCCTGCTCAGGGGTGCTGCAGGCTGCCAGCCAGGAGCAGCATGGGCAGGATGGGGCTGAACAGCAGGTGACAATTGCAGCCAGGTGTCACAAGCCGCTGCCGACTGTCTGCAGTCTTTATCTAATAAACCATAGATTGGCCCACTCACAGCAAGGTGCTGCTGCCTACAGACTCTCCTCATCGGACCTGATTTATGCCAGACCATCCCCTTTCTCTATGAATCAGCTCTTCCATTGGAAAACACATCTCCTGTAACTCTGGCTCTTGGGCTGCTGCCATCACGGAAATTGCTGTATGGATTGGGTGCTGCATGAGAGCACACAGGGCATGGTAGGGACAGGAGGTGAGCCAGGATGGAAGATCTAGTGGTCAGCCAGGAAGCAGATCCCAAAGGCTCTGTGTGGCAGCCAGGGCACCGCAGAGCACAGACTCCTGTCCTGTGGGACACCTGCCACTGTGGCTGAGACTCCTGGAGCAGCATGTGGCAGCAGCACCACAGCAACTGGGCAAAGGTATCAGGAGGAACAGGAGAACACTGGCCCCTGGGTGCAAGAAGGCTGAACCAAGTGTGGTGGCAGCAACGTCTGAAAACTGCCTGTGGCCTACCAAGGATGAGCTAGGAAAAAAAAAAATATTGTTATGCTAATCGTTTGCACAAAGGTAATGAGATCTCATTTGGTGCTGGTCCCCCCTCCTTGCTGCAGTGTAGCAGGAGGATATAAATAATGTTAATGGCACCATCTCAGCAAGAGGCCAGGACTAACTCCTGGCTAGCCCAGCTAAAAGTAAGCCTCAGACATATGGATTGAGTGGAGATAAAACCACAGGACAAAAAGGACAGACCAAAGTGCTGTAAGAGAGGAAGGCTCTGGCCACAGCCTAGGAAGGTCACCTTTGCTGTCATTGTCACACTAGTCAGGTCACCAGTCTGGGGCTGGGGTCAGATCCTGGGTCAGAGGATCCCTGAGCACACAACCCTGCACCTCCACTGCAGCTCAGCCCAACCCTCACACAGGGCTGATGGAACATAATGCTTGGGAACTCCCCCAGCTGCTCTTCAGCACTGTATAAACACAGGGGTAGCACCAAACCTCTCTGGAAATGCAGCAGGAGGCTGGCAGCTCCCTTCTGTTTACAGCCAGCTCCAGCTCCTGTTAGGGACCTGCGACAAGGCATGCTGTATTTTTAGAAACAGTCTCTAGGAACCAAGGGGAACGACACAAGCAAGTGGCAGAGGGGCAGGCACCAACCTCAGCTCAGCCCAGACAGTTTACGTAGCCTGGCACCACTGAAAAAGAAATATTGCCACCCACCAAGTCAAAATAAAGAAGCTGGTACTTAAATGTAACAGCAGCATGACAGACAGGTCTGCTCAGAGAAACCTCGCCTCAGGAAGGGGCTGAGGGTTTGCCCTGTGACACAAAGCTTGATACAAGGGAGCAACAAAAATCACTACAAACACTACTTTAAACATCATGAAACTATATTTTATCTCCTGAACAGGGTGACAGGCACCCTTCATCCCAGGAGGGAGATACACAGAAATTTCATGTGTACACCAATGAAACTACTCACCAAAGCTCAACAGCCAGAGCCCAGCCTGGCAGGGACCACCTGCCTCCGGCACCGAAATGGCT
Organism: Illadopsis cleaveri; assembly: GCA_013399915.1. Taxonomy (NCBI): domain Eukaryota; kingdom Metazoa; phylum Chordata; class Aves; order Passeriformes; family Timaliidae; genus Illadopsis; species Illadopsis cleaveri. Next base: position 371,315 of record VXBB01016570.1, read on the forward strand.
TCACCACCTCCCCACTAGCCCCTGCTCCCCACCACCATGAACTCTTTCCTGTTGGGTGTTTGCACCTGTTACTCGCAAGCTTCTTTGTCCTGCTCTGAGATACTCCAAAAAAAGCAGTGCTCTGGCATACAATTGTAGTCCTTTTGCTCACAGATCTGGGAAAATTTTGCCTAGATCTTGGAATGCGCATATCCTGGAAAATGCATCCAAAGCAACCTCCTACAAAACAATTGTCATTTCTCTCGGTGCAGTTGTGTCTTTACATGTAGCTGACCCACAGCAGCTGCTTTGGGATGTGTCTTGGTGCAGATTTGTTTGCATTGGCACAGCCCAGGCAGCCGTGGCCCCACAGCCCTCGTGTCTCTTCCTCCGCAGCAGCTTCCTGCCAAATCCATTTCTGGGGTGATGAGCTGAGGAGCAGTGATTCTCAGGAGCAGCACTGGAATGTGAACACAAGTTAATCCACAGCTTTCCTGAACAGACGAGTCTGGGTCTTCACACTTGGTTTCCTGCCCAGTCCCCACAAAGCTGCACCTTCTGCTGCAGCTGTGCCGAGTGTCCTCTGATGCCCCAACCCAAACCTTTTACTATCACTGCTTTCTTGCTGCATAAATTGACATTTTCTTCATAGGTTTTCACTGCCACCCTCTCTCTGATCACGCAGTGACATTATCCTGTGTTACATCACATCACCTTATGTGGCAGGGCAGGAGATGGCCCCTCTGTCCACCTGAGGAGCAGGACACTGGACAAGGCAGGAACTGACATGACCTGAGCACACAGGGACTCATCAATACTGCCCTAAGAGGAAAGTTTGAAAATGCAATATACTCTGGTGGTAGCTTAACATCACTAGGAATAATAAAATAATTAAGTCTCCCAGACTCCCTCTCCAAAGAGGCTCTTGGCAGCCTCGAAGACAGAACTAATAAATCCTTCTCATAACTCAATCTCAAACAGCACTAGGAGAGCAGGAGGGATTTTGATGTCCCTTCCCTCTCCCACACTCACAGGGCCCTGTGAGCACCTGTCTTCCCCTTCTCTGGCAGCTGCTCTGCTGTACAGGAGCCTGGGAACACTGGCACTGGGGAGGAGCCCTGGCACCCGCCTGGGCCTGCAGGCACACTGCTGCCAGAGCTGCCTCAAGGGAGCAGACCTCCTCCAGCCCCAGGTGGTGCAGCTGGCAGAAGAAACATCCTGTTTTTCCCTTCTGCCTCTTCCTTCTCTCAAGTTCTCTGGGTACCAGGCCATAGAACCACTGCTGCTCCTTTGCTGTTTGCTCAGCCCCGAGGAGGTTTGATGCTCTTTTACACACACAGCCCCCACCCCCACCCCGGTCAAACGAGCATCTGTGCTGCTTGTGCTGAGAGGGGCATCCCTGCGGGGCTGGAGGAGGCTTCCTCTATCCTCAGGCAATCCTTAAATCCTAACATTTTGCTTTTGATTGTTAGGATTTTCAGATCTTCTATCACCCATTACACGCTCTTAATGAGACCTGCAGAGAGTTCAGGCATCTGCTTGCTGAGCCCTTGAGCCCTGGAGTCAGTAGCTCCATGTGTCACTCCACATTACCTAGCACTCCTTCCAGGTTGCCGGGCTTGGATGCTTTCTACCATGCCTTCCAACACAATTAGCATTTCTTGGAGAACATGATTTCAGGCTTTAATTGCCTTTGATCCTGCTGTAATCAATTTTCTCAGGCCAGAAAGACCCAGCAAAAGGCGAGTTAGGAAACAGAGGATGGTGAATGCCTTTGGAATGGTACCAGTTGGATCTTAACATGGTCAGCTTCTCTAATTCCATCTCCTCCTTTAGTCACTCCATATGATGGGCATCTTCCTCCCGGATTGTCGCTGTTGTTACCACAGGTGACATTTATTCCTTGTCTGATGAATCAAGAAGTGTGTGAGCGCTCCCTCAGACACAGCAAAAGCACGGAAAGAGAGACACCAATAGGCAATGGTGCTGTTTCCAAAAGCCCAACTCTTGCCAACCACCTGTAACTCAGCTATGTGGTCACCTGCAGGGACACCCTTGGTTTGTGCATCTCCAACAGGGAGCACTGGAGCCATCACAGCTCTGTGTGCCACACCCAGGACCCCCGAGGAGGCCCAACACTGCTGGCAGCTCACGGCCCCCCAGGCTCCCCAAAGGCAGCCCCACCGTGCCAAGTGCTCCTGTCCTGCCCAACTGCAACAGGAGCACTCCCGAGCTGGTCCCCACCCTGCTGAAAACAAGTCACTTCCCGAGGTGGCTTTCTGGTGCCACGAAGGAGCCAAGTGAAGTAGGTGCAAAGCAAAAGAGAGGATTTAAGCAAGAGCTTAGAGAATCCATCTGTGCTGACATCCATCAGTGTCACTCCTTGGCTGCAAAAGCAATATTTATAAATCACGTTTCAAAACTGGCTACAAATTTGTACAAAGAAACAGATGGGCTGGTGGTAGCAGTTTGTCACCACTAATATTTATACGGGGGAGTAGAGGCAAGTGCAAGAGGGGTGAATGCAGGAGAGAGAAGCAATGGGGGAACACAAGGGAGGATGCAGCAAGGACACCCACGAGAGCAGGGGCAAAGGTGAGTGTACCCAGGGCAGCTGATGGACTGGAGAAGGGGTCAGAAATTGAAGGGAAGGAGATGGCACCGAGCCACCCTGTTAGAAATGAGAGGTGCCTCCATCTGCCACAGGCAGCCACCTCCACTTGCTGTGGAAGACAGCACTGCTCAGCAATTGGGAGGGTCTCCAAACTCTCTGGGAATAACCCTGCAGCAACAACATTTGTTTTCCCAAGAGCAGGAGGCGGGAGGTGATGCCAGCTTTTACTCATTTTATGCAGTGTTACACCACACAAAAAGCTCGAGGGATCATTTAGCACAAAGAATTACCCCGTGTCACAAGAGCCTCATCCCACTCAAGAGAGCAGCAGCTCTGGAGGAGATGGTGGCACACGTGTCCTGCAACTACTGCAATGCCAGCTCTAGGGTCACTGCTGTTGGACTCCCACACAAAGCCAGGGAGCCAAGCAGCCCCTGCTAAGCTCCATACACCCCCAGCCACGTGCCCTGCCAGACAAGCAAAACAGCAGTGATGGCTCTGGGATGGCAACCTGGCAATGGCAGACACCCTGGCCCAGAGCTGGGAGCCTCAGGAGGGTCTGGGCAGGGATGGACACACGGATGTAGCTCAGCATGTTCAAGCTCATTTTTATAAGGTCCTTCAAAGAAAGTGAGGGAAGTTAATCGCTGGGTGTGGGGCAAAATCTTGCTGAGGATTAAAGCCTGTTTACATGATAAGAAGCAAAGGTCTTCTGAGCAGCTTGAGCAGAGGGGGAGGGACTCAGGTCAGGGACAGCTGTGCTACTCAGGACACAAAGCAATAGCCAGCTGTGCTACCATCACATCTGAAGCTTTTCCATTTTGACTATCCCTAATAATGCTGAACCAAACTGAGCAAGCAGGATCTTACATCAGCAGAAGGCTCCTATGATAAGCTCAGAACAAACTAAACCAGGCTTTTGACAGATAAAGCTGCAAAAGCAGAGGAAAAAAATGGTTTTAAAAGAAAACCCAACCAAAACAAAAGAAGAATTTCAATGTGGTCTGCTGGCCCCTGTGACAAGCACATGCACATGTGGCTGGAGAAGGTCCCAGTATCTGCAGGCGACCCTGCTGTACCTACTACTACAGTCAGCACCTAAATTCACCCTAAACACCAGCCAAAAATAGGAAGCATCCTGATAACTAGTTTTCTGGATTGTTACTGTCCGCACAAACACAGCCTGACCTGACAGCCTGCAAAGTCCAACATCATCCAGGCTCAGCCAGCAGAACCTGCATGGCACCTCATCACTCACAGCAGCATTGAGTCACCCAGGATGAGCTACTGAGCTCAGGGATGCAGAGAACCCCAGAGCTGCCCAGAGGAACAGACAGGCTCTGCTTGGCTGTATGTCCCAAAGGAGAGGACAAGCCCCAGGAAACAGAGGAACTGCACCCCAGAGCCACCACGTCCAGGGAATCGGGCTCTGCAGGCTGTGTCCCAGAGAACCCACTGTGGCTGTGAGCTGGCTACAGCATGGCCCCACTGCCTCCCAGGGCTCTGGAGCTGTTCCCATTTGGCAGAGGGCTAGCCACTCACACGGCAGCCCCAAGATGACCCATGCTCCAGGATTTACCTTGGAGAGGGATAAATCATAACGCTCAAAATGGGAGCGTGCTCATCTGTAAATCCACATCATCTCCTTGCCTCAGGCAGGTTGGAGATTTCCCATCAAGAAAGGGACTAGAGCCCTGAAAACACCAAAGGCTTAACCAGACAGCATGAGAGGAGCTTTATAGCTGCTTGCAGCAAGGAATAAAGCTGGCAGAGCCTCCTTGAGGAAATCCAAGCTGTTAGCTGACCAGTCCCACCATTTCAGGTTGACAAGAAACTCTGCCACATGCCCAAAGCACCCAGGGCTGGCACAGAGAGACAGTGACCCATGTCCCTCTCCATGGCCAGAGCTGCTGCTCAGCCTGAAGGATGCTGGGCCAAGGGTGCAGCAGGACTTACCCTGGATATCCAGCAAAGAGAAATGGTGGTTGTTGGTGGCCTCAGGCGCCAATGTGAAGTAGAAACGGTGGCCGCTCTGAGGCTCATCCCGGTCCACAACGCTGATTGTCTGGATCAGCTGTGGGAAGAAGGCAGAGGTGAGCACCAGTGCTGCTTCCACAGCCTCTCCCAGGGTCCCATGTGCAGGGTCCAGCCAGCAGCATCGCGAGCTGCAGCCACAGAGAGGGACAAGCCTTCAACCCTGCAAACAGGCTCAGTGGGACCAGCAGAGTGACTCCCACTGTGACAGGGGCTGCACAGGAAGACTCTCAGACAGAAGGGGACAGATGGGCAAGCTGGCACTTGTCCAGAGTGCTGCCTGCAGCCCGAGACCAGGGCTGAGGGGCTCTCACTACCTGGCCTGGCTTGGCATCCTCACACACAGCAGCTTCATAGGGGGTAGCAAGCTCAGGTGGATTGTCATTGACGTCCAGGATTCGGATACGGAGAGAGGCCCTCGACACCTGGGAGTGATTATCTGAAACAGAAAGAGAAGCAGAGCTTCAGGACAAAGGGCCAACTGCTGCTATCAGGGAGCAAACCCCCTCATCCCATCTGTCCAAAGGCCATCGTAGCTGCTGCCAGCACTCCACCTCTGCCCACCTGTGGCACAGACTGTCTACAGGACAGCAGCACCTGTAGAGCATGCCTCAGCCTCACTGCACCCTGCAAAAGAAGCCCAACCACTGGGCTGTGTGCCACAGACTCCTGAAACACCAACTGATCTACCCCTGGAAAACTGGAGCGGCCCAAAGCTAGTCCCAGCCATCCACTGGTGAGGATCTGTGTGGCAGCAAAACAGCACCGAGGTGGGACAGAAAACTTGGATGTGAGATCACCCTCTGACCTGGATCCTGATCCATAGGTGCTCAAGACTGGCAGGAACATCTGAGGGCCAAGCAAGTGGAGCTGGGATGTGGAACAGCTGTAATCAGCTAAGGGCACAGGCTGGTGGTGAGATCTGTCTGTCCACCTCTGCTGTGCCCAGGGTTAAATGTACCTCATGGAGGCATGAAGCTCTTGCCCAGGACTCAGGCCTCTTATGCTGACACTGGGTTTTGTTGCTATTGCAGCTTAAACTCAAACATGGCACCGTCCACCAGCTGGCATGAGGGGGTCACACAGTAAGACTGAGGGCAGCCCTCTCACCCTGGCATTCACCAGCCCAGCCTCACACAGGCAGTGGTCCTGGGGAACCCCCCTCCCTTGGGGTTCACTCTGCACGTGGGATGGGGCAGCACTTACACCACCATTCACTGCAGCGTCACTGAGCTGCACACACACTGCCGAGGGACACTGAGCCCGTGCCACAGGATTATAAATCACTCTGGAGGGCCTGATGTTTGCTGAAGCACCTCATATATCTCCAGAAATGAGAACTCCCTCTTACTCCATCTCCTTTGTTTTACCCAGAGGCTGCACCTGTGACAGAACTAATGCTTTTTTCCACACTCAGGCAGGAGTTCTGCTGCCTGTTTGTCTATAACATTAATACTGGCCCCAACAGATCAGGTGGGGGAGGACCCAGGGGAGAGGAGATTTAGTGCTGCTCCATAATTAGCCAGGAATCTAAGCCCCCTCCCCAGAGCTGCCTTCACCCGGTTCTCACGTTATCACTCCCTCTCACCCAGACCAGCTGCTCTGGTGATTAGATAGTTGTTTTTGGGGGAGGGAGGCTGAAGTCGTGACTAAAAGCTTAGAACTATGCGTTATTTTAAAAGGCATATTGGTGCAGTGAAATAAACTGCAATTGCTTGCAGGAAGAGAGAAAGGGGGAGGCAGCGGGGTGAGAAGGGAGCCCGGGGAGGCGGCAGCGGGGTGTGCGCTTGATGCCCACAAATGAGCAGGAAGAAAAAGGGTTCAGTTCCTGCAAGAAGGAGGATGACAGCATTTCATCACCCCCTCCTCAACCCACAGGAAGATGGATAACCATCCCTGCTGCTCAGCTCTGGAGCAAGCCAGGATTGCTGAGAGAAAGATGAGGAAAGGCAGAAAGAGAGGAGAGGAAGTAGAGCCCGAAAGGAGGAAGAATCCAGGACGCCAGCTCTTCCCCTTGTTGACTGTAACCCAGAGGAGAAGCTCCTCTCTTAGTGCCCCACAGTGTGGGATCCAGCTGTGAGCAGGAACCAACCCCAGCGCTGCTGAACCCTCCCCAGGACCTGCTGGGATCGTGCGTGCCAGGCCTGGACGTCCAGAAGATCCTGTGAAAAGCAGCTTCTCTTGGAGACCACCTCCCCCAGCCCCTGAGGAGGGACGTGATCAGCATGTTCAGAGCCGGGCAGAAGCACAGGGCCGTGCTCGTCCCCAGCTCCAGCCGGCAGCGCACGGGAGCGCGGTCACGGCCCCGCCCGGGCTCAGAGCTGGGACCGGCACTGACCCCTCCTGAGCCAGGGCTCACGTCCCCCATCCCTGGGCACAGCTCTGAGACAGTGACCTTTCTAAATGCACCCTGTCAGACAAAAGCTCTCCTTCTGCCCTTCCAAAACTGCTGAAGCCTGAGGCTCATGCTCACTCCTGGCTCAGTGACGGGGTCAAAATTTGACGTGTCCAGGAACATCAAGGTTAGAAAGGCAACTGCTGCACTCTTGTCTACCCTTCCAGTGAGGCACACATCAGCTTCTTTTTATTTTGGCTGTATAACGTATATTTGAGGTTTCTCTATGCCTTATCAACTTCCCTCTTTCTCTGAGCCAGTACCTGGATTTACGGGTGGAAAAATGGTTGGATATATTTGAAAAAAATTATCTTCAAAACATCCGAAATATGTTTTTTGTAACAGTGGCATAAACTGATATTACGATGGTCAGAAGTGTGATTAAGATTGTTGGAGCACATCTGTGATGAAAGGCACAAAGCACTCAACCAACACAGGATTCACATATGCCAGGTCAGAAACTCTGGCCTGTGCTTTCTCTGCCTATGTGCACACACTCAAAATGCCCCAGCACAGGAGCAAAGGCTCGGCGGGCAGGTCCCAGTGCCAGAAAGAGAAGCAGAGAGGGTGGATGAGGCTGTGGTGTGGGTGTTGCAGGCAGCTGCCCTCACAGGGCTCTGTGACGAGCACCTAGCCCGTGATTGAGGCGAGGGCAGCACATCCTGGCTGAGGGCAACTGGAAGAGGGAAAAAGCCATCTTCCATTGCAGCGTCTCTCCTCGGTATTCCAGCTCAGCTGACTGACATGCAAATTAGTTTAATTATTTCTTCTTCTAAAATAAATTATATTTTGCAGTGGCTGCAATATGTTGTGTCAGGCAAAATTACATTCAATATTTTTAAACTAATTGATGTCAGCCTTGAGAAAACCTGATTGACAGCAGCGAGAAAACTAGGCTGCTACCTAAATGCTTTCCTAAATTAAAATTAAACATGCCGTTTTTCTGCATTTCCTTCAGGAGTTGGAATGCTATTAATCTGAAAAGACTGAGGAAAGAGACATGGAAAATACACAGAACAAGAGGGAGACGCTGGAAGCACAGCCGTGCAGCATGGGAGCTCCAGGCTGGTGACTGGCAGCTGCCTTTGCCAACATGGGAGGAATTATTTCAGTGCCACTGGCGCTGCCGTGCGTGGGGAACTGAGCTCTGCCCAGTGCTTCCACACTGCTGCATCTGTGCCTGCCTCAACACAGCCACCAGCGTGGCTCAGAGCGTGCCAGGCACCACTGCCCAGGTGCCATGTAGCAGAACAGGCAGCATTGGGACAGGACTGGCAGGGATGGGACAGGCAGTGCCAGGATTTTGGAGCATGAGATGGTTACAGTCCTGCTGCACGGCAACCCTCAGGCCAAGAATCAAATGCTTCAGGGGAATCTTCATCCACATCCCAGAGTATTTCCTTATTTAATTAATCATGTGAGTAAGTAATCTGAACAGGACGATATTCTCCACTTAAATATTCAGATGCAAACCACCAACTTTGCCCTCTCCCTGAGCTGCAGACAGCTGAGTGCTCACAGGACTGACACTGAGCACTGCTGGGCAAGTGCTCAGCAATGCTGTAGCTCTGCAGCAGCTCCCAGGGATGGGAAGGGATTGACAGTGCTTGGTCACCCCTGCTGTGGCAGGAAAGGTGGGGACTTGTGGTTTCTGCTGTGCCAGGATCCAGCCCTTACTCCTCCAGACCCTCACACAATCTCCCAATAAAACATTTTGCATTTTTACACCCAAACCTCTCCTGCGGAGCTCCAAATCCAGCAAATGACATTTGCCCTCCTCCTCACACACACCGAAAAGTGCTCAGCAGCTTCTCTGGGTCTGAGGAGAGCCCAGGGGACCGTGGGCTGCCACGTGCAGCTGCAGCACCTGGAGCAGACCAGCTCAGGGACACTGCTGGGCACAGCATCCAACCTGTTCTTCTGTGTCGACACCAAATTGGTACAATACTGAATTTGAAATTTTTACATTAGTAAGGAAGTCAGAAGAGGCACGAGTGGAATTTATTCCTCACTATCTCAGCAAATTGGAAGAACAAAATGCAGAACAGAAGACTGAGATGTGCCACTCTGCTCTCCAGCCCTGATGCCATGGCTCTGGGGCACAGGGTGAGTTTGTAGCTGCCTGCAAACCAGAGTGTTGTTGCCAAGGACAGTGCAGGGGCATGCCAGAGGTAAGACTTGTCTGACAGGTGGCTGTATCAGAGGCTGGAGCTGAAAACGTGGCTCCCAGCTGAGGGGAAGCAAAGTGGAAGCAGCAGTTAAGCCAAGTAACATATAAATGGCTCTCACCTCTCCTGAGTCCTGCCCAAACTCAGCAGCATGAGAGTCATTAAATTGCATCCAAACACAATGCTCTGATTAAAGCCAGTCTCCAGCAGGAAGATTTATCATCTCAATTACCAGCAGTGGACACAGCAGTCAAGGCCTCATCATTTTACATGAGCAAAGAGGAAAACAGGAAGAGAATCACTAATATTAGCCCAAGGAAGGTAAACAGCTTGCGAGGGAGATGAAGATTTATCTGTGGAAATGCTCGGCCTGGTCCCAGGCCAGATTAGCTGAACAGCCCCCATGCTTCCTGCTGGCTGCCATGCTGCCAGGCCAAACACTCTGCTGGTCCCTGGCCGGCCCAGGCAGCTCCTGCTGGGGGCTCAGAGCTGCCCTTGCTCCTCATGCCAGCAGTGGGAAGCCCAGACAGCTCATGGGCACAGCTGGGCATCTTCTGCAGCTTTCCTTACTGCTTTCAGGGCCAAATAGACTCTGATATCTGCAGGTGGGAAATAACCTGGACATGGTCACTGCTGCAGCAGCAGCAGGCGCCAGACAGGGCTCTCCAGGGTGGGGGCACAGCTCCTGTTTGGAGCTGCTCCAGCCCCACAGGCTGCCTGTGGGAACAAGTGTTGCCAGTGGGGCTGGCTGTCCTTTAGCCTGCAGGGGTCAAACCCTGCCCAGGACAGAATCACAGAATCACAGAATTTCTAGGTTGGAAGAGACCTTCAAGATCATTGAGTCCAACCCATGCTCCAACACCTCACCTCAACTAGATTACGGCACCAAGTGCCACATCCAGTCTTTTTTTAAACACATCCAGGGATGGTGACTCCACCACCTCCCTGGGCAAACCATTCCAGTACTTTACCACTCTTTCTGTGAAAAACTTTTTCCTAATATCCAGCCTGTATTTCCCCTGACGCAATTTGAGACTGTGTCCTCTTGTTCTGTCCATTGCTGCCTGGAGAAAGAGACCATCACCCACCTGACCACAGCCACCCTTCAGGAAGTTATAGAGAGTGAACAGCCGCAACAGTAGGCCAGGAGGGCAGTTCAAGGAGGCCACGGGCATGCAACATCTTGTTGCAATGCACTCCAAGCCATGTGACTGGTGCCCTGGGAATCAAGCAGGCCCTGGCACCATGGGAATACAGTGGGTACAGTTTCCCACCAGCCCTAACGAGCTGAGGCACCAGGCACAATCCTGGGCAGCAGGACTCCCACTGGGTTTGTTCCATACCTCCTGCCAAGTTTACACCTCGCTGAGGAAAGAGAATATATGACTGCTTGCCTCTGATGGAGCTGGTGACGTCTGGCCCTGTGGCATCCAGCTGCACCCCACATGCCCATGGGTGAGCACCACAGAGCCATTTCAGCATCCCTGGCCCCAGATACCTCTGTGCCAGGAACTGCACTGCAGGATGTGCTCTCCCAGCTGCCCTGCATTCCCTGTTCCCACTGCCATGGCTGATCCCACTGCACCAGGCACATCCTGACAGCTGCTGCATGGCTCCGCTCCGAAACCCCTCCATCACTCAGAAGGCTGTACCTTTACAACTGCCCTTTCCGCCAGAGGATTCAGACATAAATTGTACTTTAAATTCAATATCAGTCATTAATATTTCATGATTACAAAACGTTAAGGATAATGTCACCGGGAAGAATGTCTGGGCAGCTAAAACGGATGAGTCAGAGCTCACCACGGGAGAAGTCAGAGCACTGAAGAGTCTCCCTAGCTTTTGAGCCAATCCAGCCTGACAGGCTTCCCTGCCAGAGGGGAGCTGCAGCATTTACTGACTTGCTCTGAAATCCTAGCCACAGCGTGTAAATATTGTCCTTCTGATTCTTGTCACCTCACGTTTCCTCTGGATGCTGAGTTGTGCTGCAATGCTGCCATCCCGTCCTCCCTGCAGAGCCTCCCCATGGAGCCCCCAGTACAAGCCACAGCTTGGCAATGGATTGCTCCCCTGGGATGTGATCAGGTAGGGCTCACACCAGTGCCACAGACAGAGTGTGAAGGGGTCACTCCCATCATCCAGCACAGAGCATTGGCATAGAGAGAGACTGGGATGCACCATGGAGCCAGAAACATCCCTTTGGGCAGTGGAGGTCTGGCCAAAGCCACTGACCCCTCCTCTCCCAGGGCCATGGGGCCTGTGCCCTTGCCTGGTCAGAGTGGATGGCAGGATCTGACCTCTGGGACCCAAGTCAGGCCTTGACCTGGCTCCTTGAATATGAACAGCAGCTTCAACACTCAAGAACGAGCAAAGAAATACTCAGAGTGAAGCCTGGGGAAGGCTCCAGCCCCCAGATGAACAGGCCTTGGCCCATGTCAGCAGGGATAAGGAGGTGTTCTGCAGCCACAGCAGCTCCCTGGTACCCACTGCAGGGTAGAGGCAGAGCACAGCAGAGCCCAGGCTACCCTGGTGACTTGCACATCCAAAATATGGAAAACTTTGAAGAACATGGCAATGCCTTTCTGTTTCCCGGCACGGTGCCTGGGACATTCTGCTCCCACAGTCCCTTCCACCTACTGCAGCCCCAGGACCTCCCATCCACTCCTTCTGTGCCAAGCCTGCACCACCCCAAGCACACAGGAGGCATCCAGAGCTACAAACCCAGGTGCAGGTACAGTCTGTGAATTCCAAACACTGAGAGCTCTGGCAGAAGCAAGTGCTGGCAGTCCTGCAGTGCCACAGGGCTCCAGCTGACAGGACATCCACACAAGGCACATGACTGATCTGGGGGAGGCAGGAGATGTGAGCACAGCCCCCCGGGAGCTGCTCAGCAGGTGTGAGTGCAGGCAGCAAGCTGCACAGGGATGACTGGCAGAGATGGTACAGTGATAACACAAATTTGATTAGTGTTCATCAAATATACTATTCGACCATGCTCCCTTATTAATGCTCGACTCAGGAAGAGTATTTTTAGGTTGTCTAGGGAGATGTCAGACTCAGTGCTGCTGCACTTATTTTCTTTTTTACTTCAGTGTTGATTAACACTCGTGTCTTGGCCACCCTTGCAATGACAGCACCCATATTCCTCCTCCTGCCCCGCTCCAGTTCTGCACAGACTGCTCCACACAGCCTTCCTCCCTCTCACCTGCTTCCATTGCCAGGACAGTGATGTTGTGCCACCCTGCTGTCTCCCGGTCCAGGACCTTTCCTGTCACAATGGCGCCTGTTTTGGCATCGATGTCAAAGATCCTCTCGGCATCTGTGCTGCGGTCGATGGCGTACCTGTGACCAGGCAAAAGGGGAAACCATGAGCAGCTGGATGTGCCAAGCCCACCCTTACCACCAGCCCCAGGAGTACTGGAATCTAACAGGCCCTGTATCCCTGCTCTCCTTGTCCTGTGTTGCAGCACAGTACAGGAAGGCCACATTTCCACCAGGCTGCAAGCCCAGAGCCTTCAACTTAAAGTGTGGCTTTTGGTGCATAAAATAGAACTGTACACAGACTTTGGACAAGGGGAAAAATCTGCTCTGATGGGAACCTTATGCTCTGGATAGACAGAGCAATACAGAAATCGTGGGTTGTAACTTCACTCATAACTCTGGGAAGCTTCAGTGCTGCAGGTTCAAGAAAAGCATGAACCAAACTGAAGGTGGGCACCCCTGCTCAAGGAGCCCATCTCGCTATTGCCCTCTCTCCTGCTCCTGCCACTGCATCCACCCAAGTGAGACACCCAGAGGGCAGCACACAGCAGGCTGTAAGCCCGATCTGCAGACACCTCAACTGCAGCTGCAGCTGGCACGAAGCACAGGGTCTGGACTGAACATGTGCAATGGTGCACAACAGCATGGTGCAGCAATCTTGGCAGCAGAGCAGTGGGCAGCAGCCAGCATCCCCCCATCAACACAGCACATCATGCCAGCAGCCCCAAGATTTGCCTTATTTTGAGCTTCCCAGTCTCACAAGGAACAGGCTGATGAGCCCCTCCAGCTCTGTGTCCAGCTGCTCAGCAGAGACCCATCACAGGCAGCTCTCACTCTGCTCATTCAGCTGCTTCAGTGCTGCCCCCAAACAGCCCCTCCTGAGGGTGGAATCCTCCAGAGAGCATGATTCCCACTTCTCTCCAAGGGCAACCCCACAGNAAACAGCCCCTCTTGAGGGTGGAATCTACATACCCCCTGGGCCACTTCCAGAAAGCATGATTCCCATTTCTCTCCAAGGGCAACCCCACAGCTCACAAGGAGTCAGACACCAGGTTTAGCCTTGAGCCTTCACCAGGACACCACAAATCCATGCATGTCCCAGTGGCATGTCCTGCATTTCCAACCATTACACATAGAATGGAGCAAGCCAACATTAAATCAGGGCATAATGAGATGTGAGCTCCTGAAGGAAAGGGCTGGAATGGAAGTCTGCTCCAGCTGAGGCCCTCCAGCACAGCCATAGCACAAATAACACAAACCACCACTGCAATCAGAATTAGAAATCCAGAAGGCCTGCAAATCACAAACAATACAGCATAATGTTATTGTGTACAGCATCTTTCACACACACTGAATCCCAGAGTGCTTCACAGAATTAAATAATAGAAGACAGCAAAGAGTACAAAGGATAAATTACCAAAAGGAGGGCTGTGAATAAATTAAAGCTTTCAGTCACATGTTCAACCACAGAAGCAAGATAAATGTAGGGACAAAGCAAACTGGAAAGCTGGTGTGGTAGGACTGAGAGGACACATTGGACAGGAGCAGAGCAGGACAAGCTCCAGGCCTAGCAGCAGGTTCAGGACAGGAGAAATGCCCCACATGCTGCAGAGCAGTTTTCCAGCTGTGGGTCCATCACCACATGGCTCACGGCCAAGGAACATCAGCTCACCTTCTTCATGCATGGATGACCATAGATGGCCCTGTGCTGTTCTGCCCCATGCCCTGGGATGGCACCAGCTGCATGTGGGAATGCCTCTGGCAGAGCCCCTGTCCCTCCACATAACTCCATCTCTGATGGAGGCACACAAAAAGGCATTCCTACACTGTTTAACATGTTATACAGCACCAGATTACATTCCTTAGCTCTCTCCCTTTCAGACAGATGGGGAGATGAGAGAGTAAATACGACAGCACTTGCTTGTAGCCAAATAAAAACATTTGAAAGTCACTATCTAAATTCACTTGCATCCAGCCACCATTTAGTACTTATGTAGCTGAATTCCTCCTCCCTCCTTGCTTCTAGAGGTGATGGACACTTTCACACAAAGCCAGGAACAAGCTCAGGTATCTCAAAACCAGCTACTAGTGACTGCCTGCATTTTCTGCCCCAACTCCCAGCTGGAAGCAGAGTTTTCATAGGCACACAGCCAACTCCAAAAGGGACAGTGACACTGTCTTGGCATGTACTGCAGCCTCTCATCCACTCTCTGTTCACTCACTGTAAAGCAAAAGGAGAGGTATGGCTACTCTGAATTGTACAAATCAGTCCAATGTTCTGCTGGAAAGAGGAACAAAAACTGGGATGACAATACCTAATACCTTTCCAATAGCATAACTAATTCTACATAACTGCTTCCATTGTTCTCCCACATCACCTGACCTCGAATATGTCCTGCCTTCCACTCCACTTTTTCATGCTGTTAAGTTCAAGACAGTACTTCAACCTCCCCACGGCTTCCCTGCCTCTTGGATAAGCCCATGCCTGTTTTGATCACACTTCTGTCACTGCTGCATAAACAGAGACATCTGCAAAAAAAATCCACACAGAAAAACCCAGTTAGTGATGGGAGACACTCCCAAGCCTGGACACATCTCACAGGGCTGCCTGCCTGGCCAGAGGGCAGGAGGATGGCAGGAGTGTTCAGTGTAATGCCACTGGGAACCTGTTCTTATGCTCCTCGTTGCTTTGCTGCTGAGGTTGTCTTCTGTCCCTTCTGAATGATCTGTTAGGGACATGCTGCCTGTACCCTGTGGCCAGGCACAAAGCAAACCACAACTCTGATCCTTTTGTCACCATTCCTACAGAGAACTGTCACCTTCTCAGTACTGCCCCAGGGAAGGAGACAGAGCTCAGCACACTGCCTTGGCAGGGCTGACCCTGCTGCCACTCGCTGTGACTGGGGAGGTGGCCAATCCACGTGGGTCTGCAGCTCTCTGCAGGTGCCAAAGGCCATGGATGCTCTGGAGCACTCAACTGGCATGGGAGCTGGGGACTGGGAGGGTGGCACAGGGATGTCCATTCACCCCTGAAAGCCACAGCCATAACCTGCTCAGAGCTGCAGATCCCACAACAGACCTCACCTTCCAACAGCTTCCATCTCATCCCATGCTGGAGTGAGCAGTGCTTTGCTGTGCTCACTCACATCATTTTGTGCAACACAACCTCCACCACCAGCCTCTCCACCTCTACTCCAGCTTCATCTTCAACCATCCCACTGAAGTCAAACAGTGCTTCTCACCAGGGAAGAGGCAGCATTTAATCCCTCATCCTCCAGGTACTCAGAGAAGGACCTATGCTCATCTCTCCTGCAGCTGGCTGGTGCTCCCTATCTGGAACCGCAGTCCCCAGCTCTGATTGGGATGCGGACCTTG
Source organism: Illadopsis cleaveri (assembly GCA_013399915.1). Lineage (NCBI taxonomy): Eukaryota > Metazoa > Chordata > Aves > Passeriformes > Timaliidae > Illadopsis > Illadopsis cleaveri. The sequence continues at coordinate 387,141 of VXBB01016570.1, forward strand.
TACTCCATTTCCCTCTCTTCCTGCTGGCACTGCCTGTTGGTTTGGATGTTACAAGTGACTGTTTAATTTCGACAGCTTTCTTGGTGCTCATCTTTCCCATGAATGCATTTCTCAAGCAGTTTGTTTCACTTCTCTCCCGAACACAACAAGAAGCACATTTTATGCCATGTGTTTTGTTAATAGGGAGCTTTTCAAACACTGTATGAAAAGCTTTTTGTTGTGTTTGTTTTTTCCTCCTCTCCCTTTTGTATTGAAGCAGGTTGTAGTTCTTGCTGTGCTGTTGGAGTCTATAAAATGCCCATGTCCAACACGTGTCTCTGGATTTTGTGAATGCCAAACAAGAATATCTCTGAGAACCTTAAATCCCAAGCAACATCTTCCCAGTGCTGATAAAGCCTGGAATGCACACAATCAGAGCACAGGCTCCCACTGCAGAGAGAAAAACAAAAGGCTCCCATACAAACAGCCTCACACACACAGACAGTCTATCACTGTATTACTTCATACAATGGCTCAGCTGAGAAAAACTGCACTACGCCCAGAAAACACACAGCCAAAGCCAAAAAGCCAACTGGAAACTAATTTTTTTTCTGAAAAGGAACAGTTCCAGCCTTTGATAGGCAAAAAACCAAGGATGGAATAAAATAAAAAGAGCCGGACCTTTAGGAGGGCATTTCCCACACTGGTAGCACAGAAGGTTTTGTGCCCCACAGAGGGTTCACACAGCCACTTGGCCACGCTGACCTCAGCACGGCTCCCTGCTCATGCACTGGTGTCACTGGGAGGGTGTCCTTCTCTGAGAGATGGGGTGATCTCCAGGTGCCTCCTCACACCCAAGGCAAGCAGCTGCCAGGGGCTCTGCAGTCAACATGCAACTGGAGTGAGGCAGTGAGGAGGTGCCCCAGGGACATCTCTTCAATCCTCACATCTTTGTAACAGGTCAGGTGACCCAGTCCAGCTTATGAGAAGGGATTTGTTCTCAAACCAAGTTGCTGCATCCTGTGGGACACACAGATCACCAGGAGGGCAGGGGAACATCAGGCTGCAATGTGCCTCTAGCAGTTGCTTTGGGCAGAGCAGCAAGAGTCTTGTTCGTGCTGGCCTGGGGCTGAAAACAAAAAGCCAAGGGCACCTCCCTTCCCATTTGGCTAAAAATATCTCCCAAACCTTGTTACCGGCAGCCTAGTGTCAGCAGGACCTGGAAACCCTGACAGAGCTGATTTCTGCTCTGCTGTCTCTGGCAATCCTTGTTCTTTCCTGCCTCAAGGGGAGAGTATATCTTGACATGACACGAAGTGGTGGCTCTCCCCTATTCACAGGCAGAGCCAAGGCACAGGCCTGAGTCCAGGAGAGCAGCCACTGCAGAAGAACAGCCCTACCTCTGCCCCCACCTCTGGTAGTTGAGGAGCAGGAAGTTAAAGGGATCCACTGAACTGCAGCAACTTCAAAGGGTTCATACCAACTTCAAGGTGACGAGGATCAAATGCTGGTCATGCCGTCAGGACCAGGTGCTCTCTGATGTATCAGAGGTGAAGTACAAGTGCTGGCTTCTTGTGACTGCACTTCTGAGCAGCACACTTGAAACGAGCGGTGACTTACTGCCGTCTCCTGCTGACGGGTTAGTGTCACATCCTGGTGCTGCAGGGTGCTGGCATTCATGTCTGTGCACTGCTTTGAAGCTGTTAACAGCTGCCTACGCAGCAAAGTATTTCATTAAATTACCTGGCTAGCCAGAGGACAGGGAAGCAGGAGAGATCCAACTGTACCTTCCTCTTGCATCGGTGCTGCATCAGCACGACCAATATCAACCTGCAGCTCCCCTTGGTACACGTTAAAATGTCCGTGAAGGCTCACCCAGCTGCACTGCCACTGCCTGTGACTGCAGGGACTGCCAGCACAGAGGGAGTGAAGGGATGGACCAAGTCCCCAGGGCAGCGTGAGGGACACAGGATGAGCTACCTGCCTGGGGATAGCTAGAGGCAGGACACATATTTGAATGAATCAAGCCTGACAAGGGAAAACACATGGCAATTCCCAAGCTGCAGCAGATGCTTGGGAGTCCTGTTGGCTGAGTTCTTGTGTCTGAGCACGAGGCATTGCCTTGCCAGCACTGAGCTCCCTGTAGGAAAGACTCCCAAAGCAAAGTTTGGGCTTTCACCATCTCGTTCCTGCCCAGTACTTGAACCTGCTTCTCTCTGGTCTCCACCGCCTTCCATACAGCATTAAGAGCCTCTCTTTACTGCTTTCTTTTGGTCTGTCTGCAAACAGTGCAGCAAGCTCCACAGGCAAGCAGCACAAAAAGCAAGAAAAAGAAAAAAAAAAAGGAAAAAAAAAGAGTAAGAATAGTTCTGTCCCAAATGTCCCTTTTCTACAATTACAGATCAGAAAATAAAATCTGTGTTCTGCAGCACTGCTAGAAACAGTCAAGTGAAAAAGCACATGCACACATGTGCATACACAGAGTTATGTGAACACACCACTCTCCTGAGAGGTGTATGCTGACAGACACGTGCTCAAGGGCAACAAAGAAAGAAATCAGACAGGTAGGCTGACTGGAGAGGGACTGGAGAGTCACACGTGAGCAGAGGCATGTTGAGAACACATTCAGCACTCAGCACCCACTAGTGCAAGTGGTGCAGCACTTGCATACACAGTTCCTGGCACACCAAGGCTGATTTCATTCACATTCCCCCCAAAGTCAACTTTGAGCATCCAGCTTTGTGACACAGTACTCTCTGCTAGTTGCCAGGCATCTGTAGATGACAGCTTTCCATGTGTAAATGCATTTCTGAGCTAACCATCACAGTCTTTGTTTCCATGAGGATCAGGAGATCCTCCCCATCCCACCATAAAACAGGAACCCACGGCTGCACAGCACTGAGCTCAGTGCCCCAAACAGGCACTGGGGGACATCACTGAATGCAACTAAGTGCTGTAATTGAGCCCTTTCTGGCCTGTCCCCCTCCACCCCACACCCCTATCCCTGTCCTTCCTGTCTATTGCTGCGGGGCTGACTCCCTGCAGAGCTCTCCGTCGAAGTCAGTGCTGCTCCCTGGAAGAGAGCGGCTCCACGGGCGCCTGCAGCCCCGCCGGCACCTGGCACCAGAACACACATTTCAAGGAAATTTTCCACACGGTGAGGATGTTTTCTGAACACCAGATTTCCAACCCAACTGCTCGTGACTCGGGCCAGTTGGCAGGGGCAGAAGGCTGCTTTGTGCCTTAGGTAATAACAATTTAACAAGGTAACAATCTCTTTAGCCACAAATTAAATGGAAATGGGAAATGTCCTGTGCAGATAAGCTGCTGCCTGGATTATGTCCCCTGCCCAAATATAAACTCCTCTGATCTTTGATCCTATGCACACAGGCACGCACATACAGCCAGGCTGTGGCTCTGCACCTCCCAAGCCTCACCTCATTTATCACCCTTCACCACTGTCCTCCTGCCACTCCTGGTGTCTGGCCTGTGTCAGGTACCACTGCAGATACCTTGCTGTCAGCAGCAAGGACATGCAAGCATCACCCAGCCACCTTCCCTGACACTCCCTTGTGCTCCCAGAGCCATCACCTGTCAGTGTATCTCTGCCTGAGAGACTGCGGCGCCTGCCTGTGCACAGGCTGCCACTCACCTGCCAGCCGCCTGTCCCACGAGACACTCACACACTCGGCCACACGTGCAGCACTTGCCACTTTTACCTGCACTCTCCCACCTCCTCTGTCCCAGCCATGGCCACAAGCCCTCCCAGGCCACGTGTCCCTTGCAGGTGGCCCCATGCCCACTACTGGAAGGAGGATGATGTGAGGTTTGGATGGCTGCTTTACCGGACAGGATGGTTCGCTGTGTCCGGGTCCAGGGCAGTGACCACCCCCACGATAGATCCAACATGTGCATCCTCCTGGACCTCCATCAGGTTGGAGGGGGGCCGGAACTCGGGGGGTTCGTCGACGTCCAGCACTGAGACCCGCACGATGGTCTGGTCCCGAAAGGTGCCCAGGTCCACGAACCGCGGGTCCACGAACTTGTTGAGGGCCTCCACCACGACAGTGTGCACTTTTTTTGACTCGTAGTCAAGAGGCTGGGATAAGGGGAGAGGGTAAGACACAGCCAGCCCAAGGAGCCCCTCTGCTGCTCCCTCCTTCACCAGAGACATTGGGGCAGCACTAGAACCACTAAAGCTACCTGCTCCCAAGCAGGGCCTTTTTAGCAGCCTGGGGGCTTCTGCTTTGCCCTTCTGCCAGCAGCACCCACACTAAGGGGGCAGGAGGAAGCAGAAGCCTCCAGCCTACTCCCCTCAGGGCCCACAACAGGGTGCCCAGGCTGTGAGCAGCCAGGATTCACTGGGAAGACAGCACAGCGTGTGCTGCACGAGCGAGTTTTCGTCATTAATCACCCCACTCTTATTTCTACAGGGGAGGCAAGCTGCATACAGTGGCCTTGAAGAACAATCATTCTTTCCTGCCTGCACCAAGTATTTGCTTGATTGTTTTTGCCACCAAAAGCAGATACAGTTAAAATGTTGCTGGTCAGGTACAGAAATTAGGTGGGCATTTTTCTCCTCTAACAGGCGCTATCAATAACAGCTGTAAGCATTCCTCTCTGTAGTCCTCTGTGTCTCCTCTGCACAGCTCACTGCAACCCCCAAGCCACCCTGGGGGACCCTAGCAGGCACTCTGTGCTGCTCCTTTTCAGCCTTTCCTCCGAAGCACAGCCCTGTGTTTTGCCATGCAGGCAGAGCACAGACAGGTCTCTCCCTGCATCAGCAGGCACAAAAATGCAACTGCTACTGCAGGAGCAGCACTCAGAGCATTTTCTTCAACTCAGATTCAACAGCAGCAGTCTCCAAAGGAAAGGGTCCTCCTAGGGACCTGTGCCCTCCCTACTCAATCAACACTTCTCACCTTCTGTACCGTGATGACAGCCTCTTGGGTATTGCTGTCCGTGGTGACCTTGAACATCTCCACCCCTTCCTCATCCTTCACTTGATATGTCATGTCCGTGTTCTCCCCGACGTCAGAGTCCTCTGCCTTCACCCTCCCGATGGCAGTGCCCACGGGGGCCGTTTCAACAATGCTGAACTGATACATCTCTGGAGGAGAAATGGGTACCAGGGTCACTGCTTCTGCCTGTGAAACACTCCAGCCTTCACAAACTTCCCTGGGGAACCTTTGGGCTGTGAGGGTTGCTCAAACCCCACCATGACTACAGTCCAGAATGCCCCAACAGGAGAAGTAAATACACCAGCCAGAAACAAGGGCTGAGGGAAGATAACTGGGGAGCCCTGACATTCCAGGTGCTCTGCGAAGTAAGGGCTGATTTCTCTGCATGCACACTGCCCTGCAATCAGTGCTGTCTGATTCCTTGCAAAGATTTCTTTGCAATTTCTGATTTTTAGGAGATGCAGCCCAAGAGCTGAGCCTCCTCTAGCTGCAGCCCCTTCCTTGGCCTGCCAGCCTTGAGCTGCCAGGCACAGTTGCAGTGCTCTGCAGAGCCCTCAGAGCCCACTCCTCACAGCAGGATCACCCTGCACCTTGTCTGGGGAGGGTCCCAGATCAGACACCAGCACCAGCCACAGGCCATTAGCAGCAAGTTGGGAAACAGAACTGTGTTGTGACAAGGCTGCTGCCCCTGACCAGTGCCACTGTCCTCACACTGGGGCAAGGGTGTGACAAGCTCTCACACAGCAGCCAGGAGGGGCCAGCCCAGCCAAGTTCTGGCCCCAGCTCCCAGGGGACAGCAGCATGGTGGACCTTGCTGGCTTCCAGCTGCTTGGAAGGGCTTAGGAAAGGGCCGGCCCTGCTCTCCTACCACGCAAGCCATGCTTGCTTCCAGGACCTGCACTGGAGCAGAGATCTGGCACCCACTGTGCTGCCAGGCAGGGACACATTCAGACCCAGGCCAGGAGCTGTGTGTGCCAAGTCACCCTGGCAGCAGTTGGAGTGGCCAGGCTGGCTCAGCCTGCAGGTTCCATCCCACCACCCACAGGGAACCAGGACATGCTCCAGTGCCCATCCCCACTGCCAGCAGGACTTACTCTGAGGGAAGCGTGGTGGGTTGTCGTTGACATCAGTGACCACGATGGTGACTGTGGTGGATCCAGACAGGCCACCCAGCTGTCCTGCCATGTCTGTGGCACGGATCACCACCTCATAGCGGTCCTGTGTCTCGCGGTCCAGGTCTGCCACGGCTGTCCGGATCACACCTGCAAACCAACAGGACAGCTGAGCACAGGCAGCTCACAGAGCCACAGGCAGGGTGGGGCTGGAAGGGGTCACTGGAGATTACTTTGGACAAGATCCAGACCTAAACAGGATCAGCTGGATCTCCCTCTTCACACGGGGCAGATGCTCCAGTATTTCACCAACCTTCATGGCCCTTCCCTGGACTCTGGTATGCCCACAGAATCATATTTGGTGTCAGATACAGCACTTGCATCTCACCAGTGCACAGTAGAAGGGACTGTCACCTCCCTTGACTGCTGGGGACACTCTCCCCAACCACAGCCCTGGTACTGCAGGAACACACTGCTGGCCACAAACAGTATGTGCTGAACCCCTTTGCAAGAGGTCACATGAGCAAAAGCCAACTAAGGGGAGAGAAGAACACTGGGGGGAAGAACAAGCCCAGGGGGTTGTCAGCCAGCCAGAAACATTCCAAAAATCCTCCTGAAGCCCAGGAATGGCCACAGGCCCAACCTGCTCCCAGCAAGTCTCCTCATGAAGCGTGAAAGAGTCTCCCAACTGCTGCTTTTCCTGTGGGCTATTTGCAGCTCCCACTGGGTTAAACCCTGGCACAGAGGAGGTTTGTGCTTTTCTGCAGGGTGACTGGGAGGTGGGGGAAAGATCTGTGGGGGTCAGAGGATTGGTGGGGGCAGGAGTCACAGGAAGAGAGGACTCATCCTCAACCCCATCCAAATGCAAGGGTAGTGCTGGGGCCAGCCTCAAGGTCTGCTCTGTAAAAATCCAGGCTGAGTCACAAAACCCCTCTGGTACAGATCTGCAACAGCCTACTTATCCTGATCTGCTGAGCAGGAGCCAGGCTTGCTGTAGTACCCCTTATAGAACAGAGGTACCCCTGCCCAGGCTCCATCTACCAGGTGCTGTGGCCTGGGCACATCTGGGGGGGACTTGTGTAATTTGGAGAATTGTGGTGGTGGGGGAGCACATTTCTAAAAGTCTATCTGCACACAACCTCTCATTTTCAAGTGTCCTTCTAAGTTAAGGAGACCAGAGATGACAAAACACATGCTCTGTGTCAGAGAATGCACTGGAGCTTAACAAAATGAATGGTATGGTAGTACTTCTTACAAAACTAAGTCTCTTAAAAACAGTGTTTATAGGTCTCCAGTATTCATCTGGGATTGGGGAAATGACCAGGACTAAAATATAAAGGAATGTAAAACAAGAAGCAAAGAGCAGTAAAAGCCTGAAACCTCTGTGAATGGCAGAAATTACCAGTCACCCACGACTGTTTCATTTAAATGGAAACAAAGTAGTGAAGAGAAATTTTGAGGATGAAGGAAAGAAAAAAACGACTCTGCCCTGACATGGCACCAGGGTCAGGAAGGAAGAAGTGCCTACATGGATACAAGGTCACCAGCACCACATTCCAGTCCCACTGTACCAGTAGCACCCCATAACAGACAGGAATCAGCTTAAAATCCCCTCCAGATCAGTTTTTCAACATTCTCACAGATTTAGACATTGGTTTATGTTTTTATAAATCCTCTCTCTTCCAGGGTTTTCTGTTTAACTATCAGCTTTACCTCCTCCTACTGTGAACTGCAAATTCATCTCTGCTTTGTCTCACCAGTAATCCCGCCTGGTGCTAGGGACAATACTGGAGGAGAATGCTGGAATGTGTCTCCAGTGAGGGGTCTGACCCAGAGGGAACAGGGAGCTCCCTTCTTGCTGAGCAAACAGTAGACACTCATCCAGTGCTCTGAGCACCTTGCAATCCATTTGCTGATGTGCAGCACATCAAGCAGTGGTAGAGCATTGAAGCTCCAAGTCACCAAGAGCACAGCAGAGGGGGAGCTGAGTTCCAGCAGGCTGCAAGGAGTCAAGACATGGCTACAGAGATAGACCCCAAGGCTATCAGGTATCTGCACTCCACAGCCAGCAGGTTTCCAGTTTCCCTGTTCATGTGTCTGGTGTGGCCCTGTGCACCTCCAGACAAGGGCTCACACCATGGAGCCACTGGTGCTGTGGCCCAAAGGCAGCCAGAGATGCCACTGAGTTGGGAGGATGAAATTCCTTCCCCTCGCCCTTTGCATGACATTACAGGTGCAGCAGGAGCTGGCAAAACTGTTCAGGAGACATTTATCACTCCTTCCTTTCTGAAACTAGCAATTATTCCAATGATTAGCATTGTTAGGATTTATTATAAAGACACAACAATCCTTTTAGATCGTTGCCATCCTCCAGCTCTCATGGATAGGCACAATTATCACCCAGCTTCCCTTGTTCCTCTGTCACTTCAGGTTGTGTAACTACCTGGACTCTCCTGCCTTCAGCCCCATGGATATGGGAGCAGGTGATCATCCTGTGATGCTCTGACCCCCTCATTCATCCTGGCTCTGCTCAGAGGAAGCTATTTGACAAGGAGTCCCACTCCACCTCACACAGAGGGGCAGAGGGGATGCAGGAAAGGAAGGCAAGAACATGGCTGTGGGCACCCATCCCAGCAAGGATGGCACCCTCACACCTGGGCAGCAGGGCCAGCCCTGCACAAACACCCAGGGCTCAGGGACCAGCCCCAGCTGCTCGTGCTGACAGGCCTCCACTGTGAATACAAAACTGCTATTTCTGGGCAAGCACTATCTCATTGAAATTTAAGCAATTCTGTTAATTAACGGGGTCTGAAGCATTTTATAATGAAAATGATTCATGTCAGCACAATAGTGATGAATTGGGATGAGAGGGAAAAAGCTCATGCATTCACCAAGGCTGTAATGACTTAACTGAGCTGCTCGTAATGATATGGCTCATAATATGCCATGCAAGATGGGAGGAAAGTGCTCAGGCACTTCCCAGAACACCTCCAAGGTCACTTGTCCCAACAGGGAGCAAGTCCAGGCCACTTGGCACAAGTAGAGTAGGGCAAGTGTCCCTAACCAGCTCCTGTTCTTCCAGCAGCACAAGGCAGACAAAATCTCTGCCTGTGGCAGGGGTGGAGACTGACCAGAAACTCCCTCTCATGGTGTTGGTGTGTCCAGCCCATCCTGGAAAGGTGGAGATCTGCTGCAGACAAACTGCCAGACCTCCAGCAGCCCCACCAGGATTGTCACTGGGACGCTATTCCCAAACTGCATGGGCCACACCAGGCCACCAGCTCAAGAGTCAGGCTGGTTTTGTCTTTTAGGCTGAGGTACCACTCACTGTTTGCTAATGGCCGTGGCAAATCAGGTCTCCACACATGCTCCACATCCATGTGGCACTAAGGGTCACCAGCAGCAAACCCACATGGTCCCATCGTTTGGAACCAAGATAGTCTCTGCTCCCAAAACCTGACCCCAGGGACTCTGCAAAAAAGCTGCAAGGGATGGAGTCAGAGCTTCCTCGAGGCTCTACAGAGAGCACAGAAAAGTCACTGCTATCATCTCCCAAGATTCACCTTCTTTCCAGCTGGAAAAACTGACAAACTTTGTCTTTCCCAGACACTGCTAACAAAGCAAGAACAACCTCGAGCTCAGACTTGTCTCCCCCACTCTTGTCAGTATCTGTTATAGCTGAATAATGTGGACACATGTGGCATACCCTCTGGTACAAGGCACATGTGGCTTTCCAGCATGATCCAGATTAATCAGTATAATTACCAGGCGAGGGGACACTTACAGCATCACATAAATACCACTGAGTCTGCTCCAATGGCAGACTCTCTTCGGGTGATAAAAACAAAGCAGGACAAAGCACTCAGCAGGTAACTGCCTTCCAGGAATCCCATCATTATGGGCTTTGCTTTGCTCTCAGGTACTTCTAGGTCAGATGTCCACATCCTCAGAGACTGTCTGGACAAGGCACCTTCCAGCTGAGGGCAGGAGGAGCAGTAAGCCAGAAAGTCACCCAGTAACAAACAGGGACCTATTCTAAGGAGGTTCCTGATCCATCTACAGCTCAAAGGAGGCAGTCTTCAAATGCAGATGAGATTACCCTGGGCCATAAAGAGTCAAGTTTTTAGTATCTCCAGGGATGGAAGTGCCACCATCATGGTGACAACCCTTGTCTTCCTGCCATTTGGATCTTTTAACCGTGCATGCCTGAAAAGAATCTGGGTCTGTCTCCTCTATACCTCTCTTATTTAGCTGGATAAAACAGATTTATTTCTGCCAGCACCCTGGTCAGTTAGATCAAACCCATCTCTGCCTGAGGCCAGGAATGGCAAGGCACCTGCCAAGTAGACTGCAGATTCCTCACCTGTGCCCTCACCTGCCTGCAGGGACACAGAAATACCAATATATCTGCCAGGACACGAGTCCTGCTGGAAGCACACATCCTGGAGGAGGTCAGCCCTTGCAGAAGAGGTCTTGGCTGCAAAAACCAGCACTGCAGCCATCCTCCAGCCCCCCATCCTGTCCTTCAGCTCAGCACAATTTGGGAGGCAGAAGCTAAAGGTGCTTTGAGTGAAGTATGAGGCACAAAGGGCCAGGAAGTTCTTGAAGCACCTAACAAGGGCTTGTTCCAGGCTGCAGTCAGCCTTGCCCATGCCAGTACAGAGACAGCACACTCACCCTTCCTTTGTCCCTTCTTTTAGCAGCTAAGTCCCTCATCACTTAACATTAACTCCCTTGGCACATTAGATACAGTCTCATTTCAAGATGACCAAACATACAATTTTGTCCCAAATCAGCTGAAGTTCCTGCACAAGTCTCAGAAAAGGGCTGTTAATGTTCAATCTCACTAACAAGAGGAATCCCCTTAAATAAATGTGGCTTCTCTGCAGCCTCTTGTGCCTTACACTCACACTCCTTTGTGCCTGTGGACAGCCCTGGTGGATACAGGGATGGGGCACAGATCTGCACAACCCCCAGGCACACAGGAACACACATGTACTGATACATCTGTGTTTCCAGGCACCAAAGGAGCATTTTTAACAAACTGGCAAGAGCAGCAGAGAAACGTGTTCTGCCTCTCACCACCACATCACACAGATGAACAGCTCATCAGCCCAGCTCAGTGTGCAGCAGGCTCCCAGACACAGCTCCTCTGCCAGTCCAGCCTTACTGCCCCAGGATAGGGCTGTGGTCTGCCTCCAAACAGCAAGGCTGGCAGGTAGGGATGAAACAGCTAAAGACTGCACACAAATAATGATCAGCTTCATCCCAGCAGGTCAGTATCTCCATTCTCCTTGGCATAAAAAGTTCCAAGCCCTTACTGGCTCAGTCTTTAAATCAGGACACAGGCTCTAGAACTCAGGAGCTGGTTTAAGTCATCACAAATGCCAGACTGCATTTCAAATGCCTTCTGAGCTCTTCTGCCTTTCCCCTGCATTCAGCAGAGTGACAGATTTGAAGAACAACCTCTTCCTTACGGTAAAAAGCCAGGTTGCCATGCACAGCCCCAAACTGACAAGTTGGCTTTTAAGGAAAGCACCAAACATCACAAAACCTATGGTGTCACATGCTCTGGTTGCTCTATAGCACTCTATCCCTACAAAGGGATGCACAAGACTGCTGGAAACAGGGGCACCAGGTTGTGGGGTGTTGAGCAGTTTCAGGTTCCCTCCTAAGGAAGGCTGTGTGGAAGGGATCACAGGCAGCAGTGAGTCTCAAGCCACACTACCCAGGGATAAGAAATGGCACTGTAAAGGACATGGGAACAGACATGAGCAGGCAGGCACAGCTGCCTGCCAAACAAGAGCTTTGCCCCTATAAAGGTGAATAATCTGCAGTGGTACAGAGAATGCAGGGTGATGTAAAGCACCATGAAAACACAGCCTGCAGATTTAAATGCATGAATTTCTCCTCTCACGTAAATGCACTGAGAGTGCCCACGCTCAGGTGCATGTCTCCATATTGGAAAAACATAAACTTGAAAGATCTTGGTGAGGATGAGATTCCTGGAGCTGCCACTAAACCTCCCACCCTGTGTAACTCTGGGCAGAGCTGGGCTCATGGCTCAGCAGTAGTGAGGGGGACTCTGCTGTCAGATTAACACTCTCACCCAGAGCCAACACCCACTTACAGCAGCAGAAGAGGCTGTTTTCCCCTGGAAACAGCAGGGCACAGCTGTGTGCTGGCTGCTGTGAGAGCACAGCCTCCTCAGCAGATCAGGGCAGCCACAGCACAGGCACTGCTGCTCACCTGCTGCAAGGAGCAAAGATTGGCTGCACCCTGTCTGAGTGAGGAAGGCAGCACAAAGCTTACAAAGCTTAATGCCTGCAGGCTCTTGCAACAAGCCACAGGGATATTCTTACAGTTGGCAAGAAAACCTTGCCTCAAAAGCTTATGCATACAAAGCTCCCCACTCACACGAAAAAAAGCCAGCCTAGACCTTCAGCACACACAGGTGAAGTTCTTCAACCTGATTTGGTGTATACAACACAAGTTTCAGTCTGTGAAACTAATCTCAAAGCAGGAGAGTGGCTGGTGTGTATGAAAGAAAGAAAAGCTCATGCGCATCAGCTGTGCTTTCTCTTCGCCATCATTTAATTCTGGAATCTTCCTAGAGCATAAATGCCATACTGCTGCTCCCACTATTCCAGTGGAGCCATTTAGATGCTTGTCTCCCTCCAAAAAGACCCGAGACACTACAGGCATTGAAGGCTTACTGAGTGGCAGGATTTGGCACTGCACAGCATCCAGACGGTTCGGGTCTGTCTGTGAAAGGTCCATTGAATAGGAAATCCCAGCTGAACACTCCAGCTGGTAACATCCAAGAACAGGAGACAAAGTCAGCTACACACGGTCCATGTTCTGTACTCAAGCATGGAAACCACTTCTGGACATGTCACACCTGTGCTATGGAGGAGGGTGTGAAAAGAGCACAAGACAAGGAGGGAAGAAAGAACCTGTGCTGGAAGGAATCAGGGGCTGAGGTGGTGTGCAAGGCAGCACATGCATGCATGGAGCTGCAAGAAACGGCAGAGAAGGAGGTCAAAACCAAAAAGGGAAATCAAATTGTTCTTCATTATCATATATTATAAGAAATGTAACATGCCAGGTTTTTATGGTTCTTTTTATGGCCATTAATAACAATGGTGGCTCTGAGAGCTACGCTGCTGCTATGGATAATTAAATCTTATGCTCAGGGCAGAAGCTGGGCCACCCCAGGCAATCAGACCTGGATTCCCCTGTGCAGCATAAAGACTTATTCTAACAGAATAAGAGTGGGAGCAGGTTGGGGTGTGCTTGGATGGACAAGATGACACCATGTTACCCCACAGCACTGCTGCATCCACATGGGCCAGCACTGACAGAGGGGCACAGGACAGGCTGCAGTCACAACTTGAGTGGCTGATGGGCAGAGCTGCAGCCCTGCAGTGCTGGTGAGGCAGCTGCCACGGGCTATTTGCAGCTCAGACACCACCAGAGTCAGCCCCAACACCTGTGTTAGCAGCCAGATATCCTGGGAACAGACGTGCTCAAGAGGGGCCGGAGCCTTCTGCAGACTGTCAGCAATTCTGCCTTTATGAAACACAAGCAAGCAAAACAGTAAATCAACCCCCTAGTGTATGAAACAGCCAGCTTGAGAATTAAGACACAAAAAGTCAAGGAATCAAGAAGCTTGGATTCCCAGAGTGACATTAATTCTCACCACAGCCCCACAGGACACATTTTAGTTTATGCCTTAATACAGAGCATTAATGTGGCAGGAAGCTGAGCCTCTGCACGTCCTGGCTTGTGCAGTTTGCTCCCAGTGGTCCCTCTCCATTCTAGCAGCCAGACTACCACTCACACAAATCTGTCTCAGATTGACAGGATCTCACGTGCACCTGGATTTTCAGTGTTTAGCCTATTGTTCCTACACACACAATATAAAACAAAGCAAATCTGGGAGAGAAGAGAGCCCAGGTGCAACAGCTCCTGAGCAAGGGGTGGGTACAGCCCCAACCTGCTGCTTGTGCCCTTTCCCCACTGCACCAGCCTCAGTCCAGACAAAGGCATTTCCCACCACATGCCACAGTGCTGATGTCAGGTGTGTGTAGGAGTCCCGAACTCCCAAATCTGAGCATTCCTCCAGCAGCAGCCAGGCTGGTGGCAGAGCCAGGGCTGGGACCAGCTTCCCCATGTGCACCAGAGCACTGTCAGGAGGTGCAGGGTTTCTTGCAGAGGCAGTGGCTCAGGCACACAGACCTTTACACTCTCCTTACACCAGCATCTCCAAACAAATTTTACTATGACATAGATAAAAACAACCTTAGAAAATATCTATCAGCACAGACACAGATCAGCCTGACAGAAANTTACATAAAAACATGTATTAGAAAATTAGATATTAGAAAATACCAATCAGCACAGACACAGATCAGCCTGACAGAAACCTGGCACTCCAGCCCAGGGGTTGATCTCAGTCCATGCCACTGTGGTGCAGCAATAGGGTGGGGAGGACTTTGCTGTCCAGTTTTCCAACACAAGCTGCAGCTTTTCAGCCTGCTTGTCCTTTGACAAATTTTCATTAAACTATGGGCACTTTACCGCATGCTTTGTGCCTTAAATATCCCTTATTAGCATTTGAGTGTCTTCCCTCCTTAGCAAGCTTGTGAGGCTCCCATTAAGGGTAATGAGAGTCAAATTCCTGGGAGGCAAGGAGAATATATACCCCAACATCTCCTGGTTATGGTCTACTCTAACCAGTATGTCAGAGCATCATCTGCCAGGGATTTATTACAGAGGCATTTTACAACAGGCTCTATTATAAGTTATTAAGGAACGGAGCAGCTTCTACTGTTCTTTCATTAAATATTAATAGAACATTTATAAACCTATCCTTAATTTAAAGTGTTACCTTTAATCAAAGCCCTGGTGATAACGATGCAGCCTTTGGTAAGGCCCCTTTGGTAGTATTTAAACCTTCTACACTGATGTTTTATGTGCCCGTGGGGGCATTCCTGCTCCAGGCAGAGAGGATCTCTGGGCAGTGCAGGTGCAGACCAGGCACTCTGGGCTGGCAGCTGCAGATCCTGCCTGCTGCAGGCAGGGCATGGAGCTGGGCAGCAGCCTGAGCAGGGCTGCTGAGCTTCCTCTCCATCACCCCTACCAGGTGTATCCAGCATCAGTGGCCAGCAGGGAGGCACAGATCTGCTGGCTCACACTCATGTCCAGGACACAGCCACTGTCAGGGATCCTGGCCCAGCCCAGCTGGGTGCTGCTCACCTGTTTTACTGTCCACAGTGAAGTGCTGCTCCCCCTCCAGCACACTGTAGACTACCCGGGCACTGCTCCCATAGGTGGGGTCATCGGCATCAGAGGCCATCACCTGCATCACAGAGGTGCCTGCAACAGGGACAAGGAGGAAAACAGAAAGTCAGGCAGGAGTTTAGAAGAGCAACACAGACCTCAGAGCAGAGCCCAACACTGACTGCTTGCAAACGATGAGGGAAAAGAGAACAGCTGGGTGCAAATGCAGCATCACTTCCCCACCAAACATCTGACAGCCAGGACTCCAGACACTGCTGCAAATGCCTCTGGTGTGCTGCAGAGTGGCAGCAAGGACAGGATCCTGGGCCATCCTGGGGCAGGACTGCTCTCCAGGAGATCACTGGTCTGAACAGCTAGGAGTTTTTCTCCCAGTAGCCTTCTACTGGACCATCTGGGAAGGAGCTGGGGATGTCAAACTCACATCTGCCCTTCCTGTCAGCACAGAGTGACATGGTCACCTCCAGGCCACAGAGGGACCACCCAGCTGGGGCCTGATCCACACTGCAGCACCACTGCAGCAGGCAGACCTGCACAGGGACAACAGCCTGAGGAGAAGAAAGGCTTTCACTTGCCCAGAGCCAGACATAGCACCAGGTCCTCATGCTCTACACGTAGCAGGGCAGGAGGACTATAAATTGGATAAAAGTCCATCAAATGTCTGCAATTAAGTTATTGATTTTCAAGGCTGCCTCATTAAACTGGGTACTTCACTCCAACTGTCCCTGTGATGGCTTTAATTTGACATCATGTTCAATTTAACAAAAGCAGGACCCAGGACATGAGGGTGTGGGCAGGAGCAAAGGGGCTGAGATCTACGGAGACAACAGAAGGGAAGAAGGAAGTGAAGCCTACCCCCACCTACACACACCTGGAGAAAGGAGGTGGTGTGACCAAAGCACTGTGAGGACAGGTTACCCTGTTTCATCTCCAGCACCAGACTCGGTGCATTCCTGCCCAGAGGTCAAGCACTGGCACCAGTCAGGCAGAAGCAGCCTCTGTTCCTGTGTCACAGGAGGCAGATATGGAGCTGAAACCATCCAGAGGGGGATGAGGACCTTCAGTCCCCGGTGGCTTCCTCCTCCTTTGTCAGGAGACCACAAGCCCAGAGCCTGCAGGCAAGCCAGGGATTTCCTGCACCAGCCCTGCCTGGACTCAGGGACGAGATGAGGCAGCACAGACAGCAGTGCTGCTGTGAGCAGCTGGGATGCACACGCTCCCCTCAGTCCAATTCACTCTGATCTCCTGGAAAGGGTGTTCACTGAGGGAAACGAGCAGTTACCATGGTTGCTTTTCATTCTCCTTAGCAGCCTTCTCAGAGCTGCAGCTCTGCTGATAACAGGAGAATCCCCCTCATCAGTCTTCAGCAACAAGCTAGTTTGAGTCAACTTATTTATGCTTTGCTGTCTCCAGTGAAGTTATGGTGCATCCCTGCCAGGCACGTCCAGATTTTACACCACGGCAACACTGGCTCTCTGCCTCGCAAACAACTGTTTAAGAAATACTATTGTTGCATTTCCTCCTCCTCTCCCTGCCATAACACAACTCCTTCAAGCAGGTATGAGCCAAGGTGTGAACAGATCACCCCCACGCCAGCACTGCACATTCCCTCAGGCAGTGTGGCATGTTCCCTCCCCCCGGGAAGCTTCTGGTCAAAAAGCAAAAAAAGGGACTAGAGAAGGGAAATGACACCAGGGTCTCCAGGCATCCTTCTCCCAGTAGAGAAGCCTCCTAGGTATGCTGGAGGTGCTAAAGTCTGAGAATCACAGAAAGCAATATCTGCCCCTGGGGACAAGAGAGGCCTCCCTCTGCATAGCCTGGCAGCAATCAGCTGAGAGCCTGGTGTCCACAGCAGCACCCACTCCTGCACCTGCAGCACAGGCAGAGCCTGCTGACTTTGCACAAACATCCCACGCTCCAAGAACCACTTGTTCCTGCCAAGGGTTGGTGATTCAAAACTCACCCACAGGTACCCAAGCCCATGAGTTATTTCCCTGCCCTTGCCCTGTATACCCTGTGTCAGGACTGCACATCTGCAGACAGAGCAGGTGCCCCAAGGACCACACCACAGCCTCCTGTTGCAGCCACCTTTATCATCTCAACCCAGGGATCACCAGAGGCAGGCTGGCCACTAAATGTTTGCACCAGACTCTGCACCTCATGCTGCTTCCCACAAGATGCATTCACTCCATTGCATAACTCACCTCCTAATCCACCCCTCTCACACACAGCTGTACTTCCTGTGATCCAGGATTTACCTGAATGCTGCAAAACTGCAGAGTCTGAAGAGGAGACAGGACCTGTGCCCACCCAGAGCATGGTTTGTGTCATGATTCTAAGCCATGCCTTGGACATGTGAGGTAGGCTGTTCTCAGGCTTCCTGTGTCAGCACTGAAAGCTCCTGGCCCACAGCTTCTGGACACTCCCAAGAACTGGAGCAACAGGGCAGCAGATCCAGCTCCAGGTCCCAGGGACGAGCCTCATGTTTGGGACCAGAGTTTTCTACTCTAGGGCAAGGCAAACCAAGAAGCACAAGGAGCATTGCAGCAAGACACCTTTACTCAGAGGCAGAGATGGGGCACAGTGCCCTTGGGCTGCAACCAGCAATGCCAGAGGTGATGAAGGCTCTGTCCTTCTCCACCTGCCCTCACATCTCATTAACAAAACAGCAACATCAGCCAGGCAGGGAACACTGACCCCACTTTGTGCCTTGACTTCTTGTTGGCAAAGGTGCACTGCAGCCTGCTCAAGGTCACCTAAAGGGTATCAGGAATTTACTAGTTCAACTTTCCAGCATCCTCCCCTAACCTCCACTTATCCCTTTCCCACCCCTCCTTCCCACTCTCTTTCCATGTGAAGAGCAAAGGTATTCAATTTCAGCTTAACCTGGTCCCCTCCTTCCTGCAGAGACAAGTTTTCCCTGGCTCCCACCCTGCTCCAGTATTAGTCCCTGCTCTCCAAGCACAGCACTGCCCACAGCAAGTACAGCATGTACAGCTTTTATTTAGTTTTCTGGCACATGCCTTAGCCATAAAAGATACACTAAATAAAATCTAAACATCCATCATGTACTCTATCACCCACCCTCCCATAACCAAGAAGCCTGAGCCTGTATCCAGAGAGATAATTAGACATGTAAAATGAGATAAGACCTTGGTTCCTCCCCCGGCCAGCTCCCTCCACAGATCAGAGGAAACCAACAATTTTATATAAAAATTAAGAGGTCAGAATCCATCTCTTATTCTCCCTCTGCAAAGGTGAGATCTGGCACAGCAGATCAAACAAACCCTGATTTCCTCCAGAAGAAAGGGGGAGCAAGACCCTCACTTCCAGAGCAACACCTCCCTCAGCCTAGCTGACCCTGGCTGCCTGCCACCCTCTGTCCCCATGGGCCCTGCTTGGGCTGTCCCCATTGCACACCCTGAGCCATCCTGGAGACGTGCCAGGGACAGCAGCCAGCCCTCAGCTGTGCCAGCAGCATCCCTCCTGTGCTGTGAGCAGGGTCAGCGGGGCAGGGAGGAGCTGCTCACACCGAGAGGTGCCCGTGGTGCCCCAGGAGCTGTGGGTGCAGTGTCTCTGCAGGGTCCCTTCCCAGGAGAGCAGAGCTCAGCCCCCACAGCCACCCTGCCATGCTGAGTGTCCCCAGGGCTGGCAGGGCACAGCAGCCCAGCCCAGTGCCCTGGATGGGATGGATGGGGCTCTGCAGGGCACCTCTGGAATAGCAATGCCTGTCCTGGCATCCGTGACTGCCATCCCACAGCACCCAGAGCCTCTGGGGCCAGTCCCAGCGACCCTGCATGAAGGAGGCTGACAGCTCCAGACCACTTGCTATGCCACTCACTCCAAACACGTTTAGCTAAAAGCAATGTTGACAGGCAAACTCCAAACACATCCATGGGCAGAGAGGCCCTGCACGGAATCCACAAGCAAGTGGCTGGGACCTGTCACTTCCCCAGGGACAGAAGTACATCCAGGCTCTGGGCAGACAAAGAGGCAAATGAGCAGCAGGAAAAACCAACACTTGCTAAATTTGACTGTCCCTCCTCATGGCAGCAGTCACCCTTCTGTGGTAAAACCAGGAGCCTCCAGATGCTCTCCAGACCAGCTCTGGGGCTCAGTTGCCATGTTCAGCTCAGGCAGAGCCCAGGGCCAGTTTCTGGCCATGCTGAGAGCCCTTTCTGTGTGGATCTGGCCAGCTCCAGGACAGCACTCAGGCACTTTAGCCCTGCAGAACATCAAGGACCCTGCAAGGAGTGCTGTGTCATGCAAACCCACATTCCCTGGCCAGATGCCAGTGTGCACCACTCCCATCCCAGGTGCCTGGGTGCCATGGGGCAGGAGGCAGGTGGGATTTTCTGAACAATGCAATTTACAGCTTTTGTCTGGCCCCAAACACCTGCAGCAGTCGATGCACCCCAGACACATTGAGGCAGAACATCAGGGGAAAAAAATGAACTAGAAGAGCTGAAAAATTACTGGAGCAGAAGTGAGTTTCTTGAAATCTTGTGAACATCCTGAGTTGGTAGGAAGCCAGGCCCAGAGAAGATTCACTGCACAGCTCTCTCACCCCACAGGACAAGTCTGGGAGCAGTAACCTGGCAGGGTGCAATTGCTCAAATGTGCTACTGTGAAGCTTCTTTTAGGGTGTCTGGCCAGAGAAAGGCAAAACACCCCAGCCCCTGGCATGAAGCAGGTAAATGTGGTGCCATGGGGAGCAAACCAAAGCTTTCCATGGAGAGGCTCAGGTTCCCTGAGGAGCTGCCAAAGGCAGCCTGGACGAGGTCCTCACTTGGGCAGGGCAGTGTTTGGAGCCTGTCTTGTGGCCTAGAGCACAGTGCAGAAGGGGAAGGACTCATCTCACTAAGGACAGACAGACAGGGCAAGCCCCAACTCTCAGCCACTGGCTGTCCCAGCAGCTTCCAGATACACACAAGTGACTTAAGCACTTTCTAGCAAGGGGGAAAAAAAAAAATCAGATTGCCTGCAAGTGTTCTGGCAGCATGGTAAACAAAGTGTTTTTCTCTGCTTCCAGCATGGAGATTAAACAATTTCTCTTGACAATAATCACTTCTACATTCAGCCAGCTTTATGCTGGAGTCAGGGCTTGACCCCAAGTTTCTGTCTGTACAGCCAAATCGCCTCTAATCTGGACATGGTGCTACACAGAGAAATGAGAGTGAAATGCACCAAGGGAGGAGTGATACTCTGATGAAAGCATATGCCTTTCCTGGCATGCTCCTCACTCCAGGCCCTGCCTGCTCCCCAAGGACCCCACAAGTCAGCTCTGGGCTGCAGCACCCACCCTGGGCAACCAACAGAGTTGTCTAACAGGAGGCACTGTGTGCTGGATTTGAGCTCATGCCTGAGTGCAGCAGACAGCTGTTAAGCAGACCCCAGGGAGATCAGGAAAGGAGCCCAAAATACAGCTAATTTTAGCACCTCCTGTAACAAGGTGAAGCTCCTGCAGTTCCAAGGCAGTTGGCTGGGTCCCATCCTACATTCTTCTGCAGCTGCAGGTCTCTCCCTTTGGTACTGGATTCTGTTCAACTCTGATGTTTTGGAGAGTTCCACACTGGGGTATCCACAGAGGCCAAGACTTGGGTGCCAGCACATTGCAGCCTGCAAGCTCTTGACCAGCAGCCTCTCCCTGAGGCAAGAGGACAGCAGTGAAGCTGTAAACAGGATCTGCACACAGATTGCTCCTCAGTATGCAGAGCCATGGGCGCAGGGGAGTCAGTGAAAATACTCCCCAGGAGTCCCTGCCTTCCTCAGCCTGGGTGACTCCAGGGCACTGCCTCCAGCTCAGCTCCCTCAGAGGGCTGAGCAGGAACCTCTCCACCCCTCTAAAGCCCCAGCTGACCTCCCTGCTGGGCAGCAAACCTCCCACAGCAGCTGCACTACTGCTCCTGATGCCCCAGGCCAGATCAGGTTTCTCCAGAAAAGCCAATTGCTGGTTTTGCAGCTGGTTCTGCTGTGCCACGGGAGGCCAGATAAAGCTGTTGGGTCAGCTTCCACTGTGGATGTGCTTCTTCCAAGTGCAGGATATCCCTGGGTAGAAAACAATGACTTCTCCAGCCTGGCTCATAGGCTGGGGTTAGCTCCAGGCACCACCTCTGCCCTTTACAAATCCCACACTCCAGCCTTGTCCTCCTGACCATCCTGCATCTGCCACTTTTGATCCATCAGATAACAACAGCAACCCCTTTTCTTTTCCCTTTACAGAGGTTTACAATGAGTCTGGATGAGTTCATGGAAGACAGATACTAAAGCTCACTAAACCCCCAGAAACCACCCACAGCCAAAGAAATTTCCAAGCTGAAAACAGATGCTGGCTGTGAGAATATGAAGAGGAGCATCACATGTCCTTTGTGTGCTGCTCCTCCTTCCTAAGAATGCACTCTGACCACTGCAAAGGCAAGATCCTGGAACAGAGACCTTTATTCCACCCTCAGTCTCTCAGGCAGCATCTATGACGTCTACCCAAACACATTGCCCTGGCCCCAGCACAGAGCAAGGGGCAGCTGTGCTGCAAAGCACTCCCAGATACTCTGAGAGTTTGTGCAGTTCTCTCATTTGTTATTCCCTCTTAGACACTAGGAAATCAAATGACTTTCCCTCCCAATTAGTACTCCTTCATTATGCAAATAGTGTCCTTTGATCTGCTCCTGCTGTCACAGAGCGGATCTGACTGTAGTTGGTTTATTCCTCTTCACGCCCCAGGAAGGCACCCACCTCTGGGAGCTGGAACTCTGCTTTTGGCAGAGAATGGAGAGTGCAGCTGAGAGCTGCCTTGAGTGAGAATGAAAACCACCCAAGCACAAACCCCAGCGAGGTCTGGGAAGGCAAGACCACAAGAGGAAGAAGGGGTCACCCTTAACTTTTCAGGCTGGGATGCAGAGCAAAGGCTTCCAAGGAGCAGAGACAGGGAATGAGCAGCTCCCTACAGCTCCAAGCTGGAGAGCAGCCCTGCCCTTGGAGTGGCCCCATCCCAGGCCCTTCCCCAGCAGAGCACAGCTGAATCCAAATGGTGCTGAGAGCAGGCATGGCCACCAGCAGCTCCCCAGGCTTTGATCTTGATACACTAATAGCCAACCTAAGTTCTCCAGCCTTTGTACTCCTCCTTGGCCAACACCACACTGGGATCACCTCCACCCACACTCAGGATGGCAGCAAGGTACATTCCCCGTTCATTCTCATGAAAACACCCCACAGGTCTAGGGGAGATGGTCTGTCCAGCTCAGAGACAGCAAACATCACTATCAGTACCAACCACAACAAAGCCATGATCACAGCTGCACCCAGTCTTGATGCCACAAAAGGAGCACTCCCACACAAAAAGGGCCTGGCAGGTCACTTCCCACAAGAATATCCTGAACTTCACTTCCCTGACCCAGGAGCTTCCCATATCCTGCACCCTCTGCCCTTCCTACAGCATCTGGAGCTGAACTTCTCACACCAGCTCCATGACCAGCCCCATCTACCTTCCAGCTGCTGAACCTCAGAGGGTTGATGAGAAAGCTCCTTGCCAGCCTTGCCTGTTCATGCTTTCACAGGATGTGTCCATCTTGTCCTTTGTGCTGCCTGTTCCTGGGCAAAACACTGCTGAGCTAAGGGAGAAGTGGGAGGGAGCTGGGGACTTGCAGCAGCAGCAGCAGCATGTGGGTCCCTCCAGCTCTGCACTCACACTGCTGGGGCCCAGGGAAGCAGCAGCACCACGGGAAGGTGATGTGTGAGGCTCCCCCTGGGCTGTCTCCAGGGTGAGGCTGCTCTGGAGGAGCCTGTACACTCCTCAGGATGGCCAGACTGCAGAAGGCTCGGAGGCTGTGGCCGGCAGGTAGCCTGGAAAGCAGAACAGGCTCTTGGCTCTAGCTCCCCTCTCTAAGCACACAGCTGGGAAATGCAGCCCACGCCGTTCACAGCACTTCTCTTCACTTTTAACTTCCGAGTATTTTAATTTGCAGGAATCGCCTTCTTTCATGTTGTGAAACCGTGTTTCTTTCTCCCTCTGATCTCCAATTTCGCATAGAAACTGTCTCCTTTGATATGTCTTGTTCACATCAGTCTGATCAGGCAGCTCCATAATTGTTAGTGATTTTCAAAGAACTAGAATCCTTGTCTAATACCCAGAGTTGAGAATTCCTTGCTTTTTAAAATGTTGTTCAAGCAAATTAGATTAATTTAATTTCTTTCTTCCCTTTGGGAACAGGATGCCTCTTGCTTTGGTGCCCACATGCTGTCTTTCATTTCTCCAGGAGCACCCAGCTATAGTTCAAGGGGTCACTCTCTGACTGGGGGAAGGATTTGCACAGGTAACTGGAAGCGGAAGGAGAGCTTGGGCTGTCTCAGGAGAACCCGTTCTCCATACATCAACAGAATCCAGGCAGCAGCAGCTCTTCTGGTGCAGGTGATTCCTGTACATCTGTACCTGCTGTAGCACCAGCCTTGCAATATGCTGCACATGAACCATGGAGAGCTGGAGCTCTGTCCTGAGGCAGTGCAGACCCGAGCAGCATCCCCTGAGCTCTGCTGCCAGGATGTCTCTGCAGCCAGGCCTTCCTGCAGCAGCACAGCAGGACCTGGTGGTTCACCTGACCTGGCCTCTCCAGCTCCTGGTGCAGCTCAGCTGCTCCCCCTGCCCTGGGGGCTCTCTGTGCAATGCTGGCACTGCTCCTGCCCCTGTGCTGACAGTGTTGGGATCCTGCCTGATCTTCGATGTCAGCCTTTCACAAGGCTGTCTTCTACCTGCATACAGCCTTTGGGAACAGTGATTTACAGTTCCTGCTTGTAGCACATGCTGACACACACAGCCTGCTATAGGGGTAGCAGAGAGTCCAGTGCGGACAGGGAATGGTGTGGACAGAGAACAGTGTGGACAGGGAATGGTGTGGACAGGGAATGGTGTGGCTCTGGGCAGTGCAGCACCAGTTGTTCTCTTGGACTCCAGCTGTGCTCAGCAGCATGGGAATCCAGCAGAAGTGAGGGCAGCAGTGCTGCAGCTCACTCATCACCTCCCTGCACCCCTCCTGAAGCTTGGCTGAGTACAAAGCCAATTGTCCTGCTCTGCCATCCCAGGGGGATGGACTCCTGCAGCCTCATCATCCCAGCCTGGCCCTCAGAGCTTCAGTGAGGCTGATCACCACCACACTTAAGAGGGGCCTTGGTGCCAAGGGGATGGGCAGTTACGGCTAACACAGGGAAGCCACACTTCTGTAACAGGGACATGAATTCCCCAGTCTCAGCCAACAAGGCCTGGCCCCTCAGAGAAGGACAGATCCAGCTGAGAAGGGTCTGGCAGTTCTGCAGGGGGACACATAAAGGGATGATGTCTGGGCAGCCCCAGGGCTCAGAAGAGCAGCAAAGCAGCACGCAGAGGATGGCCTGAGCTGGGGGAGAAGCCAATCTGAACCACAGGCAGATGTGAGCCCCTCGGTTTGTGAGGGCTTAGTCCAACCCCTCAGCATTTAGGAGGGAGGGGGCTGTGCAAAGCCAGAGTCAATGCACAGCACGCAGCTGGCACCACCACAACCTGTCCCCAGAGCACGGCTTAGGGCTGAGACTGAGCGCTCAGCCAAAGGCTGGCAATCAGCTCAGAGGATTTATCCACTTGTTTTTCTTAAGCCACCTTATTTATTTTTCCCTTTTGGCTCCCTAGCTCTGGAATCCCTGGGATTTGCAAGTGGTTTTTGTGGGGTACAGCAGGCTCAGGATTTGACAGGAGAGAGGTTTCCCAAGGCACACCCACCCCACAGCAGACCTACCGACGGGGGACAGCTCGGCCACGCTGCCGATGTAGGGCCCCTCCAGGAAGCGAGGCTCGCTGTCGTTGATGTCCTGCACCTTGATGATGAACTCTGACTCGGGCTCCAGCAGCTGGTCCGTCTGCCGGTCCCGGGCCTGCGCCCGCAGCGTGTAGAAGGTTTTCTGCTCCCGGTCCAGGCGCTCGGTGGCGTGGATGTCACCTGTGATCTCATCGATGAGGAAGATGGTCCCGGCGCCCTCCCCGGAGATGGTGTACTTGATGGAGCCGTCTCCCTCATCCGAGTCTGAGTGGATCTGCCAGGGAAAGAGGGAGAGGGTGGGAGCAGGCTGGGGCTGTGCTTGTACCCAAGCCTAGCCACCTGCACAAGATGCCCATGGTCCCTGTGTGATGCCTCTCTGCTCACTGCTGGGGTGGACAGTGACAGAGAGCACAACCAGACAACTCTTGTGCACAAAGGAAGGCCAATAAACTGGAATTTCAGGCCTGCCTTTACAGCTCTGCAGATAACAGGTATTGCCAGTGCTCACCCCCACTATAAACCAAGGGACAAACCCCCTTAATAAGGGGTTATGAGATGATGGAAAAGTGAATGACAACTCAACTGCACTCCAAAGAAAGAGGCTTCCCTATGGGCAAGGACCCCAGACTCTGGCAGCATGTGATCACCACTCCCAAGCTGCACAGGCACCTCACCATTGGCATCCCTCCCCTTCTACACAACCAATTGCCCAAAGTCCGTCCTCATCCACCCACTCTGCCTCAGCCACAGCCTCCCTCCATGATGTGGGCAGCTGGTGCTGACAAGTCTCCCTGCTGAAGAGCTCACACACCCGCTGCACCCCTGTGCTGGGTTTACATTGCAGAGTAACAGGGCTCACAACATCCCATCATCATGCCCAGAGCCCCACATGGACAAAATCTGCAAAAGAGTGTGACAAATCGGCTCATGCTCAGGACTAAAAACAGACCCTGAGGAAGATGCCTTTGCAGGCAATCTCTGCTGCTTCATTTTTTAATTAAGACAATGTTTGGAATTAGGAAAAGAAAGGGTAAACAGCAGTTCCCCCACGGACCAAGAGCTGACTGGAATCCAGGCCAGACGTCCAGAGATAATTTTATTGGTGGCATTAAACTGAGTTATGAGGTTTTTACAATCCAGCCACTTATGAGAAATCTATTAACAGTAACTGGACAGGCAGAATGCATCTTGACAGAGAGCAGCATGGGCATTAATTGGGACAATCCATACTGGGACAGGCCCCCGGAAAGGTTTCATCAGCTGCTTTCATTTGTTTCTTACAATTTTTGCTTAGAATCAGCAAAGTCATGTCCCCCCTCCAAAAAAAAGAAAAAAGCCGTCCATTAATCGGCTAATGAAATATGAAAATGTTTATGGGCCATTCAATCTTCCAAACTGCAGTTCTATAATCCACCTTTCAGACATACAGCTCTACCAGCAAGAATTTATATCAGAGCTGCCTCTTTTTTTACGATGCCTTCATTATATTTGTCTTGTTGGATACAGTTTATATATTTATTTCACGAGTGAGGGACCCGCACGTTAGGCAATTCAATGCATTTTGCACAACATTCACAAATTACTGCCCATGGTGACACGTCTCTCAAGGCTTGCCTGGAAGGAGACCATCACCAGCTCACCCGTAGGGCTGTGAGCCCAGCAGAGTCTGGGACCACCGTGATGGCTTTGGCTGCAAATGTGTCTATGGGGTGGTCACTCTGCCCTGGCCACCTGGAACATCCTACCCTGGTCTGTGGGCATGGTCACCCCAGTCTGACCATCCAGTCCCAACCCTCCCTGCTGGCTGGAGGAGAGCTTGCTGCCCTCTTCACTTTATCATCCTCTCCCCAGTTCTCACTGCTACTCTCTGAGCTTTTCAGAATGAAGGAGGAGCACCAGGTCTGTACAGCGCAGGTAGCAGAAACCTGCATTTTTTTCTGCTGAAAACTGGGCTCATGATTAACAATTAGGCTAGAGATAAAGCATCCAGCACCACACTGAGCTCTCAGCACATCCTCTTCACATATTTGCTC
This sequence comes from Illadopsis cleaveri, assembly GCA_013399915.1. Taxonomy (NCBI): domain Eukaryota; kingdom Metazoa; phylum Chordata; class Aves; order Passeriformes; family Timaliidae; genus Illadopsis; species Illadopsis cleaveri. The sequence continues at coordinate 414,308 of VXBB01016570.1, forward strand.
ATTGCTGACTGCTGGGAGCAGACACCAGCATCCCTTCAAACCGGAATGTTAGGAAGAAAAATGGAGCCTGGGCTCAAGGGGCTGCAGAGATTGATTTACAGGGGAAGATTAAAAGAGCTAAATCTGTGCTGCTTGGCTAAACAACAACTAATGGGGGAGGGCTGGGATCGCAGACTACAGCAATGCAAGGGGAGATGCCACAGACCCGGACCACATCCCAGGGATGTTCTCTCCTCCCTGTTACAGCAGGCAGGCTTGGGGAGCACCCTGCTCCCACGCAGCCTCAGGGTTTCCTCCACCCCTGGGCATGGCAGCAGACTGAAGTCACACAGCTCTGGTACACGCTGAGCCCCCAGAGCAGAGGGACCACCCAGCCCTGCCTGCAGCTCAGCCCCAAGCAAGGACAGCAGTGTCTGCAGAACTGGGACATCCAGAGGGCGGACAATAGGCTGATCTGTCCCATTTGTTAAACAGGAAAATTGTTTCCTTGTCCTAAAAGACTACAACCAGAATTCTTACGAAGCCATTAATTACATACTAATAATTAAATCAAAATTAAATATGAACAGAGGTGCACATTCCTTATTAAAAGCAATTAAACAGAAAGCACAGATACACAAATAAAAAATGACTCCAGGGCTAGAAAAGAAAGAAAATCAAATAAAAACTAGCCCGTAATAAAGGCGCACTCTGTTTGCACCAACTCATAAAGCCCGAGTTCATCAATTTTCTTTAAATATTAGCAACTTAATTAAATCTGCTTTTTTCCCTTTAATCCTCTCCTCTATCTAAAATAGATCTGTCCACATGCAGAAGTTTGTAACTAGTGCTGACCCCATAATTCTATTTAAAAAACCCAAAGAAATCCACATCAAACTGACAGCAGCCTCAGGGGAAATTACAGTTCAGAAGAAGGATTAGCTAGAGAACCCAGATTTTATGGAAATGGTATCGGTCCTTCAGAAAGCACATGTAGGTGTGTGAGAGGTATCCACAGAGGGCAAGCCCCAGCTACTCTGCAGCGTCCCCCAGTGCAGGGAGGCTCCAGACCCCTGGACTGTGCTAACAAACAGCGTCCCAGGCGAGCACTCCATCCTCTCCCAGCACCAGGAAAAGCCCAGCTCTGCTGGCTTTCAGCCCTGGGGATCCCCAGGCAGCGATCTCAGAGCTGCTGTTGTGAGCCAGGCGGGTGATGTGGTGGGTGATGTGGAAAGGGGCTGTAAAATGGGTGAGTTGTAGGTTTCAGTTCAGCTGGAGCCACGGCAGTGCCAGGCCTGTGACAGGGCCTGGTGCCTCTGCTGCTCCCAGGGGAGCCATGAATTAGCTGTGCCTGCTCCGAGGGCGGTGGAGGAGCACAGCTTTGAGTGTCTACTGAAACGGACACAAATCACTGCTGAAATCCCCGCTGGCCCCCAGCCAAGAAACCCATTTTCCAGCTCCTCCAGACTCATGCCCAGACGGCTAAGGCCATCAGACAGCCCTGCTGTACAAGCTCTTGGGCACTCTCCTTCGGGGTGAGCCCATGCCTCCAGCTCTAACTGGATTGTAGTGTGCTCCTCTGACTGGTCCCAACAGCTGGCACTGCCTTCACCCATATACAAACAACACATCTGCCTGATATGTGCGGCAGCTGCTTCTCCAAAGCTCCCAGAAAAGGATGAAGCCCAGCAACCCCAAGGTGAAATGCTCCTTCAGCCTCAGGACACCAGGAGTGGAGGGAGCAGAGGTCCATGTCCAGCCTTCCCAGGAGGTCACACACCAAGGAAGTGTGGCGAGCTCCCACCCACAGACCCAGTCCTTCCCAGCAAGGCACTGTCACCTGCTAGCAACTCCCACAGAGACAGGGCTTCTTGCACCCACCCCCAGACATCACAAGAACCCAGTACACAACTGTAGGAACACAGATGTAAATCTAGGTGTGTCCTGTTCTCATCTCTGGGAGTACGTTAACCTCACCCCCCCCAGCAGGGACCAGGCTTCTGTCATCGCAGTCCGCAGAGTATTTCTCTAGCCAGGCTCCCGTGAACAACCTTCACATGGGCCCTCTCTCTGCTCAGTGCTGCCTGCATGTCCACCCTGCCCTTGGCTCTGTCAGCCTCACGGAGACATCAGGTCAGCTTACCTTCCCCACATACAGTGGCTCCGTGCCCGTGTACTCCTCCACCACGAAGAACTGATTCCAGACCCAGCCACGCTTCACTCGCCCGCTGGCCAGCAGTGCAGGATCCCCGGGCTCCCCTAGGCCAGGGCCCTCCACCTCCGTGTGCATGGCCCAGGACCCCAGCTCCTGGATGGCGCAGAACAGCAGCAGCATGGTCCACAAGAAGCCCTGCAGACCCTTCGCCATGGCACTCTAGGAGGCTGCATCAGCAGGAACTTCTGGATGGGCAGCCAGCATCCTTTAGGGAAGAGTAGAGGAAAGTCCACACTAGCAGCGTGAGGCTGCCTGGTCAGTGCAGAGCATCCCCATCCCTGCTGCGTGCCATGCCCTGCAGCTGGAGCACTCCTGTCCAGCCTGAGTCACATCTGTGACAAGAGGTGTCCCGGACTGCCCGCTGCTGGTGTGGGAGCAGTCAGTGCTGGTGCCTCACAGGCTGCTCCTGGGTCTCCAGAGCAGAGTCTGGCAGCTGGCATTTGTCCCCAGGGGCAGAGCTGCAGGGCTCTGTGCCCAACTGGCACTGGGGAAGGGGGCGATGCTCAGCCTGCTGCCCACCCCACCTGCGGGCAGGGAACGCCGCAGCGGCACACGGGGCACAGACACCCACTGCTGGCATTCACAGGAGGAGGAGGAAAGCTCTTCCACAAATGTTTTCACAGAGGAGTTAACAGGATGAGCTGCTGTCGCCAACGTCTGCCTGGGATTACTGTGCAGGGGGTGTGGTGGTGCAGGTGTGTGCCACACGTGCAGCTCACAAGGCCATTTGTAACTCCCATCTCCAGGGGGACAACATCCCAGTGCCTGGCGAAGGGTCCTTTGCCCAGATGATTCCGGTCTCTTCCATTCTCTGCTGGCTCAGGCAGGGAGGTGCAGGGCAGTCAGCAGCATCTCCAGGAGCCTGGAAAAAGCCAAGGTGTCAGAGCTGGTGTGACAACACGGCCCAATGTCCCCCTGTCCTGCTCCTCTAGTCTTGGTCAGTACCTCCTGCCCTGCCCTGCCCCAGGTGCTCCACAGCAGCGCCAAATCCCGCAGGTCCTGCCAGAGCAGGAACACAACAGGGAGGGCTGCAGAGCTCCCTGCACTGCAGACATCTGCTCCAGCAGGGACTCTGAGACCAAGGACCCTGCTGACAAGGGCACCCTCTCAGCACATGGTCCTGCCTGTTGAAAGGAGTGAGGTCTGTGCCTGAAGGGAGTCATTGGTGCCCACACTGTTAGGACATGTGCAGCAGCACTCCTGGCACAGCACAGCTGCCAGTGCCTGCACAGGACCAGACCACAGCAGCCCTGCACAGGCAGACAAGGCTCACGCTGAGGGACGCCAGCCCCTGAGCATGGGAGGTACAGCCTGTTCAGACACTCCTGCAAGCTCTCCCTGCAGAACCTTTCTGTCATCTCACCTCTGCAGCCATGGGCAGGAGGAAAGCATCTGTTCAAGAATTTGCCACCTGGCTGACTCTAAAGGTAACAGTTTGAGAAAGGGCTCTGGTGTAAGCTTCAAACCACCCTCAAGGCACTAAGGGCTGACACATGAGACCTTTAGCCAAGGGCACATTGCATCCAGTGAGCACATGGGGAGAAGCCTGATCAGGAGATGGGGATGCAGCATCCATCTCTCCCTGCACCAACACCCTGAGTTTCCACCAGACCCCTGCGATACCAGCCACAGCCTGATCTGCTCATGAAACATGCACCAGTCTGCAGAATTCATCTTCTGTCAGCTGTTACTCTGAACTGGAGGCAGAAAAAGGGTGAATGGAAAGGAAAATGATCCCAGACTAGATGTCCATCTACTCCCCATAGAAAGGGAAGTGGGCTGTGCTTTGCACAGACCCCTGCATGAATCTGAACAGTCTGAGCTGTTCATAGAAGGGACAGCTCCCACGTTTCTCCAGTTCTTTCCCTCACTTGCCATTCCCCCGTGTGACTCCACCAATGGGGCCATTTCCCAAACAGGGAATGCCTGCTGCACTCTCTCCTGTCTGCATTCACTTGTCTGGACAAACACTTCCCTGAGAACCACAAGACATCATTCTACACTGCCTGTTCATGGTTTACGAGTTGTGTGTCCCTCAGTGTGCACAAATCTATTCAACGAAAGGGCTCACACACATCCCACCCACACAGCTAAGGTCACTCATACACACTGCCTTCCTTTGTCTATTTGTGCCTCATTTGTGTGCACACACGTTTCCTACCCATGTACACATGCTATATTCCACTCAGACATGCCCATCAGCTGTCACATGTGCCAGCCCTGTGCACTTCATGCTCCAAGGAAGACAGGGTCTCCAGTGTATTTTTATGTTAGCAATCATGGTACAGAAGCACTAACAATGCTCCCCACTCCTCCTCCTGGCCAGCCCATTATGAAGATATTTCCACACCAGCCAGGTGAGGTTGTTAGCAATGCCACAACTGTGTCTTGCAGCCAGGCCTCCCCATGCAGAATTGCTTCCTGCCCCTGCTCCCAAAGGGCAGCTGCACTGCTGGTGAGGATCCCTATCAAACACCAGAGTATTTAACACTATACTTAGGGGAGCAAGGTGACCTGTAGGTGCTGGATGGACTGAGCCATCTCTTCCCACACTTAGGGTAAAGTAACTTCACAGATGAAATGCAGAGATTGGGGTCCCTGCTCTGGAGCAACAGAGTTGAGGCTGCCTGACCCACAGCAGGCTCCAGAGCAAGGCCCTCCTAAGAACAGCACAAGTGCAAATGTGCTTTATCACACTTACCTGGATATACAGAAGATAAATACAAGACATAGTGCATCGCTGTCACAAACAGCACCTCTCCAAATTCTCACACCTAGATCTCTGGTTATTTTGGAGTAGGTTACCCAGACAGTGAGACATAAACTGAGCAGCATAAGCTGTGCCAGAGCAAGACTTTCAGGTCAGCACCAAGGGCAAACTGTAAGTGTGGGAAGAACACTCTATCCAGCATCTCTGCCTGCCACTCTGCAGCACTTTTGCAGGCAACACCTTCGGTTACATCCAAAATCTGAGGACAAATGAGTTGGAGCTGGTAAACTCAACTTCCAGAAAGAGAATTTAAAAAGAGAATCCATCTGCATGTGTTCTCAGGACGACTGTGTCAGCAGAGCCCTGGGGAGAAACAGCCACCACTTGCTGAAGTCTCCCGTTCTGCCCAACCAGCATCCACTCCTTGCCATCCAGGAGCAGATCCATCCACACTGATTTATAAAGCCCTGCCAGAAGCCTGACAAGGCAGCAATGCCAGCGCCAGGGAGCGGTTCTGCAACACTGAAAGCCTTCTGAACACATGGGGAGGCTGCAAGAAAGCCAGGCCAATGAAGCAAATCCTGGCACCACAACTAACATCAGCATCCGGGGTCTCCAACTGAGCTGGCACACAGAGGCAGCACATTCCCACTGCCTCCAGTACACAGCACTCGGGGCACACAGCTGGCAGAAGGCACCAACACTGGCTCTGTGACAGCAGCAGAAGCCACCTTCATTCCCCTCATCACACCATTTCACACCTTAGTGGCATCTGATTTCCTCCATGACACAGCTACCCCAGCCACACACTGCAGACAGCCCTGTGCACTCAGAACTGGCACTGCTCCTTGTTCAGAAATGGGCACTGGACCTTCTCTGTCAGCCTGACCAGAGCTACAGAACATCAATGGAAGCAGCACAATCCCAAACGGTGTCAATAAACCAATAACAATAACAGTTTAAGTGCACACACTAAGGTAAGGCAGAAAAGAGGAAGTGAGGGCAGAAGATGCTGCAGTGGGCGAGCTCCACTTGAGCAGAGCTGCTCCCTGGCTGGCAGACAAGCTGGGCCACAGTTCCCAAGGCAACTTGTTCAGCCCTGTTGCATCTGAGTACTCCACAGAGCAGATTCTGCCATGGAGAGGAGAGTCCTGCTGAGCACCCATGGGCTGGGCTGCGTTGCTGTGGGAAACACAACCTTATGTATAGTCTCAGCTATTGTGCTGTTTTTTGTATTTAACAGATTTCTCATCTGAGCTAACATGGTTTGCTGGTGACTGTCTCACGTGTCCAAAGTTCAGCTACTCTCAGCTGAGCTGTCTGCATGCTCTTCCTGTGGGCAGCAATGCAGGTGCTGTAACCCGAGTTGCCTCATCCAGGTCCCAGACATCAAAGCCCAACTACAGAACCTGTGGCGACCTCCAGTCCCCTGCACCACGAAATGCGGGCTCAGAGACACATCTGTAGCCAGGCTCATTTCCACAAACCAGGTCCTTCTTCCCCAGTGACAAATTCTCAGCCCATGTCTCTTCTGTGACAGCTTCAGGGTCGTGTCTCTCCTCAGTGTGCAGAGCCTTCTTTCCGGCTGTCACATCACAGACCTCTTCCAGAGGCTGCAAAGCCAAAAGCCCACTCATGGCCTTACAGCAGTAGGAATCAAGACACCCCAGAAGGTCCCGTGCACAGCAGCTAGGACTAGCACACCATTTATTTCCCTGTATTGCTGAAAACCTTTCACCAACAGCTGGAAGTGCCCCTTCTCTCTGCCACACATGAGCAGCGGGGCCATAAATAACCAGTGGGAGCTGCTGCTGCAGCCAGCCCAGCCCACAGCAGCACACATGCACTCACATGGTGGGGTGCCCAGCACTCACTACACCAAGCAGGTTTCCATGCAGAGTGTGAAGCACCAGACCCTCACACTGCCCCAGGCCCAGGGTGATGTCCCCTCTCCTGCTGCCCTGCCATCCCCACTTCCAATTATCAGCACAGTTCCCCCCTCCCTTGCCCACCAGAGCTCGTGCAGTTTGTTGGTGTGCATTTGGCACAGCTATACTGTACATCATGTTGACAGTAGAAATTACATCCTGAGCTTATGTTTTACACTGTGCTCTGTCAGAACTCACCGCAGCCCAGTGATCAGGACAAATTGAATAGCATCCCGTCCATGTCAATATTTATTTCATTTTACAAATGCAGGCTGATGCAGGAGAAAGTAGGCAGGGGGAGGGGGAAGACACGAGCAGGCAAATGCACACCAGGATAGCACTGCCCAGTACACCACAGTCCTACGTACCTGCCCAACACGGCAGGGCCAAGGCAGTGGCCCAGGGAGGACTGTCCCACCCAGAGGCCAGGAAGCATCCCCAGGAGCTCATGCAGTGCTCCCATGCACGTAACTCTGCTGGAAGGGTTGGCACACCAGTGTTGCTCCTCCGAGACAAGCCCTAAAAATCCGTAGAAAATGCAGAACTGCCCACCAGGTACCAGAAGATCCAAAGGCAGGGAAAGAGAGCCCCTCTCTCCTCAATCCCAGTCTGCAGCCTCAGCAAACATGAGCTTGGATATCCTGCTTTGGTTCCCCACTCCTCCCAGCAGAGTGACCAGCTACCAGCACAAGCACCAGGACTGCTCCAGCTGCTCAGAAAAGCCATCAGGATGCTACAAAGGCTGCTGAGGAGCAAGGCAAGAGCAAGGCACTGCTTGCACCACCCTCTAGAATGCAGAACCTCAGCATGAATACCAAGCACAAGAGAGGAGCTCCTTAAAGCCTGGGCTTTCTTCTGCTTTTCCACACCCCAGAGGACACAAGGAAATGAAGGCTGCAGTAGGAGGGTTGTTGGTCAGAGACAATACCTGAGTCCTGACACCCATGGTCCTCTTGCTGCTGGATCAGCTGCCTGCAGAATGAGTTCAGACTGGGAGCAGCCCTTATGTGGCTCCTACCCAGCAAAGCCAGGGAAGGAGCAGACAGCAGCACAGCAGGGACAGTCCTCAGGCTGGGGACAGCAGTGGCTGCCAGCACCTGCATGCAGAATCCCAACCCCATGGCTGAAAACTGGGAGCTTGTGTACTGTCATGCTGCTAGAGAGCTGCTCCTCACAATGTGCTCTCCCAAGGGCACATCATGCAGGGACAAAGGGAGCATGAGAAGAGCAGTGGTGTGCCTGCACCCTCAAGGTCTGGAGCAGATATCTCTGATCAGTCAGGAGGAAGCCACACAGGTCCAGCACTGTTCTGCCAGCTTTGGCACTGACCACAGCTACCTCACAGGGGGGCTGCAGAGAAGAGCATGGGGAGGTTTAAGAGGCAGGTTGGAGATGCAGACAGAGCACAGTCACAGCTCTGTCAATGGTTTGCAGCTCTGCTTCCAACAGGCAGGACTACAGCACCTTTGGAGACAACCCAGGACAGCAAGTCAGATGGACAAAAAAAAAGCTCCTACTTGACTCCCAGCAAGCAGCCGTACGTGCCCCACTGTTAGAGCAGCAAGAAGAGCACAAGTGTCACACCAGCTTGTTCCCAGAACATGCAAACCTATCTGGAGACCCTTTCTAAAGAGTGGGGGCAACCTCTAGCACCAACCAGCCCCCTCCATTCTCTGCCCAGCTCTTTCTGACCAGCTGTCCCTTTACCTGAGAGCTCAGAGGGTGTGTGCTGGCTCCAGCACATCCACCTGTCAGCTGTGTCACCTCAAGAGAACAGCTGAAGCCACGTGCAAGTACAAGAGCAGCTCTGGGGGTCAAATTAGTGCCAGCTCAGCCTGCATCCTCGGGGAGCCCACCTGCCTCCCATCTGAGAGCATGGGCAGCACACGAGCCCAGCCTCAGACAGCCCTGGCTGGGAGACGGGGCAGGAAAAAGGCTGCAATTACTCCAACAGCAATTCTTCTCCAGCACTGCCTACAGTGCAGCATGGGGGCTGTGACTACGTCTGCTCTTGTTAAACAGGATTCAAATCCCCTTAATGCTCCCCTTCGTGGGAAAAGGAACAGGCTGGCTAGATCACACTGCCCAGATCTGTTGTACGGAGGTAATACAAGCATGGCAAGGCTGCTGCAAAGCTTTAAGATGGTTCATAATCTCCAGGCCTAGGGCTAAAACATGAACTCAGGCTCTCTGGAGCTCACTTTCTCTACTGGATATTGTAAGACAAGATGAGGCAAAGATACTTTTTTTTTCTTTTATAAACTTCTCCTCAAAATATAGAGACGAGAGATGAGCCAATCTTGCCAGACACAAAATACTCTCAACTCCAGGCCAGGCAGGTGTATCACAATCAAGCTTCCAACATCCCACACACTGTCTCTTGACAAGACATGTCAGACCACACCAAGCCTGGACCATTGCACCTTGGCCAAGGACCCATCTGTATCCCCACAACCTCCCACAGCGTCTCTCTAGCATTCAGGAGGCTCCCCTGGATTACCCCTTTGGGCTGGACAATTGAATGCTCAGGGCATTGAGCCCTCTGCCCCACAGGGAATACTCTGCAGTTTTAGAACACCAGGGAACAACAACACAACCTGGCTGCAGCCCCCACAAACCAATGTCTTTGACTGGAAAACATGAACACACATCACTAATTCTGTAAGGGATGGCAGCATTGCTGAGAGAAAAGGTGTGGGATGCCCACTCACATCAAGACAGATGATAATTACAGCCACTGCACCGCAAGTTCCCATTGCACAGCAGATCCCATCAGTGCCATTTGAATCTCAATGTTCAGATAAAGCTGGACAAAGTACCAGAATACTGGTGCCACAGAGAGCATCTAGAAGCTAGACAGGTTTTTGTCACTGCAAACTCTGGAACCCTCATTGCACCTTCTGCTGAAATGGATCCTGAAGAAGGCAGGCTTTAACTCAGTGCCCTTTCCAGAATACCACCAAATTTTGCCAATCAAGTGAGAGATGGCAAGAGATATTAACCTGGACAGCATATAGCACCACACTGTGTACAAAAGCTGGAGATCAGTGGCAAAAGGATTCAAAACTGTAGAGGCTTTTGAATAAAGATATTTAAATTACTTTTATCTTTCCTTGCACAGTGAAAGGGTCATGTAAGCAGTTACTGGACAAGCATATCCCAAATGCAGGTCCAGACTGTGCAAGGCAACATTTGGTAGTAATCTGCCTTTCAGCAAGTCTTCAGCCCTGATACAGAGCACAGAAGACAGACAGACAATGATAAAATCAAGTTTTCTCTCTGATGCCACCCTAGCCTCAGCTTTGACAACAGGGCAGAAAACCCCTCATCCGTAGTAAAAGTTTAGTCATGCTTATTCTTGAAGTAAATCTCTGGATTTCTTCTTTCTGCTTCCTTGGAACTATTCTCCCAGCAAGGAACTCCTTCATCTGCCTTTCCCCTCAGATAAACTTGCACACAGTTGAGAAAAGCTGTTTTTCCAGAGGAATGTGTACCTACACAATGCTCAGGTCTGTAGGACTAAACATGCCTCTTTCTCCCTTCTTTTTAAGTTGCTTTAAGTTTAATTATTGTCCCCTTTGATGGTGACTTAAGAAATCATAATAGAAAAATGAGGCAACTGCCAGAGCAGGAGCTATTCACAACCTTTTGACTTCTCATGTTTAGTCACTTTCTGCTCTCAGACACACTGTGAGGAACAGTATTTATTAAAGCTCTCACACAAGCATTGTTTGGAAAGAAGTATTTTCAAAGTTTAGGAGGTTTTTTTTTTCCCCTCTAAATCTGCTCTAGTCCAAAGTTTCAAAGAAATTTTAATTGCAAAGAAAATCTCAACATTTGCCCTAGGGAAGAGGTTTTTACAGCCATAACGGTCTCGCTCTGCAGCAATTCTTATCCAAATATGGAATTTTCATGCCTTGTCTACGTGAATACAATACTTTTAATTTGTCTTTAAAAACAGTTTCGGAGAAGAGGTGGAAGCTGCCATCACAGCATCTGTCACAACTCCTGAAATGGACAGAGCTCCTCCTGCTGTGGTGAGAGAGTTCCAGGGCTCAGACCAGGTCTTTAATTTTAGGATCTGGACAGAGAGCTGTATCTGAAAGTCATTCCCTTACAAACACCCTGTATAAAGTCAGAAGTTGCATTCCTAAGAGCTGCATCTTTTACGCCCCAGCACCTCCTGAGGAGCCAGAAGTGCTCTCGTGCAGTGGGGCAGAGAACCCTCACCAGCCTCCACTGCCAGAGCTGCACCTGTGTCACTGCCCAAGGACACACAGGGACCACCATCACTCCCCTCCCTGCCTCCTCCTGTCACTTCTTTGGGCCCTGAACACCAGCAAAAGTGACAGGAAACGAAAGGCATGAGCCCAAAACAGGACAGGTGGAATCAAAGCTGATGGCCCAGATAACAGGCCATTTGGATAGGAATTAAAGGACAAAGTAAAATAAAAAAGCACAAAATGGAATTCTTCCGCTTTGACAAATGTGGAGGGAATTGGGTTCTTTTAAGCCAATGTTTGGCAGATGCATGAATTATTTATCATTCAATATTGTGTGATTAAATGGAAAATTGAAGATGTTCATAGCTCTGTCTGCAACTTTCTACCTCTTGTGAAAGACTCCCCAAATTCCTACACAGAATAACAAGTGGGTATTATACTGAGTCAGAAAGGTTCAAAGAAACCTCCTTCAATTTGCTTCTCAAGGTTCAAGGTCACGTTCAGACTCAGTCCTCTGGTGAAATAAATACTATGGCAAGCACACATCACTTTCAGGAAGGTCTCTTGCTGCTGGCTCACTCTTCTTTCCTATACATCTTAATCCTCTTAGCAATTTTGTCCTTGGAAATCCCTCAGTCTTCATGACAGGAGATCTGCAACCCCTCTTTACAGAAGGCATGAGACCGAGGAAGTGCCTTCCCCTGACAGCACACTGTCATTTTGAGACTAAGACCAGGCCCCCACAGGATCCTCCACAATGAAGCTGAGAGGTTGTCAGGGAGGACAAGAGAGCAGCAAAAAACCAGGACAAGACCTGGGGGGCTGCACCTGCAGTTTTCACAGTACTTTTCTGCAGTGTAACAAGATCATCTGGTTGAAAACAGCCCAGATTAGGAGCCTGTACCAACTTTCTACCTGCACTCTTCAGGTGCCTTTGGTCCAAGCTAAGCAGCTTCCTCAGCACCTCAGGACAAGCCTGCAGCAATAAACAGCTGTTAGAAAGGTGGAAGAATGAGTGTAATTAGTCTCCTTAATGCCAATTTCAGCCTGATCTCTCACACTTAAGTAACTGTTACAACGATTTTCTTTTTTTCAGAGGAGCTCATTAAATAAAAATTAGAAACAAGATAGTATAATGGGTAAGAAAATTGTTTCTGCACCATCCTGCTAAAATCCAACACCGCCCTGCCTAGAGACAGACTTTTCTGGTTTGGAAGAAGATGCTCCAAACCTTCCTGCTCTCCAGGAATTCCTAAGCACCAGGAAGGAAAGAAGGAATCTGGGTACCACAGGAATTTAGGAACCTGAAGCAGAATGGTGCACAGCCTCATCCCCCAAAGAAGAAGCAAACGTGCTTTGCTAAGACACAGCACTGTGCAGAACACTCCACCACAGCTGGCAGAAATCCCTGGCAGCTGAGTCTCCAACACAGGGAGTACATTTTGGCCAAGTCTGTTTGAAAGTCAGCATCTCCAAGAGGAGCACAGCAAGGAGAGGGGCTACCCAGATGATCAGAGCTCTCCTTCATCCCTTACTGGGACCCTGAGGCTGCAAAACAGGTCAGCAGTGAGCAGCGTTCTTGAGAACAAGCACCAGAGCATCACAGCGCCACTGGAGCCTCTGGATGGTCACCCTGGCAGACACATTCAAAGCAAAGCCCATCTCCCCCTCACAAAGAGCTACCAGGAGAGATCAGAGCCTCTTGCTGGGCCAGGGACCTACGCCCTGGAGCAGATGTGCCAGGAATCCTCAGAGCACAGTGTCTGCCCACGAGCTGCAGATAACAGCCTTCTGCAAAATAAAGGACTGACCTCCTTGTAAGCAACTTGCAGACAACAGCAACAGGCTAAATTTTGCATTCAACCATTAATGATTGATGCATTATTTATTTGGAATCATTTGCTTCATTCTACTAATCACATCACCACTACCAGCTCCTGACAATGAACAGTGCTTACAGTCATGTCCCAGGAGTCAGTCTCTGCCCAGAGCAGCTCAAACCGCAGCTCGGCGGCCTCAGGGTTATTACACCTCCCCAGGAAAACAGCCAGGCTTTGCCAAAAGCTGCTCACTGCCCTGCAGACACCACAAGCCACATACCCTCTGATGGCCAACATCTGGCACTTCTGCACACTGCCCCACGTCCAGAGAGAGCTGCTGAAACCAGCTCCTGTCCAAGGGCTCACTTGTAGTCAGAAGAAACTGGCACCACACTCACACTTCCCCTGACCTGCGCCCTTCTTGCACTTTGAGCCCAGCCTCTTGTCGTGGCTTAACTGCAGAACAAGGTAACCACTATGAGTTTCTATAAACTTTCATGGCCAAATTCACATGTCAACGGCCCAACTTGGGCCGCACCAAGAAGCCCTCCTTGCAAGGGCAAACAGCCCCATAAAGAGAACCCACATGGAAACCAGACAACCCCAGAGCAAAGCAGTCCTTCATCCCCTCTGTGCCACAGCCCAGAACATCCCAAATGTGTCCCCCCAGGCACTCCAGTGCCACCACTTTGCAGGCAAAACCCATGCAGCAGAGGGCACAGACACCTTTCCCCAGAGGAACCAGTCCTTTGGGAATGGACTAAGTCAGGATGGGAGCTCTGGAGCCAGAGAGACCACATGTCCCAGGTCACTTGCATGCAAATGAAGAAGCATTTTAGCATCCAGTCTGGTAGAATCAAATTTTTATATCCTTCCATGCCCACTAAATTCTGTTCACAAAGACCAAGGAAAAAAAAAAAACAGGAAGTAAAAGCCTTAATAAATGCTGGAAGAGCAGGGAGCTCACACCAGCTCCCAGCCCAGCGTAGCTCAGGGATTATCTAGGCAATAGTTTATTTTTCTCTCCAGTATCATTTTCCCAGCTTGATCTCTACTGTCGCAGTATGATGGTTTCACCCCATTAGCCTTGCTTAAAAAAGTGATCCCAGGACTGTGAGTGTTATTGCCCACATAAATCAGGAGGCTTTGAATATGGAGCACCTTTAAATAAACAGCTGATGGAAGTGAAGTTCCGGGATCATTATTAATAGCTTTTCATTTCTGTGTCCGCTGTGCTGTGACATTCTTTCCCAGCAGAAAGCCTCCGCTTCCTATCCCCAGTACATCTGATCCCTTGAGTCCTCCAGTCAGAATGAATGACTGTACCTTTGTGTTAATTGCATCGCCCATTCCACAAACTGAATACTAATATTAACTAGCAAGAGGAGGAGAGTTTGCAGACCAGCAGTGATGGGACAGTTTAGAGGGAGACACACCAGTCCCACTGCCTTTTCCAGGGCTGGTCCTTCCTCTTTCCCTCGAGGAAGGGCAGATCCTGTTTGTTCCAACACACACCAGTAAATGCTGCAACAGGTGATGAGGTCCTGTTCCATTTCTGTCCTGTCTGAAGTGCCTTGTACTGTATGGACAGACACCGATTTTCTCTGCTCTGCCAGCAGTATTACACCTCTTACAAGCCCCCCTTAAGCAGAATGATGCCACTCTCCACATTCCAATCAGCTTCAGGATGAGTCCAAACCAATACACACCCTTGGAGAAGCAGCCCCCACAGAGCAGCCCCAACAGAACTTACTATCCCACAACAAAAATCTCACCTGGCCAGATCTAGTTTATTTTTCTCCAACATGACTTGCCCAGGGACGAATCACTCTCCTCCTCCACCTTCAGCTATAAGGGATTCCCTGAAGCACTGCAGGAAGGCACACAGCAACAAGGGGCAGACCTAAGGGCAGCAACAGCTAACATCACTACTTCCCTCTTGCAGGGAGGTGAGCCTTGGACAGGATTAAACATCTCATCAAGAGGGACCTTGGCCACCTGCTCTGGGAGCCCCTGGCTTTGCTCTTTGCTGCCAGTACTGACACACAGGTGGTCCCAGGAGGAATTCCCAAAATCTTCATGTGCAGGACCCAGAGCTGCCAACCCTGCTGCATCAGCAAATGACATCTTTCCCCAGGTCTGCAGCTCAGAAGACAGACCAAGTTTCTCCTCTGAAAGTGTGCTCAGGCTCTCTGAGGCACTTTGCTCCAAGAAAGGAGGAGATGATCCTGTTGACAGCCAGCTCCAACAAAGTGACTGATGTAAGGTGCTGGCAAAAAGGCTCCACAGTGGTCCATGGTCCCCAGGAAAAGGCTGGTATGGGTGTTACAGCCCCTCTATTTTACTGCAGAGACAAGAACAGAGGGTCCTACTGCTACAGCCCACCCCCATCTCCTTCTACTCTTCTTGAGTCATGACACTGCCTACAGGTCATGCTGCTCAAAGAGAAATTATCCCACAACAGCCTGTTGCTGTTTGTGAGGACAGACTTTGCAACAGACATTTGCTGTATATAAACTCAAAGGGCTGCAAAGAGCAGCAAACCACAGGAACAGGTGATGGCTTTTGATTTTACTGCTTGCTCTTTTCCCAAATCCACCTCTCAGCAAGGAGATTGGGGACACAGGCATAAATAACAGAAGGTTCGCCTACGAGAGAGCTGGAGTGGAAGCATCAGAAAACTGGAGTGTGGCTGAACAAGGCTGAAAGAGACCACTACACACAGGATGTACATTTCTTGGAGGACTTCAGGAGGGACAAAAAGTGTTAAATATGTCTCCTGATTTCAGAGCCTTTTGCTGTCTACAGTCTGAATCGTGATGGACTGGCACAGCAGAGATACATCCTTATGACAAGTCAGTGGGTCTCTGGATATGATTGTGCAAGCCAGACACAGTACCAGCCTTTCCTCTGCAAGAAACTCTGACCACCTTGTCAAGTGAAGAAAAAGATTTGACTCCTCCTCCACCACCCCCCCAGTGCTGTATTTGCAGACTGTGAACCAGCATCCAGCAGCCACACAGAGCCTTCAAGCAGAGGAAATATAGTGGGTATCACATATGCAAAGCTCAGTGCATCACTAGAAACACTGCTTTCCAATCACCAGACTTCAGCATCCCATTGAAGCATCACCTCTCAGCAGAGGCCAAATGTGCAAATTGCAGTTGAAAGGGAGAACATTTCTGAAAGCTCAAAGCACGTGAACACAGCAGACTGGAACAGAATCTGCAAGTAGCTTCACTTTAATGTCACTACCAAACCAACAGCACAATGAGGAAGGGACAGACGGGGAGCCCTGGGAACAACCACTCTGCTCAGCACAACTGATAAAGGGAGATTAATCATTCAGTTCCTCCATCAGGCACAGGGGTTGAGGGCTTTGGTGTAAAACTCCATCAAACAAGACTGGCATCTTCACTTCTGGCATTACGGGATGGACACAGGACACAGCGTGAGGTTTTGCAGAGGCCTGATTTCACAATCCAGCCCTTTGCCTCTGACACTCCTGGAAACAGTGAGACTGTGAGAATCTTCTCAACCCAGCACGCAGACTTTGAAGGGTCTTTCCTCATGTATCTGCACAAAGCAGGGACCTTGGGGCCTTGTATGTAGGTTCTAATGTTATGATTATCAAAGGAATAAAGAGGGCCATGGTGAAGCAAGAGGCAGCAAAGCAGCCCAGGCAACAAAGGGAGAAAGAAAGAGAGAGATTACAGTATCAACAGGGAGGAGAGAAAAGCAAATGGACAAAGTGCATGAGAAAGAATGGAGAGAAGGAGATATACACACACGTGAGCAAGCAGGATTGTGCTGGAACACGTGAGAGTGTAGGAGAGGGCACAGACACACAGGCAGGTGCAGCCATTTGCAGCTCCGAGTCCTCCTGCCCCACCCCAGGCCGGCAGCCTGGCACTGCTCCAGCAAGGGATCTCCCTGAGAACGCCCAGGGCACACCCAGGACTCCCCTGACCCAACCCTCCCCATTCAGTACAGCAGCCACTCTGACAGTGAAAGATCCTCACAACCAAAGAAACTGATGGACGCTGGCTCTGAGCACTCCCCACCCTCCTCAAAGCAGTTCTGTGCTTGAAAGAGGGAGAACTGGCAGGACACATTTCCAGACACAGCCACTCCTGTATGGTTTTCTCCAGTTTTGTCACCCTCACACACGTTGACCCTTTGCATCCTGCTCTGTCACTACACTGCAGACCCTTGCTTGCACTCTGGGCTGCTTAATTTCTCCCTTCACACTCCTTTCTAGCTCCTTTGATGACAGTCACTTAGAACCCATTGACACAGCCCCAGATCCCCAGTCCAGAGCCCACCATGCCCAATCCATGCAGTCACTTGCAAATGTGCTGAAATCCCAAATTGCACATGCATCCCCTGTGTGCTGCCATACTGATCTCCAGGCCCCCACTGCTCCAGATGGACACTGGACTGTGTCAACCAGAACTGCAGTGCAGATAAAATGTGTTCCTTTGCGTCCTCCTCTCCAAACCACCACCTATCTCAGGCTGCTGGGCTGGCAGCAACCTCAGGCAGAGTTTGGGCATCCAAAGCCAAGCAGTGTCGGGCCAAGAAGCCATTCTAGCCCTCCTGGGCCTCTGAGTTGTACAGGTTTTGCCCCTCACCTCTCCCTTCACACCTCCCAGTAGCGTGACACCAAAACTCACACATCGAACACACAGTCATTGTGATTCCAAAACAGAAAAACAAGGCATGGCTGCCCTGAGCAGGGCTGATTACAAACCTTTGAGATGTTCAGGACCAAGCCAGACACAAACACTGCATCTGGGCAGTCCTTGGGCCCCCATGGTGGAGGGCAGCAAGAACATTCACTCACGAAACAGCTTTCCACATCTTGGTACAGAGGCACAGACAGACCTCACACACAAAAACATATAAAACACAAAAAGTTACCAAAGACTCCAGGCATTGTCTAGAAGAGGACAAAGAAAAAAAATTAGCTATTTCTATATATACTTGGGAGGCACCAGATAGCACAGTGATGGACTAGGTATAAAAAAGACAGAGATGAGTCTCAGTCCCAGCCTTTGATCGCTCACAAGGGAAATGCATGTGCTGCCTTCTGGAAACCAGGACCAGACATTGTGTCCTACCTCTGCCTAAGCCCAGCTCAGCTGCAGTTTAAAGAAAA
This sequence comes from Illadopsis cleaveri, assembly GCA_013399915.1. Taxonomy (NCBI): domain Eukaryota; kingdom Metazoa; phylum Chordata; class Aves; order Passeriformes; family Timaliidae; genus Illadopsis; species Illadopsis cleaveri. The sequence continues at coordinate 432,344 of VXBB01016570.1, forward strand.
GGCCTTCCAGCCTGGTGCTTCACAGTCCCTCCCTCTCGTTTCTATTTCACAGCAGCTTTTCACAACCCTGACAGTGCTTACTATAAGCAATACAAGCTCAGCTGCAAGATTTTCTCCTTCTGGGACAGCCTAAGGTTTGGAAAATGCCTCCCTAGGAGCACCAGACTTGACTGAAGCCTGTGGCCAAGGACTGAAGGGAGATGCTGAGCAGCAGCCCTGAGCAGTCACAGGTCACATACCCTGTCCTGCTGGCTCCAGCACTCTGAAGGACTGAGGATAATTTACACCAGCTGAGTGAGCAGCTCACCACTGACACACAGTCCTGCTTACCAAGGCTTGCTTTCCAGCATTCCACTGATTCTCCAGCTTCTCCCAACACACACCATGTCTGGCAGCACCCCAGGCAGTGCCATGCCTCTGTCCTGGTCAGCATGAGTGTGCCGTGGCCATCAGACCCACAGGACAGAGGTCCCATCTCCTGCTGCCCAGGCCTGACAAGGACTCTTTGCCAAGGTATCTGCCTCAGTATGAGCACTAAAAGGTGTTTAACTGTCCTGGACTGGGTATGGTTGGGAGGGAGTTAATTGGCTTTGCTTGGTGCTGAGTTTTATGTTTGTGACCAAAACAAAACTGGTAACACACTGATATTTTAGCTACTGCCAAATGGTATTTGCAGTGTCAAAGCCTTCTCTGTTTCTCACATATCCCCCAGCCAACAGACTGGGGGTGCACAAGAGTTTGGGAGTGGATTACCCAGATCCACCACAAAGCTACCCTGTCCCATCTAACGTCATTCTCAGCAATGAAAAGGGAGAGGAGGGATCCTGGGGGGCTTTGCCACCCTTAGCTCGGGAACTCCTGAACATCAGTGCATACACAGAAGGCAGTGAGTGTTTGCCTTTGCATCCCTTGCTTTCTTTCCCTCTTCTTCCACTTTCACTTATTAAACCATTTTTATCTCAATGCACACGTTTTCTTGCTTTTACTTTTCCTTTCCTCTTCCCATGACCCACTTGGGAATGAGGGAGTGAGTAATTGGCTGTGTGGGGCTTAGCTGCTTACCAAGGCTATCCCTCAACAGGCCCAAAACACTTGGCAGCACCAGTACAGGCCACGTTCACAGCCAGAGCAGAGGAAATCACACTGAACCCTTCCAAATGCATTAACCAGAAAGCAGCAGCCGTGGCAGAGTGAGAAGCTGCCATTCTCCTTGCACAACGCTTTGAGCCTCTCAGTCCTGTGATGTGAGCTCACATCTCCAGTTCTGGAGCAGCCAAGCACTGCCCCACTTCCCATCTAATCCACTAAAATACATTAGCACTCTAGGTGCAAAACCAATTAAAGCCTCAACTGATGGTTCCAGAGTCCTTCCCAGCCACACATGAGTCTCCCATTACACAAAAATGTAAACAGCTGTCTCAGAGAAAAATCTATAAATGCTCACCTGTGGTGGCTGCTCCAGCTGGGGAAGGTTTAGTGCTCGCATTCACTCCATACATCCATCGCTTTGTGGTACCAAGGATGGGAGCAGCAGCATCTGCCAGCACAACAGTGAGTCCTCTAGGCAGGACTTCACAGCTCCAGCTCAAAAGCTCTTGTCTGCCTTCACTGATCCTTTGGCAATTCCTGGGCAAGGCAAGGCCATGTCTTCATCTGCAGGGTCAGCCACAGCTCCATGTCACTCATGCCATGGGGAGTCAGAGTGGCAGCCCCAGTCCTTTGCACACCTGGGGCTTGTCCCCTGGCCACACACCCAGCTGGCCAAGGCACTGGCATCAGCCTCTGCCATACCTGCCACAGAGCCTGCTCCTGTCTTGCACGGCCACAAGAAGCTGGGCCAGACCAAACCCACTCAAGGGTTCACCTGAGAGATGAATCTGGGCAACAAAGCAGAAAGAGGGATTTGGGAAAGACACAGTCACTTCTCAGCCTCAGCGAGACGAGCAGAGAGCCATTGCCCAATGGAGGATCCTAATTCTCAGCTCAACTCTCGCAGCACCTTTCGGATTAATTGGTTAATTGGCACGGCGGGCTGTGCACGGGAAAGGAGGAAGGATGGCTCCCTCTGCCGGCACCGGCCCGAGGAGGAGCCCCCCGCCCGCCCTCCGTCCCCCCGGCACGCCCGGCCCGGCTCACCTGGCACCGCCACGACATCCCACACCTGCCACGGGAAGAATTCCCATTTCCTGCGGCACAGCTGAGGATGCTCAGTGGAGGGGTGCTCTGCCTTGGGACAGTATTACCGCAGCAGGAATTATTTTGGAAAAAAATACCGTGCCACTGGGAAACAGCCCGGGAGGGCCGTGGCAAACGGGTGTTCAGCTGACTTTTAAAAGTTTAAGCAGGGATGTAATTTCTTAAGGACACTGCTGATGCTCAGCTATTCCTACCTGCCATCAAAAGGTTTAGCTGTATTTCATAAGTGGGAAGGCAGCCAAGCTCAGAAAGCTGGTGAAGTCCAGCTCTCAAAGCAACCCCCTCCCTCACCTGTCCGTCCTCGACCTTCCAGACTCCAGTGGCAGAGGAAACAATTCCCTCTCCCACACAGGCACAACACTGTCAGCAACAGCCACATGCCTAGTTAGGGCCATAACAATAGCAAAGAAAGCACATTTTCACACAGCTAAAAACACGGAATAGTAAAAATACAGAAGGATCCAAAGGTAACTCTGGAGTTTGGTAGTGGCAGGGGGGGACAAAACAGTGCCCTGTCCCAGGTTAACAAGATGATTTGCTCACTGTTTGTATGTGCACAACTCAAACTGATTCTGTCTAGAGAGGGTGATGAGGACAGGAGGAGGTGCTCGGAGCTTAGGAGCCACTTTTAATGACAAGGATTATTGGAGAAACAGCATTTTGGGGATTTGGGATTCTGGGAAGCAGCTGCAGTAGGCAGAGGGAGATAATCCCAGTGTGACAGACAGAGACACAAGGAAGCAGGACTGGAGAAGGGAGTGCAGCCTCCCCAGGCACACACAGAAGTTACTACCTGGCACAAGGGAACATCCATTCCAGAGCAGGAGGCTGCTAGAAAAAGGGCCTGGCCCACAGCTTCCAGCTCTCTTCCCTCCTGGGATGGCCAGACCAGTATGGTTTCTGTGAACCAGCCAAACCTTTATCTGTCCTTGATCTCCCTGGCCAGCAGTGGAGCCTCAGAGCCAGAGGGTTCATCTGCCCCACAGGCACCCATCAGGTGATCAGGTTCCCTGGCCAGTGACCTGTGGGCAAACAGCCAGCCACAGCAGCAGAGGGGCACCGAGGGGGCAGAGCCAGGCCAGGGCCAAGGGACACAGGCCCCAAGGGTACCCAGCTCCACCTCTCAGGTGGGCATGGGGCCCTTCCTAGGCTGGGATCTGCCTGCACACAGCTCTCAAGTGCCAGAGCACAGGGAAGGGCATCAGTGCTCAAGAAGGAGTCCAGAGAGAGAAGGGTGTGCCCTGCAGAGGCTGTGCTGAGTCCCCAGGCACTGCTGTGCACAGCACTGGGGATGAAGCTGCCCCAAGCCTGTGGCTGCAGCACCCAGGAGGGGCTGTTTGCTGCACAGAACTGGACAGCTCATCTGTGAGAATGAGCTCCCTCCTGCCAGGCCAGTGTTGTGACCACATCACACCCTCCTGCTCTGACTCTGTTTTGCCATCAAAACCTCAGGGAAGTGCCAGCTTACCAAAACAGTGTTCAGATCCTGTGCTTGCTCCCACAGCTGCTGTTTCCAAATGTCTCACTCACAGCCTTGGCCTGCAGGGTGAATACCACTACCTGTACCCACAGTCACACATGGGCTCCTGCCAAAAGGCATTCAGGGCTTTCAAGGCTCCATTTATTGCCCAAGATGTTTCTATGGTGACTACCTTCACATCCCATCATTGGCTGTGGAAAGCTTCTGGCCATCAGCAGCTTCAGGTGAGTTGAGGGCCTCAAGCTTCAAGTCCCCTGCAGTTGTTAATGCCACTGGCTACAGTCAACCAGGAAGAGATTAACAAAACCTCACCTGAAGAGGCAATAGTAAGCAAGGCAGTGTCAAAGGGGAGTAAACACATATCTCCTTCCCCTTGGTGTTCTCTCAAGTACTGTAGCAGTGGGGAGCCACAAAGAGGGGCAGGGTGTGTCTGCAAAAGGGTATTGGACAAACAATTCTGCTTTCATGACTCCCTGAAGGATTTCCCAACCAGCAAAGTTCCCAGAACAGCCATAATCAAAGCACAGGACCACTTCAGCCCATGCAGTGACCAGCCCCAACACACCACTGCCCTAGCCAGAGTCAGGATGCTCCCAGCTCTGCTCCTATGGGGCACCTCACTAAATGCTCCTACAAGGCAGCCACAAATCCATGGGTGCTTCTGAAAAGCACCAGGCTCAGTCATCACCTCCATCACAGCCACAGCTTCCATCATGAGCCAGGCATGGCCAAATTCAGCACACATGACAGCAGTGACAGTGTGAGACAAGCAAGGGGAGCAGAGCCTGCCCACAACAGTGTGATAGCAGTGTTAACAGGCACTTAGCCCAGAGCCTCAGCCCTGAGGAGTGTGAGCTAAGGCACAACTCTCCCACAAGAGATCCAAAATCAGGAAGTGCAGCACTGAGTAGAGTCAAAACTGAATGAGTTCTGTTGGGTTTTTTTCTCCAGGCTCATGGATGGCACTGCAGGGGCAAGGCAGTGAGTAAAAGCAGGACAGCAGAACAGGGCACAGCCGGCAGAGAGGAGGCAAGTGCAGATTCCCCAGACAGGAGCAGGAGGGCAGGACTGGGAGCACAGAAGTGCTGCCCTTCCTGCAATGAGTATTGCAACCTTGCCTTGTGTTTAGTGAGCTATCCTGAGATGGGGCAGGCAGCAGAAAGGACACAATTTCTGAAAAGCACCTTGATTTTCAGCTTGTAGGTGTAGCAGCAGTAAATGATCCAGTCAAACCTGGCCCTTGGGCTGGAGCAGATGGAGCAGCTTTGGGCTGGCTGCCTCTCCTGTGCCCAAGGGCACAACTATACCTGCTTTCAAGAAGAAAAATGCAGGAGCCTCAGCTTAGCAGGGTCTGTCCCCCACCTAGATGGAAAAGATGCCATCTAGGACACTGGTGTACACTCTCACCACCACCTAGGCTGGGTCAGCACAGTGTGGAAGCAGCTGAGGCAGCACTTGGAAATCCGTTTGAAGACAAAAGCCATGCCCAGCCACTGGGCACAGGCACCTCCAGACAAGCCACATGCTGTGAACAGTCTCTCCTTGTGCTCCCACCTCCCAGCAGAGTCCTGTATCCCCGTTTGCTGTACATGCACCAGGAAACATCAATAGCTAAGGGAACTCTGAGGCTGCCATGGGCCCCACACCTGGCTGCCAGCTACCCCCTGCTCTGCTCCACAGTGTCCCACTGGCCCTCAAAAGAAGGTGCTGTAATGCTGTCAAAGAGCTGAGACATCCATTTGCAAGAAGAATTCCAACCACACTGCAAGAGGATCTGAGGAACAGCATCACCAAGAAGACTCATGGTTAGACCTAGACCCTCTGCAGGCATCCCAGTCAGCCCTGTGGGATAATGAAAGGCAGACACTGCTGGAGAAAGATCCACGTTTGCTACCCAGACATTGTCTTGCAGAACCAGTACAAAAATGCCATCCAACAACCATTCCCCAACAGGATAAAACAGAACTTCCTTCTTCCTGTCACAGCACAAAGGACAATAAAAAGAAAGAAAAATGGAAGAGATACAGAGCCAGGCTAAAGTAAAGTCTGGACTAGTCTCTGAAACCAGAGTTGTTGCAAAGGATAAAATTGAAAATTACTGTAATGTGCTGTATTCCTTTTATGGACTTTGCAAATAATAGAAAGTGATGACTAAATGAAAAAGAAACTGTGAACTAACTGGGAGGATGGGTCTCTGCAGTGGCTGCCAGCAGGAGCAGAGAGCCCCATGCCTAAGCCCTCCAGAGCAGAAACTAACCCACAAACTGGACACAACTGCAGAGACAGATGTCCCACAGACCTGAGCAGGTAATGCACACCCAGCTCATGTTGGGTGAACAGCTGAGCCCAAGTCCAACCCCATATTCCAAGTCTGCAGCAATTTGCTGCCCAAATCCAGCCACAAAGACTTGGCTTTTCTGCTGGGGTAGAGGGGGGACTTTACAAGTAACACAGCTCACAGGGACATGCAGGCATGAGCCCTATGAATGCTGGAGTAGCCAAGCCAAAGGACAGGGCTCTGTGCCCTCACCTGCAGCCCAGGGCAGCCACACACAGACCCCTGAGAGCCAAGGTGACACAGGGGACCCTGCTCACCGCAGAGCAAAGCGCACACAGGTGCTGAGGGCATGGGCAGGACATTCCCAGAACAACAAACAGTCTGAGGCTAGCTGGTGACATCCCTCCCATCGGGCACCCCTTCCACAAAGAAACACCATGGGATAAAGGGGTGGTAGAGGCAAAAGAGATCCTGAGAACAGCAAGGAGCTGTACACCGTGTCCACCTACAACCTCGGGCGAGGAATCTGGCTGGGATTGACACCCACCTCATCTTTACATGTAATTTTTCAAGAAAGCCAATCACTCAAAATGGCCTGTGCCTCAGGATATGCATGGACTTATCTGCAGAGAAGTGTCATTGCTTGTAAACCCAAACACAGTTGCATAACCACATGGTTAAAAGATAACACAAATTCATACATGGCTGTATCCTTATGCATGAATACTCTTTAGCGACATGATGTCAGAAGAACCCAAGTGTCACCACACTGTTTCTTTTTCAAACTGTTTTCCTTTACTTTTAAAATGTGGGCTTTTAAAATGTTGAAACTAATTATTTGAAAAAATACGTAATTGTACTTTGAAGGAATAACAGCAGATTAAATCCCACCTGAAGTCCAAGCTTTCACAAACCATCTAATCCTTCTAGTGAAATAAAGTCTGTGGGTTGAAAAAGGGGCTTCAAATAAGCATTCCCTCTGCAATATTTGCAGCCAAATTTTACTGCTATGGGATAGTGACTGTGAGCACAAAAGTAAAATTTGCTACAAAAAAAGTCTTGCTCCCTCAATATTATTTTTAATGTGCAGAAAAACCTCCAAAAGCTGACTAGACAATATAAACAACAAACAGTAAATTGTGACCCTTTTCTCATAATCCTTACACACAGGAAAGAACTATGAATTTTTCAAACATGACATTGCATTTCAATCATGAAAATATATTTTTTTTTGTATGGAGCTAGGAAGAATAGGATTTTAAGTGTTATTTTTAACCCAAAGACAATCTTTTTTTTTTTTTTT
>VXBB01016570.1:441754-475637 GCA_013399915.1 Illadopsis cleaveri
CCGGGCGCCCGCATCCTCTCCGCCGCCCCAGTGCCTTGCCCGCCGCCCCGGGGGCGGGAGCAGGGCGCGGACGGGGGCAGGGGCAGACCTGGCCACCCGCAGGTCACTGCCAGCCCTCCAGTGCCCGGTGCTGAGAACTAATTCTGTGCATGGAGCACAGCACTGAGCCGGGGTGCCAGGGCATCAGACAGGGACCCCAGCCCCTGTCAGGGGCAGAGACCCCAGCCCATGCGTCCACTGCCTTTGAATGGTGCCAGACATTGACGGCCCAGTGGCATCGTGGCAGGAGCTCTGTCAGGGGTTCTGGGCATCTCTAGGGCTGAGGCTGGGGCTGTCAGACCACCTCCTGCTGTGCACCAGGGTGGCCATGGCTGTTGGCATCCTCGGCACCCACCTCAGCTCTTTGGTGCCTTCTCCAGAGTCTTGCTTGAGGCATGGTGGGCACTGTCCTGGCCCAGCAGCATTTTGAGGGTGCAGGGGCAGAAGTGACAACAATCCTTGTTGCCTGCAGTAGAGTCACACACCAGCAGCAGGATGCTGGGTGTACAGACCACTCTGGGCATGATCAGGGGCAGTAGAAGATGGAAGCAGGGAAAAGCTCAAGGCTGGTGAGATTGCATTACTGTATTTGGGGACAGATAAATCTGCTCTTGCAAGTCATGTTTTAGTCACAGCTCAGGCAAACAGACTCCAGTGGGACATTTTCCAGCCTCCACTGCCCAGAGACTCACATCTTACCTGGAGAAAATGCTCTCCTGTGTCCACAGCATTCTCTGTTATTTTGCCTTGGAGTTTGGCCCTGAAAGGAACAGCTGAGGAGGGAATGCTGTGTTGCTCCATTTGTACAGCACCTTGTGTACAAGACCAACAGATCCTCTAATTGACCAATTTGGTCAAGAAATAGCAGTAACCCAGTAGCAGGTTATCAACAAACTACCTGGATCTGGTGCTTCCTGTTTAGGCAGGTGCCCTGAAGGTGAAGGAGAGGTGGGCAGAAAACAAGAGAGGCTTATAACCACACCATGGATTTAGGAGGAGTGGCTTGTCCTTTCCAGGACCAAAAGATGAGCAGGATGCAGATCCAGCAGCAAGCTCTGGCAGCTTTATTTCCCACCTTTGCACTGATTGGCACAGGTCTTCCCACCATCCTGCTGCTGCATGACTCCCACCCTCAACGGCCAAGGGGGCCCTGAAGACATCCTAGGAAATGCTCCATATCAGCCCCTTCAGACACAGAAGCATCTAGAAATGTCCTCAATCCCAGTGTGAGGCTGAGAGACCTCCCAGCTGCAAGCACTGCTGCCAAAGTAGATCCCACTTGAGCCTGATGCTCTTGTAGGGAAAGGAGCAAAGCCTGCAGCACAGCTGCTCCACTGCTAACACAGTCTGCAAACAGAGACCGTGTTCTCAATGCCAATCTAGCCCTGGGACAGCTGCAAGGCTCTTGTGCCAGCTATGACACTGGCACTGGGAACACCCAGATCCTGTCCCTGGGACAGCCAAGAGGCCACCTCGCACAGTGCAGGTGGAGTTGAGCCCACCTGGTTAAAAGCATCCAACAAGCTGGTGTGATACTGGGAGGAGATGGTCCCAGCACTTGTCTGTAGTCATGGTGCCCCTTTCCAGCCTGTTTTTGCTAAGACCCCCTTGTTCTGAAGACACAGAAGATTTGTCTGTCCTACCATTGCCCCCTCCCCTGTGGCACAGCAGCTCCATGCCTGATCTACTTGAAGAAGTCCCTGCTTATCACACGTGGGTTGGACTGGATGACCTTTAAAGGTGTCTTCCAACCCAAACCATTCTATGACTGCATGATTCTGTGCCCTCTTGCTGCTGCCATGCAGGTGCTGATAAGGCCAGGCAGCCTGTCCCACCCAGCTCCCAGAGGAGCCCTGGAGAACGCCATGACAAGGCACTTTATGCCAGTCCTTCCATGACACCTGAAACCTGTGGTGCTTCAGAGTGTGCCCAAGTCAGGTGGCCAGGAGGCACCACGGGGAAGGAATGATGGAAGATGCAAAGCAGGAGAACCAAGGACCACCCGTGACATAATCACTCCTGTGGCTCCCCATGAACACTGAATGCAGCCTCCACAGCTGTGTCTCAGCCCCTCTGAGAAGCTGACATGTCACTTTAATATCATGTCTTGTATTTGCAGTGACAGAAGGATGGACAGGTTATCCTTTGACTTTGCTGCCATCCCCTTTATCTCCATGAGAATTTAGTCCCCATCTGGCTTCCCTTTTCCTCTTGTTCTCATCACTGCTTTACCCTGGAGTTTAAATAGCTCTTTTGTATTTTTTAGCTCTCCTCTACCTGCAGCACTGTTCCCTTACTCTGTTATACTCTCCCCCTCTCATTGAGCTCCAGGCCCCTTTGCTTTGTTCTCTCCCTATCTCTCCCTTTCTTTCTGCTGATGCCTTGTTCCTTTTCTTCTTGCGATTTGTCTTCTCTGCTCTGTCCCTTTAACTCATCTATTCTCCTATCTCTTTTTGCTTCTTCCTCTTCCTTTTCCCAGTCTTTGCACTTCCCCCCTTCCTCTCTGTGCCTTTGTCTGTAAGGAGTTGAAAGTTAAAAGCTTTTCCGACTTGATCCTGAGCAGCTTTCCCTGGTGCTTTCATCTCCACAACACATTTGTAAAACTGCTCAGACTGAAGAGCCATGACATGAACAACTAAAGAAATATCAGAAAGAAACAGGACTCCCAACATGGAATGGAAATCTTCCTTTTCCAAAAAAATATCTCTGTTTCACTAGCACTGAGATTTTTCTCTCCACAGCTCCTTAAAACACAACATAAAACCCATTTACCACAATATAAAACCCATTTACCAAGATTTAACTTTCCTGGCCTCATCCTCCTTCCTGGAGACTTCAGTTCTGGAGGGGATAGACATCTGGAGCTCGCCATCATCTGCCAAAAAGTAGCTGTGACCAACCTGCTCTCCCTTCTCCATCTCTAACAGATCCTGCCATATGTGTCAGTGCTGTGTCACAAACTGCTATCCAGAGGGAAGTGCTGGTCACACCAGGAAAGGGTGTCCAACCCTGCTCCTACTCTTTCTTCATGCAAAGATGGCAGAGACCTGGCAAACTCTCTCAGCTGATGTGTCACCAGCTCCTCTCAGCTGCCAAAAGGAGTTCTTTCTTAGCTCCTTCTCGTGTTCTGTGCAAGGTCCCACATTGTTTGTTTTGGGTATAGCAGCTGCAGACCACTTCAGAGAAATTCAGGGAATTGATGCTTTCACCACTTTGCTTGGTGTTTCTGTGCAGCCTGTTGGACCACGGGCTCATGTGTGAGCACAGGAGTATGGTCAATCCTACCTGTGACCAGTGGCAGGAAACTCCAGAGTTACCAGTGCAGATCTGTGCTGTGTCACATGGAGCAAGGCCAAGTGCTGTCTGCTTACTTGGAAATTTGTTGCTGAGAAGCCCATGAATCTTGGCTATTCTCACAACTCTATGAGAGATTAATCTTGCTAAATCCTCCTACTCCTTCCCTATTGGAGAAACAGATTCAGCACAGGACAAGCTTTGTGACTCACCTCTCTGTTGGCAGAGCCATCTCCCATTAATCTAACTCCCTGTCTAATGTCCACATTTGGCAGGCAGGCAATCCATCTCCAGTCCGGCTCTGTCCAGGATCCAGCTCCCCTGTCAGTCAGAGCATTCCTAACACTGGGTGCCCTGCAGGGCTTCTCCCTGGCAGGACAAGGGCAGCCTGCAGCCCACGGGCCAGAATGACAGCAGGGGACAGAAGCTGGGATGGATGGGGATTTGTTAGGCAAAGCGATCCCTGGCTGCAGTGGCTGCTGGGCTCAGCACCTGTCCGGCAGAGCTGCGTCCATTCCCTGACCACACCCACCTCGTCTCAGCAGAACGACAGAGGTGCACACAGCTCAGTCCCACAGCCTCGCTCCTCCTGGGGGCAGGATTCAGTCTGCTGCCCTCCAAAATTTACCCTGAAAGGAGCTGAACACTGGGTGTCAGGACTGGCAGAGAGGGCTTTGCTCACAGAGCTGCAGCTCAGGATGCCACGAAGATGCATGTGAGCAAGTCCCCCTGGCACACTCCTTGCAGAGGGTCCCTGGGAGGTCACATTTGCTCCCATTGTGCTTTTCAGTTACCTCTTGCCAGCTGCTCATCCTTGTCTCACACTGCCTGTCTCTGGAGGGCTGTGATGTGGGATGCTCTGTCACATGCCCAGGTTGCCTCCTGCCTTTACCTGGATGCTGCTCCAGTTTAGGATGGTTTAGGATGGACTCTTACAGGCAGGTTGGACCACAATGACTTTCTTCATAGCCCATGGCTTCTGTACCTCAGGCTGCAAAAAGCACCATGATTCCTGCTGAAGATAGGGGTATGAGCTGAAGGTAGCAGTCCTGTGCTCACACAAGTCCTGCAGAACTGGGGACACTCTGTAACATAACACAGAGTATGTCCTCATGAAGATGTAGGTGAGAAAACATGGTTGGGAGGGACACAGCCCAGCACTGCCCTGTTTGCTGGGCACACCTGAGCCAAACAACCCAAACTCTTGCCCAGAGGCATTTCTCACATGCCACCCTATTTACTCAGTCAGCCAAATGACCCTGGCTTGCTGAGGTTCTTCTGTGCTGCTGTGGGTCTTCTTCTGGGAATGTTCCCTCTGCCCCACAGATTCAGGCACTGCCTGTCACCACAGCCTGGCAGCTCCCCCCATCTTTATTCTCTCCGAGTACTGTGTCATTTGCAGACTCCACGGTGTCAGCCTTGTGATTAGATTCCAATGCCTTTATGAATAATTTGTTTCGCAATTATAAAGCAAATATTTAATTGAACTTTATGTAAAATTGCTTCTGCCTCTGAGCACTGAACCCCAGTTTTGGGAGAGGGCGCTGCACGACCCCACTGGGCTCTGGGTGCCTTTTGATGAGGCAAGCAGAAAACTGCCAGACCCCCTCCCAGCAGCCTGTGCCTGCTTGCAACCAGCTGGCCCTGGTGCCTCAGCTGAGCCTGTGAGGGGAACACGAGGGGATGGCTGCACACTGGCCCCAGAGACTGCTGCAGATGCAGCAGCTGCAGGATTACAGCGAGCCTCCCTTCCCTTGGGAGCGTGTCCTCGGGCACAGGCAGGAGATGTGTCTCCCTCAGCTGAGCAGCAGAATGAACCAGCTGGAACATTCCCACAGTGTGACCAGTGCAGTCCTGGAAGAGCTCAGCATGAAGGATGTCACTGTGAAAAATGTCTTTGTGACAAGTGGATGGCAGTCAGGTTTCAGCACAAAAATAAGGACAGATGCAAATGCCCTGGATTTTCTTCTTTCCAGTCCCTTCCCTTCCAGGACAAGCCTGGAGTATGCAGGTGGAAACCTGCACTTCAGCTGACTCTTCAAGGGAGGGTATTCCTCACTGGCCATGTCTCAACAGCATGGGCACCAGTCTGAATTGATAACAGGAGCTTTGGAACCGGGGTGCCCATCCCAGGAGAGACTGCTCAGCACATGCAAGGGCCAGTGGTCTGTGCAGGAACACTCAGTACCATGACATCACCCGCAGGCTCAGCTGGAAGTGGCTGAACAAGAGGGGTCTGGACACACCTCGGATTGGCCATGGCAGCGCCTCTGCACAGGAAAACATCTATATCAGCAAAACCAACAGAACTGGACGAAATCCTAATTCACCATGGTCTGTAAAAGAGGCTGAAGTGCCTATTTCCAGTGAGGCGAATTTGAAATTGAAAGAGGAAAACGAGTGCATTGAAGAGATCAGAAGCTCCTTTCCAAGAGTGTATCTGGTGCAGGTAATTGCTAACTGACCTGGAGGGGCTCTTGAAATCGACCTAATGCAGCAGATTCTGCTGCTCAGAGTGGCTCCAGGGCTGGGGACAGCATGTGCTGGCCCTGTCCCTGCCATATGCTGGCATGGGGGGACAGGCTGGGCAGCTGGGGGCTGCAGCATGGGAAAGGGAAGGCCTAAAGCTCCCCCCACAAGTACCTCAGCCTGGCCTGAGCATGTCCAGCTGGAAGGGCCTGGTCAGCTGCTGGAAGCTGGACACTTGTCCTTGCACAGGGCAGGCCTGTTTGCAATGATGGGGGACCCAAGGCTTGGAACCAGCCTGGAGCAGCTGTGCTGGCACTCTGGGAAAGGAGGGATGGATGGGGAGTCTGATCAGAGCTTGGCAGCTCAGGCACTGGATCTGGACAACCAGGTAGGAGCTGGAGTCCCTAGGAGGGTGCAGAATACAACGTGCCCTGCTGACACGGGTGTGTGGTTATTGGCTTCTCCGCACAAAGCACAGTAAAGAATGTCAGTCCTCTGTGGGAGCCTGGGGTTATTGCCTTCCCCAGCAGCACTCTCTTGCCTCTCATCTCAGCTTGGGCAGCCCTTTTACTCAGCTCTTGCTTTTATGGCTACAGATGAAGCAGCATGGCTTACCCTTTGGCTCCCAGCCACACGTCCCCTGCTGACAGCACACCCCAGGACCAGGCCCATTAGCTTTTGCCCCTGGCAGCTTCCCTTCCTTCCCAGCCCTTGTTCCTTTTCACTTATAGGCAGTAAAGGTTCCTTTCAAGATACACCTTTCTGCTTCCTCTGCAATCCAGATATTTCTTCAATAAATCACATCTGTACTGGCTCTGTGATGTCTATTTGGCTTTGAGCTTTCATCTCCACTGCTTGTTGTGCCCAGCGTGAAATGCTGCCACTCTGCCTATAAAAATTGGTGGTAGGGGCAGTTATTTGTAGCAGTCATTCAACATTTGCTTTACTGGTCCAGGCCCAGACTGAAGAAAGCTCATTGACAAGTACTTGGCTCTGCTAATGGGCAGGCAGATGAATTGCCCCTGCTGTGGGATGTGTTCACAAAGTGCCCTCCCTTCAGTGGCACAGAGACTTATTCCAAGGTGTTTTCTCCCAAGACTTACATCTAGATGCACAGCCCACCAGCTAGGCATTGTAAGAGAGAGGATAATTGAAGCTGTGCCCTAGATATGCAATATAAAAAAGATAGGGCAAAGAAAATGAGGAAAGGCAGAGGTTGGGGCCACCAAGTCTGGGCTGCATCCAAGGATCCCAGCTAGATGGAAAGCTTAGGACCAGGGCTGACCATGGCAGGAGGACCATGATAGAGCCTCCCTTTGTCCTTCTCTCCCTAGTCCACATACTTGCAGACACACACACTCTCTCATATACACTCTTCTGTAGCCCCGAGGTCACCCAAGGGCAGAGAAAAATGGGGTTCAAAGCAATTGAAATCTTCCTGTAATAATGACAGGAGAACTGTGGTGCAGAGACAGTCACAGTCAGGCTGCAAAAAGCAGTGGAGAGGCTGTAAGCTGGAAAACAGTTGTTTATTTCTGTTACTAGGATGGTCTTTGGACTCACATCCCAGAAAGGAAGAGTGATGTGAGCACTGCTGGAGTAGAGCAGTGCTGAGTCCTGTGAAGGATATGCAGTCTGGGCTGGGAAGACCACCATAATGTGGATGGGAAGGACTAGCAAAGCCCTCCTGTGCCCAAGGGTGTTGGTTCAGTGCCTACATCTTGGAGGTGCAGCATCAGTCCCAGCTCTGCTTATCTTTCATCATGCCCTCTTCCCTCTGACTCAAATCCTGCTCAGCCACCATCACTGTTAAATTAACTGGCAATATATGTTCACCTGCAGTCAGTTCCCTGGCTTCCTTCATCCTGTGGCAGTCCCACTGCACTGAGTTTAAAGTTACACTTTCCTTGTGCCATTTATTGTCCTGCTGTTGTGACTAGCAAGCTTCTGTGAGTATATGGCAGGGTTCTTCAGCTTTTCCAAAGTGCAACTGCAGGAACCTGAACCTGCCAAACACATGTTGTGAGTGCATCATGTGGGGCTCCTATGCTCACTCAATTACCAGGATCCAAAGAATGATCCTAATTTTCTAAAAATATTAGTATTTTCAAACTGTGTACTTGTGTCTTCCCTACTACATTTTAAATGGTCCAGTATAGATATTTTTAGAATAGATTCAAATACAGTCCATCACGTCCTAATAACTAAACATACAACTTGTTTAGCTGTGGTATGCCTGCCTTTCCTTTTTCCAGGCATACCGTCCTACTAACCCACCTTGGAATTGTCATTTTCCTGAAGCTAGCTGTGGCACACTCATGGAATGGCATCTCTTGGCTATTTTCACCGCTTCAGAGTGTAAAGGCTATGAGATGCTCTTACTGGCCCCAAATCCTCCAGAGCCATGGCTATGGCTGCAGCTTTTATGAATACACATTCTGAATCACATTTTCGCAGGCTTTTACAAGGATATGGCTTAGGGCCACGTTTGTTGTAACTTTGAGTTTTCTGGGAAATACTCCTGCTTTCTGTAGCTGCTGCATATCCGTTGCCAGTGATGATTTCTCCCCTGCAGTGGGCGTTCCTCTGGGTGGGCAGAGGAGCCTTCTTGCCCAGCAGACTTACACTGTTGCAGCTTCTGGCTCTTGTGCATATGCTGGTCTTTCCTGGTGTGCTATTGCCATATGCAGAATTTCACAGATTAGTCTGTGTTCACAATTCTCACAGATCCTCAGCTCCGAGGTTTTACTGCAGGTCTTTAACTCTGTCACATATTGATCGACTGTTTCTGCTTGCTTGAAAAGGATTGGAAATGTTAAAATGATTCATTGTTTTGTGGGACACACAGTCGCATTTTGTTATGTTTCTCTTACACGTTCCTTTCCTCCTCCCACCAGCAGCACAGAGACCAGGGCTTTCACGTTAGTGCTTCTTTCATCTGCACTAATTGCTAAGTGGATCTCAAACTGCCTGACAGTTTCCGTTCTCTACTGCATCCCAGCAGGGAAGGATTTAATGCTGGACCCTGTGATACGCTTGTTAGTTCTTCCAAGAGCTCCTGGAAACCACTAAAGTTCATATTTAAATTTTGTCAGAGCCACCTTGCAGAGAGAAGTGTATGTATGAGGAAAGATTGCCTTCATTGGGGCTGAACCAGCGCTGATAAAAGTGACTTAGCTCTGAAGAGTGAATTGCAGGGAGTTAAAAATAATTTCCCAGAGTATCTTCCTGTGGCCCCAGTTCTGAGAATCAGCAACGAGCTTGGCATTCTGAGAGCCCAGCCCAGAGCCCATCAGTGGTGGCAGCACAGCCCCTGGGTGTGGGAGGGATTCTCTGCCCCAGGTGCTGTGCGGGTCGGTCAGAGGTGTGTGCTGTGCTCAGCAAAGCTGAGGGAGCCAGTCTCTGCTTCGTCCACCAGCGCCTGGACACAACAGGCTGGTGACCCTCGAGGCACCCCCAGCATCCAGCAGGGCATGATCACCCCTTGCCTTCCTCCCTGTGCTGCAGGGCTGCCAGGACACATCCTGGTTTGGCAGGGAACCCCTCCTGGCACCGGGCTGGTTCCATGTCCCTCCCACAGGCAGGGAGGCCATGGCACACAAGGGTGATCCTCCTGCTGCTGCTGGGAGCTGCCTCCTGGCACAGCAGAAGCCTGGAAGGGCAGTTGGGTGAAAATGAGCCCTTTGCTCCTGTGGTGCCCTGGGATCCCTCAGCTCCAGGCTGCCAGGATCTGGATGGCCATGCCCGAGTGGGGCCATGCCATGTGCAGAATATGGCTCTTTAGAGAATCCTGGGAATTGCCTTCGGGGAAACAGCAGCAGCTTGCACCATGGCTCTGGGGCAGGGATGAGGAGCAGGCTACACTTGCCATTTCCTTTTCTTAAACTTCAAACGTGCCATCAGACGTAAATTATTCACTTGTAATCCCTGGAGCTGGCAGCAGCTCAGAGAGGATCCAGCTCAGGTGGTAAGAAGAAGGAAAGAAAAAAGAGGAACCCATTAAATTTAAAAACCTCTGAGAGTCACAAAATGTAAAAATATATTCAGGACAGGAGCCAGGCCAGGATAGGGAAGCTGAGGGAGTGACACTCGCTGCTCTCCGAGTAGTGGGGTGCCATGATAGACAGGGCTTGGTGGTTCTGAGTGCTCAGCTCTGTTACCTCTTCTACCTCCTCACGATGCTTTGTCCTGTGTCTGTGGTGAAGATGGAAGGAGAAAAGGGCAGGAAACACAGGCAGAACCCTGCTGGAGTGTCCAGCCCAGACTGAGAGCAGAGCCCTGCTCTCCAAGGAGGTATTTGGGGGATGCCCTCTCCCTCTCCACAGCCAGACCCCTGGCTCAGTCTATCTGGAGATGTTGAGGATCCCCAGAGTCAAGGTGTGGGAGCAGCTGTCTCACAGCAGCAGCAACACTCAGCAGCACTGTCCCCAGGGACATGACCAAGATGCCCAGAGCTGCCTTGGCTCCTGCAGCATACTTGGAAAGCTTGTTTACTTGGTCCTGATGCAGTTACCATGTTAACTGAAAACAGAGAGCAGCCCCTGGCAAGGCATGGGCTGCAGAGAGCTGGAATGAAAAGCATTTAAAATGTTTCGCTTCACCAGTCTGGCTGCCCCTTTGCCCACCAGCTTTGGTCTGCTCCTGCAGCAAGTGCTCCATCACCTCTGAAACAAACTGCATCCATCAGGGAGAAACACTCCCTTCTCAGGCCTGGAAATGTGTCCTGGCACAGCTCCCCAGGAGCCAGCACCCCTCCCCATCTGCCAGGGACTGAGCAAGCTGCAGGCACTCGAGGGATTGCTGCTTTCCTGTGCCATACAGGAGCGTCTGCAGGCAGTGCCACGGCTACAGCCCAGCTCAACCTCCCCAGCACAGCCAGTCCAAGCCCCACACCTCTGCAGGAAGGGCTGACAACAGGGTGGTGGGCACCCGCTTAGCTCAGCCCTTCCCAGAAGTTGGGGAAAGAGCTTCGGGAGGCACAGGGGAGATGACAATGTCCTGGCTCAGCCTCAGTGCCTCTGCAGACACAGAGCTTGATGACACCACGGGGAAGGTGTTCAATCTGAGCTCCATCCAGGCTGGTGGGCAGTTCTCCCTTCACCTCCATGTGCTGCCAGTGGCACATTGCAAATGGCTGTGGGCAGGACAGAGAGTATCAGTGCTGACACAGACCATATCTGCCAGGGGATCCCTGCCCCTGGGTGTTCAGTGCCCTGGCAGACCTCAGCAGGGCTGGGGGGAGGACTCAGAGAGAACAGGCCCTCACAGCAGTTGAGAGAACTGGTTGAACTGGTTGGTGGCTTTAGAGTCTCAAGCATCCTGTGCATCTTCTTGTCACTGCACACCAGCTTTCCATCCTCTGTGCTCTGGACTCAGACCTGGACCCAGACCCAGACTGAGCTTTGTGTCTCCAGTCTTTTGCAACCCAGCTCAAGCTGCCTGAGCTGACTCGAATCTCAGGACTCCCTGTCAGCTCTGTGTAACTGAGGTGAGAAAAGGGGCTGCAGGAGCTGCAGGGGCTGCACCAGCCTGGATCAGAGGAGGTAGCCTGAGACCCTGCAAGCAGATCAGCTGCACCTCCTGCCTTGGCTGCACCTCCCGTGATGGT
Source organism: Illadopsis cleaveri (assembly GCA_013399915.1). NCBI lineage: Eukaryota > Metazoa > Chordata > Aves > Passeriformes > Timaliidae > Illadopsis > Illadopsis cleaveri. The sequence continues at coordinate 453,165 of VXBB01016570.1, forward strand.
GATGGCTGCCGGCACCTGCGGGGAGTATGGATCACTCCTCAGAAGAGCAGCCAGATGGGAAAGGTCTGTGTGAGTCTGATAACGGCGGCTGCTTGGCTTCCCTCCCTGGCAGGCCTGCACGGGGCACACAAGTGCCTGTGTCTGGCACTCCAGGAACTGGGGCAGCCACGTGCTCTGAGGCCAGGCTGTCATCTCTGCTCACAAGAGCCCCTAACATGGCTTCTCCTGCTGGAACATCCCCAGGGAGTGCAGAGGGAATGCTCACCCCCACGGTGAAGGGCAGGTGGGAAGTGCATCCCCTTGGTGTGCTCAGACACTTGGCAGATGCTGGGCCAGGCTCCTCGTGCTTATGGCACACACAGAACTGTGTGCTGGGGCTCAGAGTGCAAAGCCAGCACCTCATCCCTAGCAGGGCTCAAGGAATTCATCCCTGTCCCAAGACTCACTGAAGGGCATGGAGTTGCTGGCTCTGGACCACCCAGGGCAGGACAGGAGCTAAAGGCCAGGCAGATGCTTTCTGGCACCTGGATCCCAGCAGAGGATCTGTGCATGTGAAGGTTAAAGCCAGATAAGAGAAAAGAACAAGGAAGTGCTTGTGGTAGGAGTGCTGAAATCCACTATTAAACTACGTTCTAAACTTATTTTTAAAATTCTCTTTCTTCTGCAGATGGTGCAAACGAAGTGCCAAGTAATCTGCCCCCACTTTTCTGCACAGCAAACAAGAAGCCATCATATATCAAACCGGGTGGAAGTGGGCACCTTCACCAGCAGGCACCAGCCCCAATTCATTCACCCTCCACCAAAGGCATCTCAGCAAGCCAAGCAGCTCTACCCTGCTTCACCTGTGGAAACATCACAGCACCAGAGCAAGGCCAGGGTGCTGAGCAGGCTGGGGGAAGTAGGCAAGGATGGAGGAGGTTTTCTGTGTGTGGAAGGGAGAGGAAGCCTTGGGAAAAGTCTCCAGGTTCACTGGGACCATGGAAACCACTTGCAACAGTAGAAACAGCAGGGTCACTTCTAGTTCAGCAAAAGTTCATGCATGCATCTGCATTACAGCTTGCTGCCTCAGTGCTGGCAATTCTTGGAATTTAGGTGGAGGATGGATGTGATGGCAATGATAAAACCTGGGCATTTCAACTCATTTTCACACTTGGGACCTGCGAGATGGGCTTGAGTTGTTAGGTAGGTGAAGAGACCACAATGATGGTACCAGGAGAGGAGGCAGAAATCAAGGCAGAGAGTGATGTCTGTGATCAGTCACGTGACAGTCAAACAGAAAATAAAGCCCAACACTCAGCACTTGGCTTTTGCTCCTGCAAATCTCTCTGCAGCCTTGTTATCAGCAAATCCGGAATCAGCCTCCATCCCCTGCACGTAGGGAAGGAGGTGACAGGGTTCAGCAAGGCATTGTAAAACTGGTTCTATTTTTACATGCACAGAAGGAACATGGAACTGCCCATCACCTCTGTTTCCCCCTGACAGCAGCTGCCTGGGCCAGCAGTGCCCAAACCCTGGCTTTGTCCTGTCCTTGGCTGCAGAGGCAGTGTGGGCCTGTCCTTGGGCATCCTGGCATTTTAGAGCCGTGAATGTCCCAGGGACATCCTGGAACCACTGGTTCCTACTTGCTGGAACCTCCCCACCTCTTCCTGGCTTTTCCAGGATTTCTGGGCAACAAGGCTGCAGCTCCTGGTCTGACTCCAGAGCCATGGCTGTGCTCAGCTCCTGCTCTGCAGCCCCATGGAGGGCAGGAGCAGCAGTCCCCTTCCCTGAGGATGGGTGCAGGGTCACCTCTGCACCAGCCAGAAAGGTTGATGTTCCTGCCCAGGGCTGGTGCCTCGGTGCTGCAGCAGCCCCGTGCTGACATCCAGATCCCAGCAGAGCTGTGGAGAGCAGCTCCCTGCAGACACTGCACCCCATGGGCCCCACTCTTTGTGGCCTGGGGTTGCACAGATCCCAGCACCCCATCCCGCCCTGGCTGCTTGCTGCACCCTCAGGAACAAAGCCCTCTCCCAAGCGGGCTGGGCTGCCTTGCCTATGACTAAATATTCAGAGGCACTGTGCTCTAGCCCTTTGATCAGCAATTTATCTCTCCATGCCACAAGTTTCCTGGAGCCTGGCGTTTCCGCCCCGTGCTCAGCCTAGGTCCCAGGAGCCTCGGAGACAGGTGTGAGGAATTAGCTACAGGGGCTAATGCTCTGACAGGAACCACAGCACCAAAAGCAGGGGACAGAGTGTAATGTTTATTACATTTGAAGCAAAGCAAACATGTGGCCTACTTATGTATCTAGAAAGAATTAATTGGGGAGCTCCACAAAGCAGCAGATTATAAATTAGAATAATTTTCACCAACTTCAGCCCATTCATCTTGTTTCACACCAGGCCTGTCAGCTCAGCCTGACGCGGCCGAGTGCAGCCCCAGGCCCAGCTGCTGTCTGCTGGCACAGGAGGACTGTCAGCAGCCAGCCCCATGGGCACAGCCTGCCAAAGCCCATGGGAAGCACGTGGGCTTGAGCCAAGGCACACACCTTTAATGGAAACAAGCTCAGAGCCTTAAGAATGGCTCCAGAGGTGCTGAGTGCCACCAGCTTCCATCTGCAGGGGTGTCCAGAGTGCTCTGCTCCAGGCACTGGCCCAGGGACAGCAGAGATGCTGGGCACCCACCTTGTGCTCCTTCATCCCCCTTCACTTGCTGGCAGCCTGCAGAGAGGTGAGGGTCTGGCAGTGCTGTGCACACACCTCCTTACATGCCCCACCCTGGTTAGAATTCCAGGTTAGGAATCTGGCTTTACTGATGTGATATAATGGACAACCTCAAGCCAAGGTCAGGTGGAGAACCCTTTGCACAACTTACAGGGCCACTCCTGGGGACATCACTGATGATGTGCAGGTGCCTACCTGAGCTGCTGGGAATATAATGCTCTGCATGCCCAAGGCACTGGGGGCCTTGGACTGACACCTTGAGGAGGGGTAACAACCCCTGTGCAGCCAGATTCCAGCACAAGGAACAGCAGGAATCACAAATTGGCAAAGAAGCTCATGCCTGAGGTGCTCCAGCCCCCCAAAAACCAGGCCCCAGGAAGGACTCCAAGGGGCCACACCAAGAAATGACCCTGAGGTGTTTCAGGGATTCTGCCCTGGAGAAAAAAAATCACTGGGAGCAGTGACTGTATCCCAGAAGGCAAAATTTCACTGGCACCTCTGAAAGCTGTGGATGAGAATAACACTGATTTGGCCTCTACTTACAGATCCCAAGGGGACAGCATGCAAAATACCATAAGGATGCTGGGATCGTTTTGCTCCAAAAGATCACTTGCTGCCTTGCTGGATGAAGTGTTAAAAGAGCCAGTGGAGATGGCTGGGCAATGCCTGTAAAGGAGGATCCATCCCTGAAAATGCAGTTCAGGACCACTGCCACGATGATCTCAGCTCTCCAGTGATCAAAGTGATCAGGAGTGGACAGAGCCTCAGCACCCTTGTGTGCAAATGAGAGCACACCCAGGACAGTGTCTGCAGGGCTCCAAGGGACAGATGGTTTCCACAGGGAGGAGCAAAATCTGTCCCAAGAGTTCTCCTAGCCTGTGTTGTGTCTCCAGAGTGGCCTTGAGCACACTGGTGTGGTGCTCTTCCTAACACTCTTCCAGACTCTAACAATTTTCAATTCAAAGAGACACATGCCAATTTGTACTTGGTCTTTTTGACAAAACTATCCAGAAGCAGGAGCTAGCATGCTGCCAAGGGCTTCAGAGATGTATATAACAGTCTTGTCTCAGTTGACAGGACTCGAAAAGCTTCATCCCATGGCAGGGACTCTCATCAATCTGTTTTTAGCAGCTGAAACAAAACACTCCTGCACTGACATAGGAGCTGTCAGGCTCAGTAAGCCCACCAGAATTCACCCTGGCAGGTGTGTGTGATCAGGACAGGCAGAGCCCTGCAGGCACCCCAGCCCAGAGGCTGCATGACCCCCACAGCAGGTCCCATCCAGCTGCCTTGTCCCTCCTAGCTCTGGCCCTGGAGGAGCCCAGGGCTTCCAGACAGGTGCCAGGTGAGGTGCACCTGCCCCAGCCAGGTCTCTCTCCAGAGCAGCACCTGCCCCTTTCATCACTGCTCTGTCTCAGCTGCAACCCTCACTGCACACTGGGCCAGCTGATAATTTGTGTTAGTTTGTTCAGATGTCATTATTAATTAGTATAGAAACACTATTAGCAATGTTAATGTATTCCAAACAGTTCTGTGCACTGGCACCATGTGAAAGCAGAACTGGGGCAGAGACCAAGGCAGCAAGGCCTAGCCTGGGCATGGGCTGAGCAAAGCAGTGAACCAGCATTGTCCCTCCCTGAGCACTGCTCTCCCCAGTGTGGCACTCAGGAGAAGTTGGACTGAGACAGATTTGTGTTTGTTTGTGTGTGTTTGGGGATCATGACCACAGAAACGACCCAGCATGGGAATTTTAGGATTGAGAGAAAGGAGCTGAGGCAGGGGCATGGGGGTAGCAACAAAACCAAATGTAAAGTGGATGAATTATTTACTGCAATAAACATTTGTGAAGTCACTTACTCTGGCTCTATGCATCCTAAATGGGGGCTGCAGCATTTCTCACATCTCCCTAGTGTGCTGAGTGATTTTTTTGCAATTGGATGCATGAGGCTGGGGTAATCTTATAAGAGACTCCAGAAGATCAGTTTAGTATTGATCATGTGCTGAATTTAAAGGCTTTCCACATCCATCTGCTGCTGTTCCTCAGGTGACAGCCCAGCAAAGATCTGGGTGCTCACTGGGCCCCTGCACCCCAGAGCAGCCTCACTGGGCTGCAGGCTGTGTCTGGGCTGATGCCCAGCAGCACATGGGGCCAGGGCATCCCACCAGAGCTCCATTCAGGAGCCAGCAGAGTCACAGAGCTTCTCCCACCCAGCCTTTTTATAAAGCCCCCCAAAGGATCAGTCTGCTGTCAGCAGGGCCAGCTGGTTGTGGATTGCAGTGGATCATAACTCAGACCCAAATGGCCCCATCACAGGGTGACTGTGCCAGCAAGAGCTTGGAAGAACATCAGTCCTGGGGAGACAGGGTGACAAGGACAGGCACAGAGAGGGCACAGGGAGGAGCATACATGAAGCATGACCTCTGCCTGTGTCTCCTGCCTTGGACTCTGCAGGTTTACCAGGCATATGACTACAAAGGGTGATCCCAGACTCCAGAGACAATGGCCAGGCAGCAAGACAGTTGCTGTGACATGCCCACAAACGTGACAGGAAGAGGGAATTCTGGCACTATGGGACCCTTGGATATATTGCATCATGATGAGGTTTTAGATTTTCCTTTTACTAATATGCATATTGCAACTTGTAATGGAGCCATGAAAGCTGTGAGTCACATTTTCCAAATGACAACCTGTTCTAGGATGCTAAAATATAAAGTGTTTTTCTGCAAAACAACAAGAGTTAAATATATGAGAAATCTACAGATTTACTGAAAGAGGAGATGTACAGGATAGGAAAACAATGACACCTCCAGGTCCATATTTACTTAACAAAGGACCTGTATTCAAGTAACTCTCACTGGCATACTCACAGAGGTTGAGTGGCTGACAGTAAGGATGCAACATAAAGAAGCCCTCTTTATCCGCAGAGAGAGCACATCAGGTGCTTCTTCAAAATTCCCAGGCAAAAATAAGAGTCCAAAAATCCGTTTTGCAAGGCTGTCAGTTGGGATGAAATGGGGCTGAGCTGTTGTCACCCATGGGCAGCTCTGCAAAGTGCTGAGAGGCAACACACCCAACACAGGGCAGGGCCCAGACAGGACCTCAGTCCACTGTACCTGGTAGGTGCTTAGGTGCAGATCTTCACTCCAGACATTGGTAAGGCATCCAGTTCCTTTTCTGCTATTGCTGTTGCTGCTGTTGCTTTGTTTTCAATAGCTGCAGTTAAACATTTAACCTTTACATTGATGGAATGACCCAAACATGTTTTCCCAGGCTGGTCAGCAGCAAGGCTGCCTCACAGTGAGCAGAGGGACGCCTTTTCCTTTCAGCCTGGCAAATTAACGTGCTGGGTGGCTGGCAAACCTGCAGGTGTCCCTTGCTCAGAACACATGGAAGGGCCTCAAAGGTAAGGTCCAAGCATTTCTCCAGACTGCCAGGTCTAACAAAGAGGTGGGCACACACCTCTGTCTTCTTGGCAAGCAGAAGAATAGCAGCTCACAATTTGGACAACAGGCAGCTGTTCCAGCTAGGAGGCTGGCTCTGCCTGGTGCTGTCCTGTGCCAGTGGCTCTGCCAGCAGCCGAGGCACCTATTCATCATCCTGGCATTTCAGATGGCACAGAAAGAGTTACGGGAAGGAGCAGCACAGTAATCATGAGTTAATATGATCCCATCGTTTTTACTACTCTCAGAATATTAAATTGATCGCCTGGTAGCAAAGGCCAGAAATGTCACCTCTCAACAAGATGAAATCTACGTAGCTTGTGGACAGGGGAAAGCCGTAAGATTTATAAAGGCGTCCATAAAATTAACATTTGAATGAGGATGTGGGAGAAGAGACCATGAGCTGCAGCAGCAGGAAATCCTGATCCATTCGGGATTCTAGCTGGCAGAATCCCAGTGCCAGGCACAGGGACTTGGGCACAAACAATGGCCTGTTTCCAGGGGAAACTAAACTCAGCCCCCCAGGTTCCTGATGTCAGTTTGTAGGAGACAAGTACCTGCCACCCCTGCATTCAGAGCCCAGCAGGCACTGTTGACTGGGTGCACCCTCCTGCACCAATGCCTGACCCCGTGGGGCCGCAGAGGTGCTCCATTGCCAGAAAGGGATTGCCAGGAAGCTTTTGGGAGATGGCAGCACTTTGGTAGTGCCATGGGGAGTAAGTGGCAAAGGGCAGGAACCAGCCACATCCTAAATCTCCTCGGGGGACCCTCCCTGGCTCTCACAGTGGCTTAGGCTCTCTCTCCATGCTCAGCTTCCTCCATGGCTCAGTGTGTGCTGTGGGGACAAGCACCCTGTCAAGGCTTCATCCCACTGTCCCGGTGCCCAAGGGCTGTTCCTCAGCACAGCACAGACACTGGACACCCAGCATCCCAGCAGCTTTTGGGGTGCACAGCTGCTGACACAGGGGTTCATTCAATGTTCTGCTACACTGCCTGTAAAGCCAGAGGCTGGGTACTTCTGGCCCTCTGCCCTTCCTCTGCACAGCAAGGAAAATACTCCAGTCACACCACAGATCTGTGGCCAGGGTGGTGTTGGAGCACCTCTGCTCTGGAAACAGGCTGAGAGCTGAGATTGTTCAGCCTGGCTAAGAGAAATTTCTGAGGAAGCCTCAGAGCCCTTTCCAGTGCCTAAAGGGGCTCTAAAAGAGATGAAAAGGACTTTGCACAAGGGTATGAAGTGACAGAATAAATGGGAATGGTTTCCCGTGACAGACAGCAGGGTTAGATAGGGTATTAAGAAGAAATTTATCCCTGTGGGAGTGGGGAGGCCCTGGCACAGGTTGCCCAGAGCAGCTGTGACTGCCCCATCTCTGGGAGGGTTCAAAGCCAGGGTGGACAGGGCTTGGAGCAACCTGGGATAGTGGAAGGTGTCCCTGCCCATGATAGGGTGTTGGAATGAGATCATCTTTAAGACCCCTTCCAACCCAACCCCCTTCCCAATTTTCGGATTCTGTGATTCTATGACCCCACAGACCTGCTATCATCCCATAAGACGGTGCCTGAGGGCACACACTCCTCCAGACCAGCCCATCCTGCGTTGCACAGCTCAGATTTCCCCCCGTGGGCACCTCGGTGTGTGTCCCCAGGGTGTGAGTGCTGGGCCACGTGTCCCGGCTGCGGGCGCGCACACCTGGCGCGGTCGGAGCCGTTCCCAGCGCTGCCGGCGGCGTGACTGCCGTGCAATTAAAGGAATGAAATGTTTATACAGGAATAAATCTGCGTTAATGAGCTGGATCCTGCCCTGACAGGCTCTGAAACACAGCAAGGAACATGGGAGAAGGGAGAAGGTTCAAATGTGCGCTGCTTCCAGCCAGCAGCCAGGGAGGGAAAGGGAAGCAAAGCCAGGCAGGTGGCTGGTGGAGCACAGGAGCTACTGGTTCTTTGACTTCCCTTTCTGGTTCCCTGACAAGGAGTCAGCAAGAGAGACCAATCCAATGTCAGGCTGGCTCAGGCTCAGGAGGTATTCGAGCTGTTTCCTTCCCTGGGAAGGGAATTGCACCTGGCTGAAAGATTTAGGAAGAACAGAAACGATTTGGATGGTGAGGACATGCTGCTTTGGGCCCTTCCACCTAGATGGCCTGTTCAAAACCTTTCCTGCTCAGCTCCTTACTTGAAGGTAGCAGCAGAGACTGTGCAGGAGGAAATCCCTATGGAGGTCATCCTTGCTCTCCTCCATTCCTCAGAAACACTGCACTAATCCCAGTCGCCTGCCTACATGGGAAGCCACAGAGACACAGAATCCAATTAGCTTGAAATCCTGCTCTGGCTCCTGCACAGCATCTCCCTCTCACAGAGCTGTGGAGCTGCAGAGATAAACAGTGCATTAGGATTCCAGTGGGGTCTGGCAGGAAGGATGGCTTTGGAAGTGCAGCGCCAGCCCAGGGAATGAGTGAGACACCTTGTACCTCTCCCAAACACCTCCCTCCACCTCTGCCTCACGCCAGCTCTTCACCCTCACTCAGTCTGCAGCACCGTTCCTTCAGCTGAGCCTGGCTGAGCAAGGTGGGAGCTGAGGGCTGAGCCCAGAGCTGGCAGGTCCCCAGGCTGCTGTACCCACCCCAGGGACTTCATCTTTGCTGTGGGAGGAACGAGTGGCCTCCAGAGCCTCCTGGGGGTGGCCAAGATGGCATCAAGACCAGTGTCAGGGCCCATCTCCTTACCAGGGCATCTCTGTGCCCAGAGAGCCCTTCAGAACCAGCAGGACATATGTCACCCTCAGCTCCCTTGTCCCTCCTCCAGCAGGCAGTGGCCCTGCATGGCTGGCTCTCCAGAATGAGCCCGGGCACAAAGCAGGCCCCAGTCCCACAGGGACAGTGGGAAAAGGGACTGAAAGAGGAAATGCCCCCCTGGGGAAGCCAAGCACAGCCTTTAGTCAGGGCCAAGCAGAGTGCAGGGGGTACCTGTTGCAGACTGTGTCAGACCCTGGCTGGAACTGTGGCAAGGAGCCTTCTGGGCTTGATGCTTCCACTTGCAAGCCTGCTGTACTCACACTCCTGCTTGCACCCACTGTAAATTACCTGCTTTGCATTTTGCAGCAGCAACTTAACAGTATTAATTCATTGTGTTCTGTCTTTAACAAACACCATTATCATATCACCAGCCAGGATTATGCAAATCCTGCAAAAGGAATTATTTCTCTCCCCAAAGTCACCTTGATTTATCAGTTTTAACCCAAAATGAAATAGTAAGTTGCTTTGGACAAAGTGTTAAAAACATGACCATACGTGACCATACATGACCAGGAGTCTGTGATGGCCCCATAGGGCACCTGTACCCAGCTGGTGACCCTTCACATGGACAGATGACACAGGGGGAGCTCTCTGCTGGCCCCCACTGAGTGGAGGTGGACCTGAACCAAGGGCTGGGGAACCCCTTGTAAAATATACCTGGGATAACTCCATGGGTCCATTCCCCAGGCACAGGGCCCTGGGGCAGGGCAGAGGCTGTGAAGAAGTACAGAATGATAGAATCACGAAGGTTGGAAAAAACCTCCAACATCATCCAGTCCAACCTTTGCCCAAAAACCACCACATCAACTGAACTACACCCTAAGTGCCACATTAAGTCACTTCTTAAATGCTTCCAGGGATGGTGACTGCATCACTTCCCTGGGCAGCCCATTCCAGTGCATGTGGGGCTGGCACGAGGAAACTTTGCAAAATTGCATTAAGGATTGTCCTGTGGCTGCCACTGCCCCCATCCCTGTCCCTCCTTTCCAGGCCACCACTGCAGGCTGAGCCTGTGTCACACATAACAAAGCAGTGTGTTCTCCCACGCAGGTGTGGATGCTGCTGGGGATCAGCCAGCAAACCTGCATTGCACTCCAGGAATGGGCTCTGTAAGAGGACCCTCCAACAGCTTAGAGCCTTTGGCCATCATTTCCTCTGCTGCAGAGATAAAGACTCCCCACCCCTCTCACGCTGTTATGACCACAGTTGTCCCTCAGCATATGAGGAGGCACTTTTATGATTAAAGGTAACCTTTTTTCCATGATTTGTCAGCAATTTGAGTCAGTCCTTCAGCAGAGGGTGAGAAGAGCACCCTAGCAAGAAGAGAGGACTTCTCTTCTTTCTCAGGGCAGACAGCAAGACTCTGCAAGCTGAGTACAGCCCTTGGTTAGTGCTTTGCCCTGCCAGCCAGCATTACTTTATGTGTTCCAGCTCAGTGCAGAGGGGCTGTTCTGAGAGATCTGCTTCAGATTCCATTAACTATGGACGGTAGCTCCGCTAGAGAATAAAAAAATTCCCCAATTAGTTCTAAATAATTTTTACTTTCAAACTCAATGTGTTCTGGCAGACAAAGAATCAAGGGCACCAACTCTGTGTTGGAGCAGCATGATTGCAGGTTGGTGAATTGAAAAGCCATAGATAGGTGGACACTCAGCATCTCTTGTGCCCATGGCTCACATTTAATTCTAACAAAGGATGGGAAATTCCTCAAAAAAAACACCATACTGTGACTGAGATAAGGATGAAATTAGGCACTGGCAACCTATGGTAAAATACAGCTCAGTAAAAGACAATTATTCCCAAACCAAATGGGGAAAAAAGACCTTTTAAAGAGTCCCTGCACTGTGCCTGGACATCATTGCTGGCACACCTGGACACACCTGGGCTGGGGCCTGCAGTTTGCACCATGAGAAAGGGTTTGATCAGCTTTCAGCCTCACCCATTATGGGCCAGAGGAGCAGTGAACCCCTGAGGTTTTGTGGGGACAGAGCTGAGGACAGGCTGGCTGGTGCTTGTGGTGTGCGAAGACTGTGAGGAACAGAAAGAGCCTCCCTGGCCATCTCAGAACAGAGCCTGAGTGCTGGTGGGAAAGATGCCTCCTCCTGGCACAGCACAGACCAGGGCTCAGGCTGCCCACAGTCTTAAAATCACACTCATTCCTGCTCTGATGTGTTCAACGTGGTCCCTCCTTGATCTCTTATAGCTCCCTCATCTTCTCTGCCTCATCCATCCTGGACCCAGCTCCTCATCACCAGCTCTGATTTCCAGCAGTGCCTGATATCTTCTGATCATTTCACCTTTCCTCATGCTGACCTAAACCAGGCTCTGCCAGGCCACCACTGCCCTTGCAAGGTCAGAGGGAAGCTTGGAAAGAAGGACTACATCCTCCTGCCTTGAGAATCCAAAGGATGAATCTTCCCAGATGTAGCCAGTCCTGCCCACCTTGCAGCTGGGACTGTTCCTCTCCACAGACACAGATCCCCTCAGAGGCTCTGCTGAGCATGGGGACAAGGCAGGCCAGAGGCTGGGAAGGTGGGTGCAAAGCTGGAGCACAGGAGGGATGCAATGGCAGAGACCAAAACAGGGAAGGCAATTCAATTTTCAGATGCTGTCCCACCAATTCAGCTCAGAGAGATGATAAGAAACCCATTTCCAGTGATAGGCACCCTAATCCCCAGCCATCCTGCATTTCCATTTTTGAGAGGCACTGTTTCCAACAGGGAGGCATTTTCCCATCTAGGTTTGCTAGAAGGGACAGCAATGGATTAAATGCCAATTTTTCCAGCACTGTTTTAACTCCTTCTGTGCCTTCTCCTGCCACTTATGCAAGTGCTGGATCACAGGGCAGTGGAATGATTGCTGTGCTGTACCCCTGGAGCAGGAGCACAGAGCTGGAGGCCTCTCCCAGGCTTTTCCCAGTGGCCTGCAGTCTGAAGAGACAGGGAAGAGGAGAAGAACATGACATGCATCAGCAGTGCAGGCAGAGCAGCTTAGATCAGGAATTTATTATTGCTTAAGGCAGGACTCAGACTCAACTGTGGCACGAGTCATGCAGCTAAGTTTACATCCAGTGTCAAAACCATTAGACAGGTCCAAAGTTCTGCAAGACTGACTTAAAACCACATTTGGAGGAAAATAGCCACCTAGAGAAAAAGGGAAGCAAACTATGCAGTGGTGGCCATGCCCCTCACGTGTCCCCCACATTCACATTGTGGTCCACGTGCAGTCTACAGGTTACTGCAGAGTAGAAAGACAACAGCAGCATGGATGCTGACTTCCAGCATCAAGCAGAACTTCTTCTGTCACTGGGAAGCAACTAAGCCACAGAATTCCTTGGATGCCAGCACAGCCTTTCCCCATATATCTGTAGCCAAACCTCTGCATTTGTACCAGCCATCCCAGTCCTCTTCCTTGTTCCACTGCCCTCACACCGTACTAAGTTTCTCCATTTATCCCCATCTCCTGATATCAGGGCTCCTACCCACCATCTGAACGAGTCCTTCAGGGAGATCATGGCTCCGAGATTCCCAGTCCTGCTTCTACAGCACAGCTTTTTACCCTGGCATCCCACCTGGCATATCCTCCCAGACATGATAAAACTCTCACCACAGAGTAGAAACAAAGCCTGAATGTTCTGACTTAGCCACCCCAAACCCCTCCCTTGACACCAGTTACGAACTGAACAGTTTTGCTGGGAAGGGGAGCCCCAGTGAGGCCCCTGGTGCTGAGCCCCGAGGGAACCCTGGCTGTAGTGAGAGCTCTCCCACCACTCCACATGGCTCCAGCACCAGCCACAACTGTCCATTCATCAACCACCAAACAAATGAAAATTTAAGGGCTCATGGCTCTATAACACAGGAAACAATTCCCTGTGCATTTTTACGGTGCTGTAATTTATTGGATCAGAAATGATGAATGGCAGCAGGAGGGGGCAGGGCTCAGCACACAGGGGAGTGATGATGCACTGGAAAGCAAAGAAATGTGTAGCTGAGGGCAGGGAATGGGAAAGCCCCCAGGATCGCTGCTGCGTAGGGCTGGGGAAACACCACCATCTACAAAGACTAATTTCCTGCCACACCTTGCAAGCAACCCCACCATTCAGGGCAGGATTTGTAGTAGAGGCTTCTGTAAGAAACATCCACATGAGGAAGAAGAGAGTTGAGCTCTGTGCTCCTGAGAGGCACAGCCTCACGCCTCCCAGGCAGCCTTTGCTGGCAGCTTTGCAGATTCAAGGCACAAGCAAGAAACGGGGTAAAAAAAGCTTCATCCCTGGGGAAAGAGGAGCACCTGGTGGAAAAACAGAGCGTAAACGTGAGCACTACAGCTCCTCCCCCATGTAATCTCCCAGCTCTGGAGTTTGAGCTGCATTCAGCAGTAATTGAAACCAGGCTCTTTAACACAGGTGCCAATTACTGCCTGTTAATGCAAGGGGCACTGATAGATACAGCAATTACACAGCTCTGCAAAGCTGGAGAGCATAAAATGAGATGGAAGGGCTACTTACACCACTGTAGGTGTTGTAGGACAGCTCTCTGCCCCAGCAAACCTCTTGCAGTGTTAGACTGGGCAGGTTCTTGCCCTCTAGCTGCACACCTGCATCTTCACCTGAGTGAACAGTGTGCTCTTGCCACAAAGAAGGGAACAAGATCCTGGGTGCCTTGGGTAAAGAATTGGCAGCAGGTCAAGGGAGGTGATTCCTGCCTTTATGCAGCACTGGTGAGGCCACAGCTGGAGTGCTGTGCCCAGAGCTGGGCTCATCACTACAAGACACATGGACATACATGCTGGAGTCCACCAAAGGGCCATGAAGATTATGGAGGGCTTGGGAGCCCCTCACATCTGGAGAAAGGCTGACAGAGCTGGGACTGCTCAGCTGGGAGAAGGCTCAGGGGGAAACTTGTCAATAAATACCTGATGGGAGGGTGGAAAGAATAAAGCCAGGCTCTTTTCAGTGGTGCCCAGAGAAAGACGCAAAGGGCACAAACTGAAACAGGAGGTTCCCCCTAACTCCAGGAACCACTTTTACCCCCGAGGGTGACCAAACACTGGCACAGGGCGCTCAGAAAGGTTGTGGAGTCTCCATCCTTGGGATACTCAAAGCCATCAGGACACATTCCTGGGCAGCAGGTCTAGGTGGCTCTGCTTGAGCAAGGGCTTGGGCAAGACGACCTCCAATGTCCCTTCCAGCCTGAACTATGCTGTGATGGTGATCTCCAACCATTCATATTCTTTGTCTTCTGCCATTTCTACACTTTTCTTGCCCAGCTGCCTTTCCCCCTCCTCTCTGCTCAAAGACTCTCCCATTCTTTGCCTTCCTGGGGTGATGTGGCAGTGAGGAAGGGGGCTGATGCAGGCCTACTGTGGCAATGATGGCGACAGGAAAATGGAAAGTGCAATTCCCTGAAAAATCCTGCAGAGATTCAAGGCTGTGAACATCAAGATCTGCATACCCCAACAATGAGGAAAAACCAGGAGAGCCTCAGTGCAGCAGCAGGGGTCTCAGAGTCAGAGGCAATTATTTACCACTGCAGAGACTGGAGATGAATGTGAGCCCCTTAAAGCCCCAGGCTGGCAGTAACCAGCATTCCTCCCATCTACACCCGGAGCTCCCCCTTCCCCACCTCACAAGGCACCAACCACAAACCATGTAATTAATACTACAGAGATGTTCAGCTGAAATGAGAAATGAAGCACATCTTGAGGCAGCCCTATTGCTGGCACTAGGCCCCATGTTGCTGCTCTGCCTTGCTACTCCTGTGTGTTTTGGAGCCAGGCTTGCTTCCCCACAGTAAGCCCACTGGTGTTCCATACTGTGTTTGCTGGGCAGAGGACCAGAGGTGTGCAGGGGGGTCTGCAGAGACACTTTCCCCTTGCCTTCAGGATGTTTATGATATTGAAATTTTAGCAGGAAGCCAAGCATCTGTTCTTCAAATAAAAAGGTCTCCCAGGGGGATGTGTGGGGAGGCAGAATCATCACACATGTAAACACCTGGTCCTACAGGCAGGAACAGAGTTTGTGGAAGGAGTGCAGCACTTCTGAGACTCATTCAGCTTTGCTTCCGCTGCTTAATTAGTTCAAACACCATCAATATTCAATGGCAGCCCTTCCTTGCCAGGGTGGCTGTGTCAGAGTGGGGTTGGCACAGACAGGGGAGGCCTGGGCAGCACAGACACTCCCCAGCAAAAGGGCTCATCCCCGTGTGCTGCTGCAGCACACGGGTGTCCCTGGCACTGCACTACTCCAGAGCACTTCCAGGACATTCAGCCTTCACACACTTCCTCTGAGGAAGGGTGCAGAACCAGCTCTGCCACACAATGTTTGTCTGTACTGAAGACTGCTTCCTCTGTCCCCTAAAGTGGCCCCTGGCTTGGGGCTTGTCAGAAAATGGTCTGCACAAGCAGTGAGCTGCACCACTCCTCTCAGACAGCCACAGGGACCACACTGTGGCACCAAGAGACCTCCTCAAGGCAGGGGACAAGGCCCTGTGCCTGCACACACAGCTGGCTGCTCCCAGGGTTTCCCATCCCAAGCCCACTGCATCAATCCAAGCCTCAAACAGCTACAGCAACACCAAGAGGCCTTGAATACCTCTGGCCAAGACACTGCAAAGCGACCCAGGGCTATTTCCAGAGGCAAACAGATCTCCCAGCTTCCACTACCATCCTGTCCGTACTTCCATCCTCCCTCCCCAGTAGACTCCAACTTCCAATCTTACTTCTTCATACCCGCAGTCTGTACTTCAACACTCACTACAGGATTGTGCATTCTCATTTATTTTGTGCCATTGCAGCACTCCTGTCTCCCTCTTCCAAGTCATTCATCTTTGTGTCTTTTTTCATTTCCAGCATTTTTCAATGCACAGTAGGATTTTTTCCTTATATGAGAGGGTGGGGAAAGGTTCTTTCTCCTTTCATTAAATATTAGTGCCCATTCAAGCAAGATGGACAGTGTTCAACAGATGAGCTGTGCTGCTGCTTTAACACCCTGCTGCACTGCTCTACACCAACACAGTCCCACCCCTCCCAAGCTTGCCCACAGCTCTGCCATGTTCCAGGAGCTCCAAGACAGAGCTGGAGTTCTAGGGCATCACCTCTGTCTTAAGGAAACAAGGCTGGAAGCAACAGACGACGTGGTTCTACAGGTCACAAACACAACTGGGTTTCATCTTCAAGCACCGTATCTGGTCCACATTCTGGCCTGAGAATGAAATTGCCTTTAGCCTGGATTTACAGGGACATGAAATCTCAGTCTGGGAGTTACATACCAGAAGGATCCCCAAGGTTCAGTTGTAGTAGAGTGGGAAGTAAAATGAAGGAGCAGCTGGGACACTGTTGAACACAGTTCAACATGTGCAGAAAGTGCCACTGCCCCACATCAAGTACATAAATTTGGGGCTTGGAGCTCCCAGCTATTGGCAGGGTAAACAGGGTGAATCCTGCTGGAAGCATCACAAGTCCCAGTTACTGAAAATACAGCTGGGGCCACACCAAGTCATTCTCATCTCCAGACACTCTACTTGATGCACCAAATCTCTTGGTCTGCCAGCCTGGCGTGGACGTGCTGGTTCAGTAGCTTTACATGAGGAAGCTGCACCATCTGCTGTCTGCTGTGAACCCAGTTACCAGAACGTGATGAGAGATGATCACTAATAACAAAAGTTTTCTTCAGAACAAGGTTTTTACAGGATATGCTCTTGATTAAAGTCATCAAGAAAGACTTCATATCTGAAAACTAAGAAGCAAGAGCAACAGAGGGACTGTTTGGTCAAAATGGCTCAGGCTCTCAAACAGAATATGAGAAGTTCACTTTAATACCCAGCTACTGCCAGGAGAAAGATATCCCTTTGGGAAACTCTGTCAAGTTATTTCTACTCCAAAACTACAAAAGCCAGCACTGAACAAAACCTTGAAAGATGTGGAAATTCTGCCATGCAAAAAAACCAGCCACCCGCCCAACACCACTTGAGGCTTAGCAGCAACAAAAAAGACATCCTAAATCCTGCTATTCCCCCTTCTTGGACTGCAGCACTACCTGATCCAATCAAATGGGGCAAACAGGTAAGATTCTTACAAAAAGCCACAATACTAAAAGTCTTCTTAGGATATGGTGCATTAAGGCAGAGCAGTCAGTAAGTTCTCTTCGCTGGCATAAATATGAGAGGCTGCAGTACATCTCCCTAAGTCTAGAGATCACTGATAGCTGGGCAAGTGTTTTATGTGCCAGGCCTTTTGGGCATGCAGTAGCAAGGTCCGTGGAGGACTATAAGGAAAGGAGTTGAGAAGACAAATGACCTCTGCTTGATGAAGCATAGGTACAGAATGTACAGGCAAAAGCAAATCAGAAAAAGAGTTTATTTAGAAAACAAAAAATCCGCCCCTCAAAACCCCACATAGTTTCTGATAAACTTATTGCTCAAGTTAGCTCTCCTGTGACACTGCTCATTCTCCTCTTGACCTGTAGCACCAGAAGTACTCTTGCATCCCTGTCTATCCTCCAACCAACATCATCTGGAAATGTTCATCATTTTCAATTGGTCCCAAATACCAGCATTTAATTCTGTCCTTACTATGCACACAGAACATGGAGGTCCCCAGGCACAAAGGTCCTTCTCACTGGGATGACTTTAGGGATTTATTCAGTCATGTGACCCCACCAGGATGGGAGTTCCTAATTCGCATAAACATTTAAAAAAAAAGGAAAGGTGTATCTACCTTCTCCTTTGAAGTCAAAACCTAAACAGCAGTAAAATCATCCCTGAACCACTCATCCTGCAGTCCACGTTCATGTTCATTCTACAGCTCATGGTCTACTCTCAGTAAATAGCCTTCAGGATCCCTGAATGGACTTTTTACAGCTTTTCCCTGCATCACCTCGCCATTCTACATCCACTGAATCAGGGCTTGTTTTCCAAGCTCCTGTGGAAAGGATATTGCCTGTTTCTTGTGCAGCATCTACAGATCCATCCTGTAGCAAAACAGCAGAATTCTCTCACCAGGCCCCAGCTCTGCTTTGGGTGGTCACAGAGATTTTTGGACCTTCCTCCTGGGTAGCTGTCAGGCAGGTTTGGTAAAAACAGAGCAGGTGGCTTTGTGCTTCATGTTCAGTCAGTGCTGTTGTGGGGTTTCAACAACCTCTTCCTCACCACGTTCAGGGTGGTGCAGCAGCAGCTCCAGGTCAGGGTCAGAGCTGGCCTCTTTGTGTGACTCCAGTGCTTTGTCACCTGCATGCAGACAGCCCATTTAGTGCCAAACTTGTTGGAGTTCCCACCAAACCTGGCGCTGTCAAGGAGCTGGAACCAGACACAGCTCCTAGGGAAGCAATGAGAAAGCCTACAAAGAAAGAGAAAGTGATTTAAAACAATCACCTTTGGAATTCATGGCTTTGAGAACAACGTGAAGGGAGATTCCTAACAGGCAGACAGCAAAGCCCAGCCAGTTCAAGAGACTGAGGCGGTCTCCCAGTAAATGTGTGGCGAGGAATAAAATGCAGATTTCCTGTGGAGACAAAAAAACCCATGACAAGTGGCAGGGCAGGACCTGAGGAGATATGCATGATACATTTTATAGCTGAAGCCTAGATCAAGATGTCAGGCTGCTAAATTTCTATGAGCACATTCTTTCATGCGCACAGAGTTCTAAAAACAGTTTCTAGAAACAAACAACCCATCAAACTGGGATGTGGGATTTTAAGTCATCTGACTGCATAGCTCAGTTACAGAGAGATCTTGCAACTTCTGGATCAGAGAGATTTCATGTATCACAGTTCAGCTCAGGAGTATGTGTGCTGGACTCCTCTGAGGAGGGGAGGATGTGCCAAATTAGGTTACAGAGATATCTCAAACCAGTGGTTTGGTCATATGCAGGTCTGATGCAAGAGCTTGCCCTTCTTAGTCCTCCTCTGTTCCACACCATCTGCTGCTCATGAGGGCAATGTGTTTTAGTCTAGCCCACATTCCAGCAAACTTTGATCATTAATGGTATTTTTTATAGAACAGCCCAGTCTCTGGCCCTTCACTGTCAAGGACCAAGAGACTTCACTGCAGAGACTGCAAGGCAAAGCATCAAGCTCCTGTGCAAGGAGAACAAAAATAACAAGCAATAATACCTAAGGATCTAAGCAAGCTCCCACCACCTAAAGCCCAATAGCAATGACTCAGTACTTGCCTTCTAGTATTAGCACAGGAACCATGCCTTACCTTAAAAATGCCAGCAATGGAAAGGGTGAGGCTAGATGTTCTGGAAACCAAGAGGAACTCAGAAAAGCCTAGACCAAAGGCAAGAATTCCACCCAAGAACAGCTTCCCTACCAGAGAGAACAGCATTCCTGCTTCATGGAAACGGAAGAGCTTCTCTGATATGGACAAAGGCAGGCCTAGGAACAAGACAATGAGTAGCAGAACACCATTCTCAGCTCCCAGGATTCCTCTTAATAAGATCAATGGGGTGGGCTGCTCACATTCCAGTATCAGGAGGATGTGGAGCCAGCTCTTCACAGCCCTTACTTGCACAAGTGTGGCAGGCTACCACTTCTATGCACTCTTTAATGTCCTGCCAGCATAAGATAAATCCAGGTCTCTAACTACTTTGCAGAGTTCATAGCTGTTCAGTTATCTAAGTGAATTATCTCAAACAACAAACTGCTAAGCAATCTCCCAACCACTCTATAAAGCTATCCCTGCTTTCTCTAATTAACTCACGCACCCTCAAACACCGCAAAGAGTGGGAAGAGCCCCAGGAACATGAGCGGCTGCAGGTGAAACATGATATCAATGGGATTCTGGAGCCCTGAAAGAGGAGAATCAGTAACAGACCAGGCAGCAACAAGCCAGGGAATAACACAGGTCCCAGAGCCTTTATTAGCACCATTCCTAGACATATACCTTATTTGTGATGCCCACACCTGTGCTGCTGCAGACACCAAGCCACCTTCATTACCCACCAACAGATATCCCATGCCCAA
Organism: Illadopsis cleaveri; assembly: GCA_013399915.1. Taxonomy (NCBI): domain Eukaryota; kingdom Metazoa; phylum Chordata; class Aves; order Passeriformes; family Timaliidae; genus Illadopsis; species Illadopsis cleaveri. The sequence continues at coordinate 473,055 of VXBB01016570.1, forward strand.
GGTTTCAAACACCTTCCATGAGATGTTTTGTTTCTGCAGCAAGGGCTATCACCTCTTCTTATTCCCCTCCCTGCTACCAGCACCACCACTCCCTCCTAACACCCCACATACCCAGTTCAGCCTTCTGCATCAGTATCTGTGTGAGAGTCCAGCGAATGCCCCCCAGGAAAGAGGCACAGAGCACCAGCACAAACCCCTGTGCATTGAACTGTGTGGACTTGTAGGTGAACATGAAGAGTCCCCCAGCGATGAGCAGAACCACCAGCAGCAACGTCACCCTCTGCAGGAGAGCAAACACAACAGAGACAGGCACCTCCTTCCTTTTGGATTCACCCACATAATTGCATCATTCCTCTGCTTACATGTTTCTTGTACATGCACTGCCTATTTCCCTGGGTCTGACTTCCCTCCCTAAAGCACTGTGTGGGACCCTTACCATTTCCTCCAGCTTGAAGAGCAGTGAAAAGAGCAGGATGAAGAGAATAGCAGAGGATTTGGTCATCGTGTAGCTGTAAGGACCAAAATACACTGTCAGACTCCTTCAGTGTAGTTCTTCCCATCAAAGTACTACTAGGAACCATCACCCATTTCTACATTGCTACCAACAAGCTACCACAGACCCTGCATGCTGACCCCACTAATCAAACACCTGTGCAAGAAACAGACCCTGGCAAAGCACCTTTCAAACCCCACCAGAGGCTCCCAGGGAACATGGTGTTTGTACTCACAGGGAGACAGTGACATACAGGAAGCTCCAGTTACTCAGCCCAATATCCAAGGAAGTTGACAGAGCTAAAGAATCAATGAAAAAGTCCTGAAGTTAATTGTCTTCCATGACATTAAACAAACCCACCACAAAACCCTGCTTCATGGCCACAAACAGATAGCAGAGCAGACCCAGGGGAAAAATAAGCTTTCCTCAAGTTAGTTATTCAGAACCAACATAACTCAGTTATTCTCAGCTCTTCATGTTTCTGTCCTGTTCCCTGTGACTCAAGTTGGGCTCAGCATTGCACTCACTCAACATGCATTACAAAAAAGCCAGAAATAACTCTTGCCCTCCCTGTGACTGAAAGTGATTACAGATTTGCATAAAGTCTTTCTCGGATGTATCAGAGCATAACTTGTGAGTCTGAGGGCCACTGCAAGAAGCCTGAAGAAGCAACAATTATCAGCACACAGCCTTAACCCTGGCACAGCCTTTGGTACAGTCCATTCTCCTTTCTATGTAAGTTTCCTACCACAGGAAACAGAGTTACTGATCCAAGGGCAGGCCATGCTGAAAGGTAAAATTGCTGCAGATGTAGAGAAAGCTTTTTTCAAAAAACCATGGGGCATGTTATGTAAAGCACTGCAAACCTTGCCAGAGATCATAGACCAGATGCTGTTCTGTGGGAGCCAATACAAAACACAGCCAAAGAACTGCAGAAGTAGTTACAGTTCTGTGCTCCGAGCAGGAGCTTCACTCCTTGGTCTCAGGTACAGTACAGTGTGCCATGAATGATGAATTCTCTACCAAGCTCCACGATGAGAAAGATGCAGCACATGGCTTGATACCAGTGTTAAAGAGAAAATGTTAGTTGCAGAGACAATTTATCAAGGCACTGCGGAAAGTTCTCATTGTTTGTTCTCATGTGCCAGAGACTCCTTCAGAAAGACTCATTCTGTGTGGCCTCTTCCTATTCTCACACATCTTTGTAATGAGCAATGAAGACAGCCATGTCTCAGGCTGAAGCTTTAAGTATCATCTACACCTGCTCTACACCTGGTAGGGAAACATAGGGACTGGTGCCATGGCTGCACCCCACAGCNGGCTCTCCTTTGGATGCTCTCCAACATCTCAATGTCTTTCTTATATTGTTGTGCCCCAAACTCGTGGCCCGCTCCCGCTCCGCCGCCCCGGTCCCGTCCCCTCCCGTGCCCGGCCGTACCTGCGGGGGCGGCCCGNACACCCTGTCCCAGGGGATTGGCCCTGGTCACTCCAGACAGCCAAACTGCTCTGGAAGCGGCCACAGTGCCATGGGCACCCTTGAGCAGCCTCACAGAGTCACAGAATATGCTGAGTTGGAAGGGACCCACCAGGATCATTGAGTCCAACTCCTGGCCCAGCACAGGATACCCCAGGAATCCCACCCTGTGCCTGAGAGCATTGTTCAAATACTTCTTGAACTCAGTCTTGGTGCCATGACCCTGGGGAGCTCCCCTGGGGAGCCTGTTCTAGTCCTCAACCACCCTCTGGGTGAAAACATTTTCCTAATATCCAACCTAAATCTCCCCTGATTCATCTTCATATTTTTTTTGGATCCTGTCACTGGTTACAAGAGTGAAGAGATCAGTGCCTGCCCCTCTGCTTCCTCTCATGAGGATGCTGAAGACTACAATGAGGTCTCCCCTCAGTCTCCACTTCTCCATACTGAACACAGCAAGTGACCTCAGCCGCTTCTCATAAGGCTTCCCCTCCACTCTCATCACCATCCTCGTGGCTCTCCTTTGGATGCTCTCCAACATCTCAATGTCTTTCTTATATTGTTGTGCCCCAAACTCGTGGCCCGCTCCCGCTCCGCCGCCCCGGTCCCGTCCCCT
>VXBB01016570.1:475767-494481 GCA_013399915.1 Illadopsis cleaveri
AGCGGGCTGGGTACGGGCCCCTCAGCCGTAGTGGTACACGAAGTCGTAGCAGCTCGGCTCCTTGGGGATCGGCGGCGGCGCTTCGGGGATCTGGATGTTCTCCAAGTCCAGGAGCCTCAGCTTCATTTCCATGCTCAGCAGCGTGTCCAGGTCACTCTTGGTCAGCTCACTGGACATGTCCTTCCCCAAGAGAGCATTAAGCCCATCAATCCAGATACAGTACTGTGGAAAAGAACGGGTCGTTCACGAATCCAGGCATAAGTGATACCTTAGGTCGAATCTTTCCGTCCATGCCAAAATTAGAAAACTTCAAGACAGGAAACACCGGAGGAAGTTAATATGTAGGGAAGAAATGCCACCCCCAACCCTACAACAGTGCCCAAAGAGATTTCCAATGGAAGTTGCAAGCCTAGAGGAAAGTGTGAGCCCATGGTTGTAGTAGAAGGACAAGAGTTTCTACTGTGTCACAACAAATGAGAAAAGTAAACCTATTCTAGGCATCATAGGAGGAAAAAAAGTAGCAGTCCAGACTAGGGGAAATTGGTTTGTGATTTTTTTTTCTTTTTAAATTAAAAAGATAACTAAGGGGAAAAAAAAAGGATGGTTCATACTAAGCATCACCAACATATTCTAGGAATGAACCTGGTAAGAGACAGCCTGCTCAATTCTCTAATGAGAAGCAACCAGTCCTTCTTAATCTCTGGACTTAATTGCTATATATTCTACTGCTTAACCACTACAATTCTTACCTCATATTTATTAGGTGCAATGAAGTTCAAGGTCTCATCGGGATCATATAATATGGAGAAGGCCAATTCTAACACTTCCTAAATGGAAAAGAATCTTTCACTCACCAACTGAACAAAACATTACAGCACCTTCTGCCTGCCACCCCAAAAGCTGCCTTGCTGCAGCCCAGTACACTTTCCCATATTGGTATTGTGAGCAATTCTGAAGAGACTACAGCACAATCATGCTTACAGCTCCTTGCAGTCACAAAGGAACACTAAGAAAGGGCCCAGACAGGAGATGGGGTTTGTACACAACACACCTGCAGTAGGGGAGATCATTCACTCCTGTTGCTCGCTTTCAGTCTTAAACAGTATAGCATCAGATATTGATGACAGCGAAAAGGGAGTACTTGCCTTATTCTGTTTCAGTGCACTTTTCTCCTTCATGTGTGGACAATCCTTCCCTGTGACAATGGCTTTGATGTCTGCAACTGGAACTAACAGTGAAAAAGTGAAACTCCCAAACAAGCAATCCTAACCAGGAAAAGACAGAACTTTGTTTTGTCTTTGCAACTGAACATTCTGGGGTTTTAGCTCGTTAGTGCACTTTTCCAAAACACATTACCAGCAAGACATCCCTGCAGCTGGCTTTTAAGAAAGAACTATCAAGTAATTCCAAGGTTTGATGAATTTGGGCAAGGACCAAAAGTTGGTATGCCCTTAATCAGGGCTTCAGCCTTGGGTCTTTCATCTTTATCTAGGATTATATTCAGCCTCTAGACAGCAGAGCACAGAAGAGTGCACAGCCTGTAATTAGGACTTACTTTTTTCTTGTAAAGATTCAAAGGTCACTTCCCCCTGGGCATTATCTTCCAGATCTCCATAGTGTAGCACCTTGTGATTCAGAGCCAGGCGACAATACCAGAATCTTTCTGGAACACACACCAAGTAGAGTAAGTTGAGCAAGGTAGTTCACATAAGGACTCACAGCCACTATGTTACAGCCTCTCCACCCAATCCATCTGCTTGCCCAGTTCCTCAGCACAGCTTCTTATTCAGGAGGGGATGGCTGTATTCTTAGAAATGCACATCTGTGCAAACTACTGGCTGGTATGGACAGCCCAAGTAACCAGCTTTTCTTTCTGGCAACATGCCTGCTGACAGATTAATTAATTAGATCTTATTTGCTACAGTTCTTCCCATAAAAATATGCAGTGATACTGTCACCTTACCTTGTCTTCTGCGATTTCCAATTTTTCTAAAGCTACTTCCCTCACAAAGCCTGTTCAGGCGCTGTTGCTTTATCAGCTCCAAGATCTCAGGTTGGATTTTCTCTCTCAGCTCCCTGGCAATCAAATATGGAAGAGTAAGCAGAAAATGGAGATAATGGCAAGGATAGAAGGCAACTGTTTTTGTTAGGCACGTACACAATAGGTGGAGACTGGAAGTCATCTTGGCTCATTCTCTCAGACTGGCGTAGCCGCAGAATCTCAGAATAGCTCAGGCTGCGCAGTTTGCTCTTGAACTGGTCCAAGGAGTTTGGTTTAGAGGGGAGAGCCCTTGTGATCTGTTCCCTAACAACCTGCATAACCTAAAGAGGTGGGACAGGAAGAAAAACAAGTCACCTTCTTGTTGGCAGCAGAGTATCAGGGCACAGCTCAGTGGCAGCAAGGAACTGACATGGAATAAGCAGGGCCGAGAGTATCGGCATACTAGTGACTTTGAAAGCCCAGAAGAACCAAGAAGGACCTCAAGGCATTCCAAATAAAAGTTGTCATCCCCCCTTACAGCCCATACCAATGCCCTGTCACATCTTCTGTGCCCTACTCTTTAACCAAATGTACAGGCTGAGTGAACATGTGGTGATGTGCAACAGATTTTACAAAAATATCTCTTCTCCACCCTGACCTTATTAAAATCTTCTGCTGTTGCCCTCATTTCTTTCCAGGTCTTGTTCAACAGCTGGATACAGATGGCAAACAGTTCCTCAAATGCACGGTCATGGGTGAAAAACATGGGGTGATAGTCATTCCGTCCTTCATTGGCTTCAGAAAGAAATAAAGCACAACCATGTGAGCATACTGGACAAAAGGTACTAGGAGTAACTAAAGTCCACTACAGTGACAGACAACTGATGGTCTGCAACAGTACTTACTCCAAGGGATTAAGACAAGGTTCAATAGTTTGTCACCCCATAGACAGTTTATTGGCGACAGCAATTCTCCCCATTTTGCCATGCAAACCTCTGATACTCATGCCCTTTTCATCCTCGTCCCCAAAATAACTGCCTGCAGTGTTTCCCACCTTCCTCTGGTGGAATTTCTTACAGTGGTTAATTTTCTCAGAATGCTGTTTTGAAACTGTCAGAGCTAATACACTTCTCCCAAGTTCATGATGGTTTCAAGACTATTTTTTTATACAGCACCCTCCTGAAACTCTGGGAAGTCGAAGCTTTCTGCTTGTATCAGTTTTTCAGGAGAAACAGAGTGCACACACCGACATTTCTTACTTTATTTTGATAGTGGTATTATCACTCAGACATCAACAGTGCTAACTCCAAGCTTGCTCTGGCCTTATATGGCAGAGGTGAGATGAAGCTACAAAGGCCTGTGAATATTAGTTTCTAGAAGCATCAGCCCAGCAGCCTGTAAAGCTGGGTAATAAATGGTACTTACGGAGTTCCCCAACTTGCAGGATCTCACAAAGCATCCTGGTGAGCTCAATGGCACTGCGCCCAAAGGGACACTCATGTTTATCTTCTCGACTGCTGTTCTCCAGAACAATCTACAAGAACAGGATGCCACACACACTAAGAAGAGCTGCTGAGGTGTTGGCATCTGTAAAAATCAGCAGCCTCACGTACCCTGATATAGGTGTCCTGATGAAATTTGGCCAAGTAAAGCATGTTGTCCAATGCCAGCATCCCAGGAGGAGTCTGCGTAAAATCCATGGCTGGATTGATGTGATTCTGTGAAAAGAGTGTGTAGAAATAATCCAAACAAATTACCTCAAAGGAATTGTGTGAGAATCTTTTCTGAATGAATTCTAAACCACCTGTCCATCAAGTACTCCCTCACACCTATCCAAGAGGTAACCCTGAACACCTGCTGACAATGCTATCTGAACTTTCTAGAGGAGAGGCTGATTCCAAGTTCTTCACAGCACAGGTGCATATGGTAAGGAAATACCTCCAGAGGATGCCTAATGAACACTTTCATATAATCCATCAGCAAGTTCATAACAATCTCCCCCAGGAGTGTGAGTGTAACTGAATCTCCAAACTCAGATATCGAAGTAAGGCAAAGGAAACAGATATTTCTGTTCCTTATTTCCCCACAACTCCTACGGAGATGGCTTAGATTGCCTTCACAAGGTTCACAGTCAGGATGCATACAGTGAATCCCAGCATCTTGTAGTCCTTGGTGTACATGGCTTTGCGTTTCTCTGTTCCGCTGCCAGGGACGGTGTTGCTCTCAGACTCTGCATCAAATGCAATTCTTCTCAATTCAAATATGATGTCTCTCTGTGCCTGAAGGACAGAAGGCAGGGAAATGGTGATGTGATCAATCACTACAGCAGGATTTTCACATAAAGCACAGCCCTGCATCTCTCTTCAGAGCTCACACAATGAACAGAGAGAGATGCCAAAGGCCATGAACACTATGCACAAAGAGGCAATCCATTTCAAAATGGCAAGTTTCAGTACAGTGGGTAAGGCAAAATATTTCTTTGCATTTTTCTGTAACTGCAAGTTTAGTTACCGGCAATTTCTAGGCATTCAGGTAATGCTATGGCATTTCTCCTTAAAGACTGCAATACAACTGAGTAACAGACACCTTAAAAATGCCCTGTTTTCCTCCTACACTACAAGCAAATGGATAAAATGATGTGCCCTCCATAGAGGTAAAGTAACCACTTTGACAGGTGGCATTACACTGGTCAAGAATGGAGTATATGACCTTCAGTGCCCACTTACATCTCAGAGTCCCACAGAATACAGTATGATGGTCATGAGCATACCCTAATCTCAAGGTTTACAAAGTGAAGAGTAAGTTTGAAACCTTATGCACCATCCACTGCAAATTCTATAGCACTAGGGGGCTCAGGAATAAGGCCCCTTGTACATGCTATTGTATCAGATCTTACTCAGCTCCAATAGCAACCTGATCATTGGGATCCATCTTGGTCATCATTCTCTCTTCCAGGAGATTAAAGGTCAGGACCTGCAGGACGTAGAGCTGATGTGCCATTTCTGTTTTAATGGGGCGGTTTCCTCTGATCACATGCTGCAAAATACAGGAGAGGGTAGAAATTAAGAGAATGCAAATAAAAGCTGAGGTATTAGCCCTAGGCATATGTCAGACTGCATGTGCATCTCTCAATATGAAGATTTGGCTGTTTAACCTCTATATTCCACCAGAAGCATCATTATAATGCTCTGTAAGAGCAGAAAGCAGCATCCTAGTAACTTCCTTTTGAATAAGTTTTACCTTTGAAAGAGTCACTTTTCTGAAAGTGCCCTGAAGGCAGCAGAATTTACACTATACACAAGTGAAATCTCCATTGAGAGGACATTAGGAAGCACTTTGTCATTCCAGACATACTTACATTTAGGATTATAGACCTCAGGTGCTTCTGGGCAAATGCATTAGCCATTTCCTGTTGTGGAATTTAAAGATGAAATAACATGAGTGAAATATAAACAAAAAGCCCCCACTGTGCAGAAAGGAGAAAATGGAAGAAGCCTATGAATTAGGAGATATGGCAGCAGGGAGCATATTGTGCCTTGCCCAGGAAAAATCTCCCATCTACAAGAGCTTTCTCCAATTAGCATTTCACAGCTTCTTACACCAAGGTAAACACCCAAGATAACAAGAGCTATGGGATGCAGGTGTCAGGTCTCCTCCCTCTCAAAAACTCTCCCTCTGAAATTTATTTCTTTTGTCCAGTTCCTAAAGAGATGTTCAGAAGTCAGCTTGAGGACAATCTGAAGAAGCATTTCAATTTACAAGAATACAGGCTAATAATTTTCATGCTTAGAGGAAAGCTTCCTGTTTCCCTCTTGACTGCACAGCTTCCTTCTCTAGATGAGGAGGGTTTCCCAAACATCAAGTCATGATAACAAACAGTCACAGCAGGTGCAAGATGCCTTCAGTTCCAGCAACAATTACACATGTACCTGCAAAAACTTAACCTGTGCTTTCCTTGTAAATTGTGAAGATGCACTTTCTAACATCCCAGTGACCTCATTACCCCTGACAGGAGAATGGCACAAGTGCTAATGTCAAGGTGAATATCATGAGTTTGCTAATACAAGCAAAATCTTTTGGGTAAGAAAATTCTGTTGGGTATTTTATCATCTGGAAGAAGTCTGAAACAACTGACAGTCTGAGATCTCTTCACATTCCTGTGCAGTGCAGATTGAGAATTGCATTGGGAGCAGATGTGGAGTCTCAGACAATTGCACTCAATCAGCTGTACCTTCTGAGCAATCCAAGACTTTCCAACTGCTCCTATCAACATCACTCCTGACAGAGTAAGAAGTCTGGTAAAATGTGTGCATTAACCTTGTTCAGAGTCCCTATTATCACTTTTTGATCCAGACAGAAACCTCCTGAACCAAGACAGTGACTGACAGCCAAGCTGTAATGGCTGCAAGTTCAGCAGCACTCACGTTACAACCAAAGTGAGCCAGTGCTTGAGCAGAAGGAATCTAAGGAGCATCTAGATGAAGTAGGAGGTGCTTTCAGAGAGAACACACTGCCCTCTGAGTCATTATTTTCTACTACTATTTGTGAGATGTAGTAGTGAGAATAGGACAAGGCTCTGCAGTTAGGATTTGCTCACGCATGCGACACAAAGAATCCTTTCTCTGAAGGAATTAGTTTGTACATGGGATGGAGTTAACAGGTGACTGAAGCAGATAAAAAGTGGGAAGGACAAAGACAATTAAACAATTCTGAACAGCATAGAAAGAAGCATGAGCACACACACAGCCTAACCACTGCTAAGGGATCTATGCTATGCTGAGTTCAGTACGGCCCTTTGCTGCTTGATGGTCATAGAAACATGGAATGATTTATGCTGAAAGGGATGTCTTGAGATCACCTAATCCAACTCTGCTGGTTCAAGCAACATCAGACAGATCTGGTTGCCCAGGACTGTGTCCAGTCAGATTTTTAATATCTCCACTGATGGAGACTCCACAATCTCTCTAGGTAACCTGTTCCAGTGTTTGACCACTCTCATATTTATGTTGTGTGGGTGTGCCTGTATTCATATGTAATTTCCTGGGTTTTAAGCTGTGCCCACTGCCTCTTGTCCTGTCAGTAGGCACAACTGAGAGGAGTCAGGCTCCCTCTTTTTCATTCCCTTCCATCAGATATTTAAACACATAAGACCTCCCTGAGTCTTCTCGAGACTGAGCAATCCCAAATATCTCAGGCTCTATTCATACATAAGATACTCCAAGTCCCTTAGTCAACTTCATGGCCCTTTGTGGTCATTTGGATTGTATTCAAGGGAGGGGAAAAAAAGTGAAAAATCCCTTGGAATTTTGTTTGTTATGAAGTCTACTATCTTTGCTGAATTACCAACAGAGGAGTATGATTTTTCTTATTTTCATGTATTAAGCATATCCATTAATTTTAGAAATTATGTAACATTTATTAAGATGGCAGTTTCCACTCTGAAGGCACTGCATCCTTGAAAAAAGTGGAACATTCTCTGTGCCATGCAGAAAACCAAGAAACCTACCAGTATCTCAATACAGAAGGTTCCAAATCAACCTATTAACGAGAATGGTGATTTCCCTGGAGTTAGCACAGGGCAAAAAACATTCTCACACTACAGTTACCATAAGAGAGAAGTCACAAATTAGGCAGAATTTATGCTCTAGCCCCCAGTCAGCATCAAGTTTCGTGACTGCTCTTCACAGACAAACAGCTCTATCTTTAGAAGGATGCAGCTAGATATGAAACTGTCATTAACACAAGTGAGAATTGGGGTATAAACTCATGCTGCAGTAAATTTAAGGAGATTCAGATTACTGAAGGACTTGTTCCAGTTTTGCAGTTGGTTCGCCAGGTTAGTCTTGCAGTATCAGTTTCCTTTTACGACCATCTGTATGACCTTGTGTGCACAGTTCAGGGTTTCTCCTGCTACTGATTCTTCTCCCCTCCACAGTCTGAGTGCATCCCCAGGAGTCCTCCCACCCTTCTCCCTAGGTTCATCCACTCTCTGAGGCTGTGGGCATCATCCCTGGGATAAAAGGAGGCACAGAGAAAAGCTAACATGCCTACAGGTCCCCTACATGACCAGCCCCCAGGCTTGAGTTACTTACAGTGATGGGCAGGTCTAGTGGGTTAAGCAGCTTGTCCTGCTGGCAGAAAGCAAAAAAAGGCACAAAGAGAAGCAGACAGGATTTAGCTTGGAGTCCAGGAATAAGGCACAAACAGGGCACTAGAGAAGAAAGGCTTAACACAGCAAAGCTACACAATACACACGTATGCACGTCTTGCAGGTAGCTGAGATCTAGGGAGTTTCCTCAGAGCAGGGCAGTGTTTCATTTCTCACATTTGCCAGCAGGAATATCCTTCTATGACTTCAGAAAGGTCCCTTTTTTGGGGGAGAGGGAGGTGGGGTGTTTTGTTATTAAGTACATACAGCCCCAAGGAGTCTACCCAGCCTACCTCTCCCATACACACTTAACTTAAAAAAACTTCCCATGCTGTCTGGAGGATTATTTTCTGTCTCTGAAGGTCTTTCAGAATCCTTTCTGAGGATGTCCTAAATATAGATGTGTGCTACAGGACACATTATTAATGGGGTGGTACTTTTTCTCCTCTGTTGCCATACTGAAACAGCCACTTTAGTTCTTGGCAAGGTCTGAGGTCTACCTTGCCCAGACAATATGATTTCTGAGGCATGAACAGCCAGGCAGCAACCATCACTCAGGTTTAAAGTCAAAAGGCAAGAACAAACCTGTCTCTTGTCCTCGGGTGCCTTCAGGAAGAGGGCATTGATCAAGGCAATGGCATATGTCTGAATCTCTTGGTTTGAGCTGCAGAAACAAAAAAGGGAGGCTTGTAAGGCAACAGGCAGTACAGAGTATTACAGCTTGGTGCTTTACCTGCACCATGAGAACACTGCTTACAGCTGTCTTGCATTTTCAACAGACAAGCAGGACTCATACAAACTATGCTTATGATGTCCAACTCTCCAAAAGGCTTGCAAAAACCTGACAGAAATTTCTCACTGACAGGTCCATAATCCAGGAGACAGAGAAGACTGCAGCCCAGCATCACCACAGTTTGTTTCCAATGCTGAAACCATCTCTGTAAAACCTGGTTATGGAACAGTCTTCTACATGGATACAGCTTGAAACTTGTGTGGAGCAAGTTATTTTTCTCCCCGATGGAAGCCAATGGAAGCCACCAAAAGCAAATAGAACCAAGAGGAAATAATGCTCACTGAAGAACTTCTTCAGGTAAAGGGTGCTTAGCCCCTTCCTAGGTCACACACAGCATGTGGTTATAGTTGTCATGTTCAAAACAGCACAAAACTAAGCTTCTAAATGCCAATTGTATTCTTCTGTCCTCATCCTGATAGTCTATCAAATGCAGGTTTGTTTCCTGCAATACTCTAACCCTTCCTGGGGGGTAGACCTTGGCTGCCACACCACTCTATCTGTCCCCTCCTCAGCAGGACAAGGCAGGGGAGAAAACAGGATGGGAAAAACTCAATATAAAGGCAGCTTAATAAAGCATAAACAAAGGAAGGCATGGAAGCAAAGGAAAACAAAATATTTATTCTCTACTTCCCATTAGCAGGTGTTGTCCAGCCACTTCCTGGGAAGCAGGGCTTCAGCACTTTTGCTTTGGAAGACAAAATGTCACAGTAGCAAATGACCCTCATCCCTCCTTTCTCTTGGCTTTTGCTGCTGAGCAGATGTCATATGGTCAGTCTGGGTCAGCTGCCCTGGCTGTGGCCCCTCCCAAGACCTTGCCCAGCCCAAGGGTAGTGGATGATGGGAGGAAATATTGGAGAGACAGGTCTGATGCTGGAGCACTGCTGAGCAGCAGCTGAAACACTGGGTTCTTTATCAACACCTTTTCAGCTCTCAGTGCACAGCACAGCACTGTGAGGGCTGCCCTGGGGGAGTGAACTCCATCTCAGCCAGACCCAGTGCACTCTTGCATCAAGCTCTTCTGATCAACAGAAGTCCAGTGTATCACCTAAATGTATTTGTGTGCATGAATATACTTTTTTAAAATATTTTTTTATTTATTTAACTATACATGTAGAAATAAAAGATCATTTTATAAAAGATCTAAAGGCAATACTTCTTTTAGCTTAAATACCTATTTTCCTCACTTTGACATATCTCTGGATAACAAGCATATTCTTTCTTCTATTGCTCCCTTCCAAATATTTTTCATTTTGATCAGTCTGCTGTACTTCAAACATGCAAATCTCCATGCACCATCCAGGTTCTCCTTGGGCCTCCCAGCTGCACAGGTCTCTGAAGTCTGTCATTCACTTTTGCTCTCCTTTTCAGGGTTTGTTGCTCTTTTTACCACACTGCTTGCTTTTTGACAAAGCAGAAAATTTTTTTTTTGGTTAGTTTCTCCTCTTCTAACTCATCTCCTTTAGACTTGTTTCCATGGTCATGTTCTTCCAGAACATATCCTCTGTTATGAACTGTTCCCTCCTGATGGTCTTGCCAAGAAAACCACCAGCAAATCCTGACTCACCCTCAATCTCCCTTTCTAAAATATTCCCTGCATGGATGCTTTTTTAAGTGACCATTTGTGTTCTGGAAGCACTTAAGCACACAAGTTTATGTCTTGAATAAAGACAATTTGCTTAAAAAAACTGCACAAGTGTGTTCAATGTTAGGATCAAATCTGTGTTTGACTAAACCAGAACTCACAAAGCTGAAAAAATATACACTCTTTGCAGAACAAAGCTGCTGGAGTGTTCAGGAGAACTTGTTCAGCTTTTCTGTTAACCAAATTCAAATGTATAAACATTCCAATCACACAGTGACATCGATGCAATACTTTGTTTGCACTATAATTTAGTTAAACCACTGTCCACTGACTAAAGAGTATCAATCACAAATAGTGCTTTTTCACACATTCAGGATTAAAAGGCTTGAGAAAAAAACCCAACCAACTCAAAGCTCTAACAACTACATGCTGCTTTTTTATAATGAAGAGTAGAACTGACCTAGACAAACAGCCCTAGGAGACAGATAATTAATTTGCCAGTTTGTTTGGACAGAGCAGAAGGAGATGAAGGGAATTATTAATCCCTTCAAGCAAGAAAAGCAATTGTTTTCTTCCTTAGTATTCAGGACAAAACCCAGAAGATGATGAGCTCTCAGATTCTAGTGGAGTCAGTTTAAAGAGAGGTAACAGTGACAGACAGCTGAATGCAAAACTTTTGGCAAGTTGTTCTAGTGAAATGCAGGTGTGATCCTAGCACTGAACACACTTGGGCAGTTATTTTAAGCTAAATATCTTTGTTCAACATTCATGTGCCCAAGCGCTTCCAGAACACAGAATGTATTTTTCTAGGATCCATTAGAAATACCAGAGTTCAAGTGAGTTGTCATATTGGTAATACCTAAAAAAATTGTAATCTTTAAGTGTTCCAAATGTAAGAGGATGTATTTTGAAATAAACAAGTAGTCATAAAATTGGTATCAATCACACCATTGCTGGGTGGACACTCACACTTGCAGGTGGGAAATGAGCTGCCCCACAGTGATCTCCTCTGCAATCTTCTGGTACAGGGTCTGGCTGTTGAGCACCATGCTCTCCAGGATGGCCAGGGAGCGCTGCAGGATGGACACATCCACCATGGGCTGACTCACGTACCCTGCAATCTGAAACCACAGCAACCAGCAGGTCAGCTGCTTCCCACCCAGGAGACCTTGTGGAGAGCGAGACAGGGCTCAGAAAAGGGGGTACACTGTGCTCTCAGACACTACTCAGCTTCTCAGAGTCTTCTGCTCTTCCTGGAAGATGCATTAAAGCATGAAAAGAAATAATATCCACTCACCCCCTCCACCCAAACTCACCTGTTTGATGAAGGTTATTGAGACCATGTCCCAGGAGACAATACCGTGGTCCATGAGCTCCAAGAAGGCAGTCAGGGTGAAAGCCAACATCTCGCTATAACTGAGAAATTGAAGAGTTCAATTACAAGAGATCTGCTGGCAAGAAAAAAAAGCCTGCTCAAGCTGGATAAGAGAAAAATGTCACCACGTTCTCCTAATAACACAGTTTGGCACCTGGGGAGCGATAAAGTGTATGCATTTATGCAGATAATTTTACTGTTTTGTAGAAAGATATTTTATTTTTCCTGGTTACAAGCACAAATTAAAATTAGCAGCAGTAAGTCCCTTGTCCTGCCACCAGAGACTCACAACCACCTGGACCAGTACTTGGCTAATCAAAGGAACAAACACATTTTCTCATCAGAAAAAAACACTAAGGGAAGTTAATTGTCCTCTAAATATTGGGACCTGACTTGAAATAAAATGAAGGCACAGCATGAATTGTGGAAAATTTAATACATAACCACAAGACAGAAAGATAAAAGAGACTAAAGGAAAGATTACAAAAAATGCCAAAAACTTAGCAGTTGCTAATATATAAGAGGAACTATAATGCTCTTACAGTTCATGACTGCCTCCTGCCTCATGAGGTTTAGCAAATGACTGGAAAGACTTTGTCTCCACAGATGAACATTTGCTATAAGGTTAGTTAGTTAATGCCACTTCAGCAAGCAGAATTAGCCCCTTATTTGAGGCCTTCCCCAGAGTCCTGGAATAAAGGAAACTTACTGGGATAGAAGCTTGGTCCCACTCTCCACAAGCCGTGTCAGCACTGTAATCCCTTCCATGTTGATGAACTCTGTGGCAAAGGTGACGTCTGCTGAAAGTTTCGCCAGTTCCTTCATGGCATCCAGCCGGGCTTCCATGCTGTGTGACTGGATCCTCTCCATCAGCTGGCGAGCTGCCCTGGACTGGCAGGAAAGAGGGATGGTGCACTTACAGACCAGTCACCTGCAGCCTGAGTCCTGCCAGCATCAACATTCTGTCAGAAGCCCATGGGTGGGCAGGGAGAGCAGTGCCAGGGTAGAGATACCAGCAAAGTCACATTCAATAGCTGCAGTCAGCAAGTCTAAGGCAGGCTAAAAAAAGGCTTCTCTCAGCAACAGTTACAGCTAAGCAGGAGGTGAGTAAAATGCTGTTTTGCATGGTAGAGCAAATGCCTGCTTTTCTCCTCACTGAGGTGAGTGGAGGTGGGTATAGAAATATGGAGCAACACCATTAAAGAAATACAATATTGATTAAAAGTCTCATAGATTCAAAGACAAGCATGATCTCATTTTGTGTATCCAAAGACATTCTGAAAGATTTCTCAGACACAGATCACTGATATCCTCTTAATTCCCTTTTGCCCAAGTACCTTCTCCCAGCTCCACTTAACCTCAGCTCTATGCCAAGACACTTGCACAAGAAAAGATTTAAGAATTTAAATAAAAAGAAAGATGCCAAAGATGACTTTTGAGGGCACAATAGCAAGAATTCAGCAGGAACCACCTCTTCTTCATCAAATTTGTCTCTATTTTATTTTTTTTTGCATTCAATCGCTGGAGCTGTTGCTTTCTAACTGACCATGCTAAGTGGACTTATATTGAGAATGCATTTGTCAGGTGTTTCACAGCATCCTAATCTAGGAGATGCATTAAAACTACAGACTGGATTTATTGACAGGAAGTCCTATACAACGGCAGAGCATCCAAAGGAAAGACACACACCACAGCCAGGATGGAAAACAAAGAGTGCATGCCTCACTGTGTGGAAGGGTCCACAACAAAGGTAACCCCCCTGCAATTTGGGGAGAAGGAGAAAGAAAAGCCAAGAGGTAAGAAACAGCCTGTCACCCATGGAGAGTTACTGAGAAAGAGAGAGGTGAGGAAGCATTTACCGGGGAGACTGCCAGCTGTAGGATAGTTCCATTCTTGATGTCACAGCGAGTCTGAAAGAAAATCCAAATTTAAACTATGGAAAAGTGGAGGGGGAAAGAACCCAGCTGGATCTACAGTGCACATCTGTATGCACAAGTAAAGAGGCTCCTATGCCACACAATCCTACTGAGGGTGCTGAACTGGAATGCCTGAGTCCCCACACCTACAGGCATGCAAAGGGAGCAGTGCAAAGCTCCTCTGTTGGATGGCACCATTTGAGCTGGAATCTTTCTGAGAGCAGAGAGGCTGCTCCTCAAGGATTAGTGCCAATATTGTTCCATGACTGTAGCCCAAGACATTCTGGACTCACCCAGGATATCAGCAAACTGCTGCCTCTCACACTGACCTGCTCTGTGATGTACAGCTGAGGACCATCAGCATAACGAAGCGTGTAGTACTCGGGGTTTGGCAAGGACCACCTGGCAGAAGAAGAAGAAGGATACATTAAGTGTCTTTGTCCTCTTTCTTTTGCCTGTCTATTAGGAAATGGAGCTTGATCCCAGGAAGTTGCAAAAGAACTTTCAAGCAAAGCTTTAGCAGGGGAAATTGGGTCTCCTGAAGAGGAGAGAAAACTCCTCTTGAGGACAGTGTGGGACTTCAGCCTACTCTAAATCAGCTCCATGGAACACCTGAAAAGGCCTGCACTTCAAGAACAGCAGGATGGGCTAATCCTCAGAGAAAGTGACCCTAGGGCATACAAATACACACATTTAGAATTGGAATAAAAATAGAAGCCCCCCATTTTCCAGGAGATCCTTTTCTTCACAATTTAAACCCCAGCCCATTCCATGGCCAAGACCAGCAGCAGGCAGCATGGACTGTGCTAGTGGCACATTAACAAGCAGCAGACTTCCACAGTATCCCAGCAAGATTTGTCAGCAGGACAGACTTTCTCCACAAGGATTCTCAGAAAACTACTCACCCATCACAGACCTCCTTGATGATGGATGCAAGAGGCCTTTTCTAGAACAGAAAGAGAGTCCTCAGTAGCTGTGTTCCTCTCAACCAGAAAGGAATACTGCCCATTTCTATGCTTCCCACATTCCAGTATCAACGCTGGGGTGCCTTTCCTCCCCCATCTGGTTACCAGGTCTCACCTGATCTATTTCCAGCAGCTGGGCATTGGCACCTGGCCACTCAACAGCCACTTTCACAATGTCTGAAGGTGGTGGCATTGCTCCAGACTCTTCCAGGTGCCTTTACAACAGCATACACCTCCACACCTGTTAAGAGAAAGGACAGTGAGCATCTTCTCTGGAAACTATTTCACTTGATACACTGGATCTAATACCAAGCTTCCAAACACCTAAGCTCAACCTTATGGTTTCCTGGGCCTGACAGGGACAAAACACCCAGTATTAGCAGAGATCAAGGCCTCACACAAACAGCCTGTTGTGAAAATTACAAGCCCAGTTTCATCACCTGAGAAATACTTCTGAGAGCTTGTTGAGGCACTCACAAGGAGTGGCACTGATCAGCAAAGCCCCATCTGCCACCCACTGTCTGTACTGGCAGCTCAGTCTGCAGGACTACTAAAGCAGCAGCTCCCTAGGCTCAGCTGCTGTCTGTAGGTGAGAGCAGGAACAGACTGTCCAGGTAGCCTCCCTCCCATGGTGTTTACTCATGCCCCATCCAAATTTCTTAGATAACTTGATCCACTCAGGATACTCAAACAGGCTCTAAGGCAAAGCAGCAGCAGCTAGCTTTATCCTATTCCCTTTCTGTAACATCATAAATCCAAAACATGAGCAGCCACCACAGAAAATAAGGTAACTCAGCTTTTGCCCTGGAAGTCTACTTTTCACTCCTTTATCTGCCTTTCAGAGCATAAACTTGTGTTCAGGGTTTGGTCCCAGTCAGTTGTCAGACACAGTGGTTTGTGCCCAAAAAACTGGACTATGTGACCTCCTGCACTCCTATGACAGCCAGACTTGGACCACTCTACCACCCCCAACAGCTGGAAGTATCTGGCAAGCCAGATTTAGAATTTCATGATATTCTGGAAAGCCTACCCCAATTCACAGAGATGGCTACAAGTCAGTACTCCTGGCCTTCTCTTTCTGCAAAAGCACCAACCCCAAGAGTGGCTTGTATTTTCTTAAAACTTATTAAATGACAGTAAGACTAAACACATCTCATGCAGAAAAGTGCCAGTTAAGCTAGGTTCAAAATAACATCTCCAACCTTTCAGATAAGCAGCACACATTAGCTGGCCTTGGAAAAGCAGCAGACTCAGGGCACCAAATCAGGGCAATTACCAGTGTACAACCAGTAATCCCCAAAGAGCCCAATTTGTATGACACCCCCAGGCCTGCAGGGTATACAGGTTTCCATGTATTAAATCTAGAAACAGACAGGCAGTTCCCAAATGGTGTGGGATTTCCACTCACTGTTCTACAGCAATTAAAGGCTATGATGGCATAAACTGAAAGCCTGAGAAACATCAGTCCTGTGCAGAAGCCCACACACAACATCCCCAGTAACCAGCCTCTAATAACTCAACAGGTAATTACCTCTCCCACCAGTGAGCCAAGTCACAACCAGAAAACATCTAAATCTATTCAATGTTCAAGACACAACAAATACACAGTGAAGAGACAAGGCTTAAAGATTAGTCCCTGAGTACTAAGAACTGAATTTGCAACTTTTTAAGCTAATTTACCCATGAGTAATTATGCATGAGTAATTAGCATCTAATTACCACTTCTCCCTTCAGCCTCTTGCAGTACAGTCATAGTCTTTTATCTGTACTGCAAGTGGCAAGTTGCTACTGAAAAGTACAAGGAAATACAGTACTTTATATGCCAAAACAAAGATGTCCAGATTACTAGAGGTAGAAGCCTTTACCAATCTCTAACTTGTCTTTTCCCACTCAAAGAACACACCTCATTCAGAGAGGGGAAGTGCCCATTAAAACAGAAACACTGCTACGAGGGGAAATCCTGCAGAAATCATAGAACATTTAGGTTGGAAAACACCCTTTACGTCATGAAATCTAACTATAAACATAACACTGCTAAGTCCACCACTAAATCACATCCTTAATAACCACATAAATGTCCTGGTTCATCCCTAAAAAAGTACTGCAGAGGCCCACAGCACCTAGAGGTCACACACTCTACCTGCAGCTTCCCTGATACCCTCACCACCAAAACCAGGGACCAACCAAGTTGTATTGCACTATCTTGGTATCTCAAAAAAAAAAAAAAAAAAGCTCTCAGCTGCACACAAATTCAAAGTAACTCACCACGATATTTAACACTTATTTCTGCCCCAAATTTCTTCCATAAATGAGCACCCACTCATGTCTGGCAACCATGTTCCCTATTCCCATCAGTATTCAAGGCACAGCAAATACACAGTGAAAGAAACAGAGCTTCAAGACTCTGAAAAATATCTTCAAGGTATTTCTTTTTGCACAGCAGCACCACAGAACAGACACCACAGGTATCTCCACCAAGGCAGAGATTTGAACACCAAAGTGATTTGGCTAAGAGAAGCAGGAATTAAAAATTTTAAAAGGTAGGAAACTTTTTAGAACAGTCTTGGTCAAACAATGCTTTGAAGGACTAACACAGCTTGACGGTTCAGCAGAAGCAGCTTTCCAGAAGAGGACAAGGAAGACTGGACTATGAATACAAAGGGTACTTCAGGTCACTCTCTTAACATGGTTGTCTGCCAAAAGCATGCTTTGAAAAGATTTCACTGTGCATCTGCAGACAAGAGAGGTGTCAAGATATTTGGTTTTACAACGGATATTTTGCAGTGCCACAGTGATAGAGCTGATGAAATTGTTGAGCTCTCATGAAGAAGTACTGACTGTGATGTTGCGTAATTGTGTTTATCAGTCACTTATGTGCATGCTCTCACAGCACATTCTTCTCAACAGCATGTAAACAATGTCTCACAGTTTGTACAGAGAGACAGAAGCCAAGCTAAAATCCATCAAAAATTAATTCAGTCTGCTTCTGCAGAGTGAGATCTGTCACATAAAGCAGTGGTGCAAGGGTAGCTGCAGGGCAAGGAAAAATTAGCAGAGCCATTGAAAACACACTATTCAAAAGACTTCTGAGAAGCTGCAAGCTTAAACAACTAGAGTATTTTAAGCAGAATTTCCCTATTCACAAACTCAATCTTCTTTTCATTACAGATAGAGAACAAAGTGTGGTGCACACAGAATGAAAATGAGGAGGATGAAAGAACATTCCCTGAAAAAGAAAAGCTGTCTGGTAGAATCCCCCAGTCAACAAGCAAATAGCTGCAGCTTCTGAAACCTGTAGATGCAACAAAACACCCTCAGCAGTCCTCAGCAAGTCCCCAGATGGTACCAAATGGCCAAGCTAAAGTTGGAGGTGACGTTGGCAGGGACTAATGGGACAGGTGGGCAGAGAATACACATTCACTGGCCAAGCAGCATGAAAGGGTAAGAGACAGCAGAGTCCAACCCGTTAGTTTGCTATGCAGTTTTCTATGTTACCTCACACACAAGCAATGAGAAACATCCCTCTCTAGATAAACCAGAGAACCAAATGGCTCAGATTCCCTGCCTCTAGAATACTACCTTCCTTCAAAAGCCTTCCATGGCTGCACTTTGGCTGTAAAGCACCATGCCTATGGGCCCTGGTCATGCACATTTCAACACGGTAAGGCAGAGACCATCTCTTGGGAAAGACAGAAACTGATAGCAACAAGCAAAAAGAGAACTGCTTTATTATTTTTAATCAGTCAAGTGACCTCAGAGCCGCCAGCCAGGCGGCAACCCCTGAAGCTTGGCCCAAAACCCAGTTAAAGGCATTAAACAATTTTCCTGCTAAGCACTGTCCGGGCTGTACCTCGGCCCCCGAGGGAGCACCGGCCTCGCCCCTCTCGGTGCCTGCTCGGCGCGGGCGCGGCCCCTCGGGGGGCAGCGGGGGCGGCGCGCCGGGAGCGCGGCACA
>VXBB01016570.1:494729-517790 GCA_013399915.1 Illadopsis cleaveri
GTGCGGGCAGCGAGGGAGCGCGGCCGGAGCGGCAGCGGCAGCAGCGGCGGCGGAGGCGGAGGGAGCACGGAAAGCCGCAACCATGGTGAGCCGGGCGGGCCCGCGGGGCTGGGGGCCGACGGGGCAGCGAGCTCCGCTCCGGGCCGGCCCGCGGGTAACGCGGCGCTCTCTTGCAGACGGTGGGGAAGAGCAGCAAGATGCTGCAGCACATCGACTACCGCATGCGGTGCATCCTGCAGGATGGGCGCGTCTTCATCGGCACATTCAAGGCCTTCGATAAGCACATGAACCTCATCCTCTGCGACTGTGACGAGTTCCGCAAGATCAAGTGAGCGGTGGGGGGTGCCCCCAGCCCGGCTCTCCAGCGGGGGGCCTCAGGCGAGAGCCGGGACAGCGATGGGGTAGCGTGTGCTGCCGGCTCCTGCAAAAACAGTCATGGGTTTAGTCTCGTTTGTCAAATCCCTGAACTACCAAGGCTAACGGGACACTTTGTTTCAGTTCTTTCCTAATAACCATCATGTGTCGTAGCAGTTTAGATTTCTCTGTGTACTTAGTTTGAGGTATATAAAAATGTGTTCCTCTCTGGAGTAGCAGCCTAGTTATCATAATATTCTGTTGTAAGCTCAAAGAGAGCATTAATTTATTCATTCATTCTGTTTTTCCTTCTGTTTTGCAATTTTTTTTCTCACCAGACCTAAAAATTCAAAACAGCCAGAGCGGGAAGAGAAACGAGTCCTTGGTCTTGTGTTGCTGCGAGGGGAAAACCTGGTGTCCATGACGGTTGAAGGACCACCTCCAAAAGATGTAAGAATGAGCAGAGAGCTAAAGAAAAATGGAAAGGAAATCTGATAAATTTGCTTCTTTGCAGGGGAACGCTATTATTGTATTGTTGTAGACTTAGAGATGCTGTTGTGACTAGGTCCAGAAAACTTCACTGCAGGAAGCTCTAATTCCTTTGTGGCCTTGGACATTTAATTGGACAAAGAGAAGCTGTGGGCATCTGTAGGATCTGAGGACTTCTGATAAAACTTTCTTTTTGGGCGCTGTGTTTTCAGACTGGAATTGCCCGGGTACCCCTCGCTGGAGCTGCTGGAGGACCTGGTGTTGGGAGAGCAGCAGGAAGGGGAGTACCAGCTGGTGCTCCCATGCCACAAGCACCAGCAGGATTAGCTGGACCTGTCAGAGGAGTGGGAGGACCATCCCAACAGGTGAGATACTATGACCCGTGTGGCTTTTATTTTTTGGTACCAGTGTGATGCAAGAAATTGGTGTAGTGGAAGAACTGTAATCTTAGTTTCTGTTACCACAAAGTTTGAGCCTAGTGAGGCTTTTTTTGGTACTAGATCTCCCTAGGTATTGTCCTATATGACAGAAGGAGGGGATTGAAAAGTGCAGCTTTTCACACATAATTCAAATGGTATCTGTTGAATCATATTACAGGTTGTAGTGTTATTAAATAAGTTAAGAGAAGACTGGTGTAATTTTCTGAAGAGGAATTTCAATGTTATTTTTTAGTTATTATGATAAAGCAGGTGCTATTTTTTCTGAGTCTGTTTTGTGTTTTGTCTAGGTGATGACACCCCAAGGTCGTGGAACAGTTGCAGCTGCTGCTGCAGCAGCCACTGCCAGCATAGCAGGAGCTCCAACTCAGTACACACCAGGGCGTGGGGGTCCTCCCCCACCCATGAGCAGAGGAGCTCCTCCTCCAGGTAGGAATTACTCTGTAGAGCTCATGTTTTGTTGCAGAATTGGTGATAAAAATTTTACTGATGAAAATCTGGTATTATGGGAGATATCCTGATACCCAGCTAGTGCCTGGAATGTTCAGCTGGATTTACCTGCTTGTTTTTTCTGTGGCTTAAGGAATGATGGGACCTCCTCCAGGCATGAGACCACCAATGGGCCCACCCATGGGAATGCCACCTGGCCGAGGAGCTCCGATGGGAATGCCCCCTCCAGGCATGAGACCACCACCCCCAGGAATGAGAGGTGAGCAGAGGTTATCCCAACTGCCTAGGAGCTCTAAGAAGCTGTAACATAATGTTTGAAGGGTGATGGACTCCAGTGTCTCCCAAGCTCTGGTAGTTGTCATAAATGCTTTGGTGCCAAAATGGGATCCTGTGTCTACTTTGAGCATGGGGAAAATGTCTTTTTTGTTTAGTGTTGCTGCTTCTTTTCTCTTCAACTCTTTCCTTTATTCCCAGGACCCCCTCCACCTGGCATGCGCCCCCCAAGGCCGTGAGAATTCTGTAATGTACCTCTGACCTGGGAGAAGACCAAGGAAGGGGATACACTGAGTAGTACCACCTGTCAGACCTCTGCTATGTATATTTTATATCTACTGCTGGTAATGTTTGTCCTTTTTAATAAAGCTGGAAAACCTAGTACTAGGAGTCACTGTTGTGCTGGTCTGTTTGTGTCAAGAGTGCAGCCGTTACTTTTTACTGCTCCACTTTGGTCATCCCAGAAGAGCAGGCTTTAAGAAAAAAAGGTTAATTTGTACAGACAGACAATTAACAGTTGGTCTGTGTTCCTTATAGGAATTAAAGCAATGAAATTTAATGAGGTGGATGGAAAAAAAAACCAGATTGGGAGAGTGGGGATGGTAAAAAATTAAACCATCTTTGTGACAGGTAGTTTGAAAAACTTTTTTTTTCCTATTATAGAATTGGGTTCTAAACCACAAGAATCTTTTTTTAGCTCTGTTAATTATTTGAGATCACAGAAGTATATGAGTAAAACTTCGTTCAGTTTTTGCCTTAAATGTTACTTATATGAATTAGAAAGATGTAACATATTCCAGCTCTCAGTTGTTCTAGCTATCCATAAAACAGAGTCAACATCTTAAAAGAAAAATAATCCTTTATTTCATGGGTTGCTACTGATGTTTTCACAGTCTTCAACCAGGTAATTGACAAACATCCCAGAGCTATTCCACAACTTGAAGTGAAACTTCAGTTTTACTGAGGTTGTCTCCTTGCAGTACTACAAAATCCAGGGCCTGCACAGTGGATCTGAAATGACCCATTTGGTAACAGTTCTCACTTTACTTTCTCTTATACCTGAAAGAGAAGACAATGGAAATGATATTCCATCAGCTCAACTCTCAATGACAGATGAGGAGCAGCACTGAGCATTTTCTAGGCAAAGTGGTGTCCCAAACAGAAGCCTAGGAATGAGTTATTAAAGGCACTATCCTTGATTACCCCCAGCATCAGACTTGCAATAAGAGAGTACTGCAGAACCAACACACCTTTTAGCAAGGACCTTTAAACAATCACAAGACAAAGAAGAAAGCAGGGGAAAAGCCCCAAAACTTGAACAAGAATGTCAAGGGAATTATACCTGGACTTGGATTTGAAGTTCCCTCCTTTCCTGCGCTGGGCCATACCCAAGCGTTTTCGATCTTCAAATGATGGGCTTTAGAGAGAGAGGGGAGGGAGGAGGTCAGACATGTCACAGAATTGTATCAGTAAGACAGGTACTTCTCAAAAGAACCCTGCCCCAATTTCAGAACCTTTTCCCCAATATCGAAATATCCCTGAGGAAGTACAGAGATGCAAACAAATTCTCATCCTCTCCAGTGTGCACTAATGTAGACCTTACCCAGCACGGTACTGCTTCAGAGCCTTCCTGCTCGTGTTGGTCAGCTCTTCATCAAACACAGACACTTTTTTCTTCTTCTTGGGACCTACCAAATCAGAACACTGGTTGTAAACAGAAGGTCACAACATCATCACAATACTCCTGAACACAACAATTAGCCTAAGGATGAGGCAAATGACTGCAAACATGGACCTAGCACTTGTGGACATTCCTTCAAAGATCAGTGCCTCCCTCTATACAAACTAGATTAATTTACCTATTTCCAGCAAAGTAAGTGGCATAAAGTAAGTTAGCTGTAAAACACAAGTATACCTGCTGATGCTGCTGCTGGTTCCTCTTCTGGCAAGGCTCTGGCTCTCTTTGCTCGGCGATTCCTCTTTGCCAGCCGCTCAGCATACATTTGAGATTTCAAGATCTCAAACTGTGACCTTTCCTCTGGCTGAAAGGTGTTAAAATACAAGTTTTGGTGATGTGAAGCTTTGCTAAGGGAAAACTATGATAGTCCGCCCAGGGTCCTACTTGTCCACAAAGGAACTCACAGTCATTTGGGCTTTTTTCTGTGTGTCCTGTACAAATTTCTTCCTTTTCTTTTTCCCTCGTAATGCTAGGTCAAATTCCTGCAGGGCTTTAGCCACTGGAAAGAGAAAGAAAAACAGAATGAAGAACCTCTTAAAGCACAGAGCAGAGGCCAGCTGCAGCTATAGAATTTAACATGGTAACAGCATCATAACTCACATTTCTCTTTCTTCCTCTCCTCACGCGTCTGGAACCAGCTCCGCTCCAAACTCTCACTCCCAGTCTCTTTTTTTCCTGTCTCCAGCTGTTTCTTTGCCTTATTGATCTGTGATAATTCAGGCAAGATGTGAGCTCATGGTAGCTAAAGAATACTACTCTCTTCCATTTCTAAAGTAGGCAGGTTAAGTACATTTAGGGTAACCTCATAATGGACTATATCACACCAGATACTAAAAAAATTGCTTACCTGGGCCTCTGATTGCTGCATCTCACGTTCCTCACGCTCCAAGCAGAGAACTGCATAGATATCTTTCTCTAGATTCTCAATCTTCTCCCGAAATTTCAATATGACATCTGAAAACAACACCATATGAACACCAGAGGCAGCTAATGTGAAGTCCATCTTGGTTTTCAGTATCTCCTTTAGTGTCCCTCTGTACCACGATACTCCCTCTCTCCAGCTCTTTACGTCAGTAAAGGTACCACATACCTTGGGGGAGGATTCTGGCTTTCACTGCAGTTTTAGCAGTCTTGACAATCTCCTTCAGCATCTTGCGCTCTTCCTCACCCACAAGTGAAACTGAACGCCCAGCCTTGCCTGCCCTGGCTGTCCGACCCACACGGTGGACATAGTGTTTGATGGTGTTAGGCATGGTAAAATTGATCACCTGTAACAGGAACAGTGTTAGTAGGGAAACAACATGAAAGGCCTCATTAAAAAGCTCAGCATTTCAAATACTCACTGTTTTAACACCTTCAATATCGAGCCCACGTGCAGCCACATCTGTAGCTACCAGGATATCAATCTGCTCATCCTTAAAGCGCCTTAGCAGAGAAAGCAAATGCATTAGCAATGAATGTAGCCATCTACTTCTGCCCTAAAACTTCCAGCTTGGAACTTCTTTTTAGCCTAGGCTGGCTAACTAAGCCTGCTAATACCTGAGTGATTCCAACCGCTGTGTCTGAGAGAGGTTCCCATGGAGCTCCCCAACCCGCAGGCCCATCAGTCCGAGCAGGATGTGCATGCGGTGAGCTTGCTTCTTGGTCTGGGTGAAAAGCATCACGTGATCTTGGAACGTTCGTGTCAGCAGAGCTGAAAGAAAGTCTTCTCAGAATCCTGCTCCACAGTCACTCACTGATTCCAGCCTGCCTTGGCTCATCACTGACCTGTTACAATGGCCTCCCGGTCTCCCTCTCGGTTGGGTCTGATCCGGATAAATTCCTGCCGCAGGAAAGGTGCAACATCTGTGTTGCTGTTCACAAAAATTCGGACGGGATTTTTCAGGGAAACGGAAGCCAAATCTTTCACCTACAAAAACAGGTTATGAAAAAAAAGTCCACATGATTTCTGGTAAAAGACCTGACAAACTCCCATTCAACTTCCTGCCTCAGTATGTTTCTCAGCTTGTCTCACCTCCTCAGTCATTGTGGCAGAGAAAAGCATTGTCTGACGGTGGTGGGAACACAACCTGATTATTTCCTTCATCTGTTCCTCAAAGTATTCATCCAGCATCCTACACAGGAGAAAAACAGCAAGGTAAGGCTTGCTCCACCTGGGCCTGGCCAAGCAACATTAGATAAGGCAGGACAACAAGGACAGCCTGATAGCCTGCAGAAAGGAAAGCAGAAAACTGCCATGTTTTTCATTGCTGTCCTGCTTACCCTACCTGTCTGCTTCATCCAAAATCAGCACCTCAACACTGCTCAGGTGGAAAGAAGGGCAGTTGTGCAGATGATCAATCAGTCGCCCAGGAGTGGCAATAAGAATGTCTGGCCCCGAGCGCAGAGCAGCTTCCTGAGTCTTCACATCCAGGCCACCTGAAAGAGAGGGAATACAGACTGCTGACCCCCCGAGCACACTGCAGCAGAGTACAGGGATGCAAAATGCCTGAGGAATGGGAAGCAGCTCAGATAAAACCATATTCAAAACCAGAAATGACCCCATACTTTCTTTCTCAGAAACCAGTAAACAAGTACAGCACAATATTGGAAAGCAAGATTTTAAACCACAACATATCTACTAGAAGCATAACAACCACACATCCTCCAGTTTTACAACACAGAATTTCCAGTTCTGTATAGCGGTTTACAGTGAGCTGTACACTTCACATAAATGACTTAACACTCACCTACTGCCAGGCAGGTTGTGACGCTGCTGAACTGTGCCAGCTGTTTTGTGACAGAGTGCACCTGAATACCCAGTTCTCGTGTTGGCACCAGAACCAGTACACGTGTTATTGGAGCCTGACGAGGTTTGTAAATCAGGCGCTCAAGGACAGGCAAGATGAAGGCAGCTGTTTTACCTGAAAAAAAAATAAATTAGGAAGGGTTACCAATTATTGTGAATAGCTAATTCCCTGTACCTAATGCCCTGCTCAACCCCCTACCTGTCCCAGTGGCAGCACAAGCACAAATATCCTTTCCCAGAAGACCCACTGGGATACAAGCCTTCTGAATCGGGGTTGGTTGCTTGAAGCCAAGAGCTGTGATTGCCTACAAAGGAGGGAAAGCAATTAAACTCTGTCTCTGGTATGGCCACACCTGGAGTGCTCTGCCCAGAGCTGGGCTCATCACTACAAAACACACAGACATCCTGGAGTCCACCAAAAAGCCATGAAGATTATGAAGGGCTTGGGAGCCCCTCACATCTAGGGAAAGGCTGACAGAGCTGGGACTGCTCAGCTTGAAGAAGAGAAGGCTCAAGGGGAAACTTGTCAATGTCAATAAATACCTATTTATTATTACCTGTTATGGGAGGGTGGAAAGAGGATGGAGCCAGACTCTGTTCAGTGGTGCCCAGAGACAGACGTAATGGTAATGTAACATGGTAATGGTAATGAAACATGGTAATGTATGTGTTTAGTTCCCTCTAAACACCAGGAACCACTTTTTCACCTCAAGAGTGACCAAGCACCAGCACAAGAGGCCCAGAGAGGTTTCAGCCTCCACCCCTGAAGATATTCAAAGCCATGTGGACACATCCCTGGGCAGCAAATCCAGGTGGCCCTGCTTGAGCAGGGGTTGGACAAGATGACCTCCAAGGTCCCTTCCAACCACGCTGTGACAAGTCTTGCTCAAGATGGTGTTAGCGCAATCAATTTTTGATTGACACAATCAAAGCATAGTTTCCATTAATCTGTAAAAACAGCTCCTAAAGGACTACCACACTAGCTCCCAAATGATTTACACATCAGAGAGGTTGAAAAGCAATGAGAAATTTGTTCTAATTGGTGGCAGGGAGGCTGTACAACGTTCTTCAGAATAACATGTAATAAATCAACTAGGTAAATACCTTTAGCAAAGGTCGTGAAAGATTCATGTCCTGGAATGACAAGTTATCATCATATTGAGAGGCATCTTCAAAAAATCTCTCTGCGTCCTAGAAACAGGAACAACAAAACTGGCAAAACACCTGCAGCAACACAACATGTTATCAAAGGGCTCTGGGCTGATTTCTGAGCTACAATTTGTGAACCACAGCAAATTCCTCAATAAGAAACGCTGGAGAAATTTGACTAGTTTTTAATACTTACCACTTCTCCCTTTTTTGTCCTCTTCTTTTCCTTCACTTTGACCTTATCTGCAAAGAAAGAGAAATGTGACAGGAATCAGTAAGCACAGTTAAATACAGAACAAGATGTTGTGAACTATCTTAACCTTGTAATGTCATACTTTTTGCTCTCAATTCAGATATTGAGGGAGAAGCCTCAGAAACCAGCCATAAAATTGCCAAGTAAATATCTTTGTTCATGGATGAGTTCAGTTATGGCTACCATTCAAAATGACCTTGATTAAAATCAGAAGGAATGTTGCAGAAGGCAAACAAAATATACAAGGTTCTTGCCCACTCCCAGCAAGGCTTCATTTCAGACTTTTCTCCAATGAGCCAACTCTGTGTTATATCCTTGTCCATCTCGGTGTGTGTACTGCTGATACCTGCTTTCGTGAAGATACTTTCATCATCCAGTGAACACTCAGATTCCACATCTTCTTCATCCCTACTGCAATCCTCACACTCCTTTTTGGTTTGATCATCTTCAGCCTCTGCATCCTCATCTTTCACTTTTGGTTGTTTAGCTTCCCTTTCCTAAAAAAAAAAAAATTACGAAAATGTTTTAGAAAGAAAGGATGAGCAAGAAACTTCAATCCTTTGTGAGTCTGTGTTTGTTATTATCAGCCCATTCACAAATCCATGGTTTTGCACAACTTTAATCACTAATAATTCTGCAACCCCATCCATTCAGCTTCAGCAACACATCATATATGGCAGCAAACCAAGCCGAAGTGATGACCTGCTGCCAGAACACCGTGGCTGAGAGAATGGCCAAACACATAACATTCTTTTCAGCAATGAGAAAGACCCTGACCTGGAGCTTCCTTTTCTGTCTCACTTTCTCAATCTTCTCATCCAGCGTCGTAGCTGCTTTCTAGGTAGAAAAATCACAACAGGAGAGCTGTAAGAGGAGCCCAGGAGAGCAGCGGGCGCTGTGGCCTCTGGCACCGCAGCTCCATCCCGGCCTCAGGCCTCACCTTGCCGCGGAGCTGCCGCAGCGCCGCCGTCCAGGCATCCTCCCCGCCGGCCTCCGCCTCCCCGAACACGAAGTCGACGCTGAAGACCCCGCGGGAGGGTCCCCGCCGCCTGGGGCCGGGAGCCCGGCGCAGCTCCTGCGGCAACACCCGTGAGCAAAGACCGCGGCCCGACCCCGCCGCACTTCCCCGGCCCGCGGCTCCCCGCCTGCCCGCCCCACCTCCTCATCCTCGGAGTCGCCAGATTCGGAGTCCACGGGCACCACGTCCCCCTCGGCGATGGTACCCACTAGACCCAGGCTCTCCAGCGTGGCCATAGCTCTGAGCCGGAACCCGCGGTACACGCGTGCGCCGGGCTGGGCCGGGGGCCGAGCCTGGGCCCGGTGGGCAGAGCCGCGGCTGCCTCCGCCCCGCAGTGCCGGGAAAGGAAACAGAAAGCGGCCGTGCTAGGGCGGGACAGGTGGTGGTGCGGTGTGTTCCCCATCCCTTGCGTTTACCCTCTCCTTCGCTTCCCCTCTCCTTCTCTTCGCTTCCCCTCTCCTTCTCTTCGCTTCCCCTTGCCGCGGGAGCCGGAGAGAGAAGGAGAAGCTCCGTTTCGGGGGCGCTGTCCGCCGGTGACGACGGGCGGGGGCTCTGCCCACCGGGCGGGACTTGCGGGGAACTGGAAAGTGAAACTTTGCGGGGAACTGGAAAGGGAAGCGCTGGTGGGTATCGGGACAGACGCGGCGGCTCCCAGGCTGTGCGGGCAGCGCAGCGCAGCATCGCCCCTGTTCGGCCGCAGGAGCGTCACGGTCCCCAGCGCCCAGCGCTGCCCTCGCCCTGGAGAGCTGGAACAGACCCGGAGCAGTCCCGGCCGGGCGATGGAGGGCTCTGGTCGGGAGCCTCCCGCCCGACACGCCCGAAGTGGAGCGAGAGGTGAGGGTACCCCGGGGAATGCAGGGCAGAGGGCTAGGTGTGGTGCTGGTACAGGGGGATCCGCTACTCCTCTTCCTGTGTACAGCGAAATTTTCTCTCAACACTTCCTTATTTGCCCTAGGAGTCTGTTTGGGGCCATGATGCGGTGATGTGTTGCAGCAGCCTCTCGCTATTTGTTCCTGCTAGCAGTCAATTCTTCTCTAAGCGTCCTGTGGGGAGTCTGACTAAGACTGTATGAGCTGTGCTTCCTGCTCCTCTGAGCTAGTCCTGCTACTGGATTTCGACCAGAGGCTCTCTGTTTTGCAGTGCTATGTACGGCCACTTCAAGTTAGCTGAGGAGTCCTCTGTCATTATTTCACCTATGACTAACTCTCGAGGAAGTGCTGCCCTGTGCAAAAAACTTACCCTTTCACTTTCTTACTTCTGCTTTCAGTTCTGTGGAGAGAGGTTTTGTTTTTTAGGGTCTTCGTAGCTCAAGCGAACTCTAAGCATGGCACTCTCTTTAGCAGTTAGAAAAAGGGGTACAAATGAGATACCAGTTGGAAAGTCTGTGTGCAAATATAATAATTTTTTTAACTTGATGTCAAATGCTTGAAATATGCTGACTAGCAGGTCAATATGCTCATTCATCTTTGTTGAGAGGCATGTTAATTTGGTTGATTTATAATTGAGGAGTGTCTTTTTTTTTATTTTTTTTTTTTTTTAGGGCATGCACTTCATTTGGACACTGGCTTTATAAGAAGAGGCAGAAACAGAACACATAATGTACCAGGCCAGGCACATCAGTTAGAGGAAAACCTCCAAGACAGTAATCATACTCTTTTACTTGGGCAAAGAGAAGAGAGGTTTGGTGGTTGTATTTCAAAAGTTCCTCAATCAAGTAAGAATAAACCAAGAATCCAAGGCCAACAGGCCAACAGTGAAGCCACAGGATTCTGGACTAAACAGGAGAATGAAGGAAGAATAGGGCATCAAGGTGGGAAAACACAGGAGAGGGGCAGAGGACCCTGGAATGAGCAAGAAAATGCATTTAGAGGAAGAAGGTGTCAGCTTGAACAAGCCCGTGAGAGAGCCAGAGGACCCTGGAATGAGCAAGAAAATGCATTTAGAGGAAGAAGGTGTCAGCTTGAACAAGCCCGTGAGAGAGCCAGAGGACCCTGGAATGAGCAAGAAAATGGAGGCAGGGGAAGGAGGTATCAAGGTAGACAAGCTCAGGGAGGAGCTAGAGGGAGAGGGCTGAGGAGCGGGTGGGAAAATGAAGGTAGCACATGGAGGATGCAACCTCGGGAGAATCCTCATTTCTACCAGAATGCTACCCCAGGTGGTGCCCACCACAGTGAGCAGCCTCGGCAACCCAGAAGGATTGGCTATAAATTCCTTGAAAGTCTCCTTGAGAAAGACCCCTCAGAAGTTGTCACCACACTTGCTTCCAGTTTGGGGTTGAAGGAACTTCTTTCCCACACAACTATGAACCGCAATTTCGTTCAGCTCATTTGCCAGGTGCTTCGAAAAGCATGCAGTTCCCAAATGGATAGACAGCGTGTCCAACACATTCTTGGAGTTGTGAAGGAGTCCAACTTTCTCAAGATCTGTCTGCCACAGTATGTGTCTGACATGGTAACAGAAGTAGTTCCTGCTGTACGCCATGAGTACCCTGAGCATATCAACAACATCATTTTACTTCTTCAGCACCTGATAAGTACTTTCCCAGCCAGCTCTGTGCAGAAAATCTCCATTCTCTTGACAGTCTTGCCAGCATCCGTAAATTCCCTGAGAGCTTTTGGTGTGGACATCCCAGACGAGACAGAGAAGAATCTCAATAAAGTCCAGATGCTCATGAAACATCTGCAGGAGAAGAGACGTGAAGGCACACTGAGGGCTGATAACTGTACATTTATGCAGTCTCAAGATGGGCAAGAAGAAAGCTATCGTATCATGAGCATTTATCCAACATATGATGAGATACATGGTAATGAGAAACCTTTTCTACGTCCCAATTTTGTTTCTGGAAGATATGAAAGCACCACTATTTATCTTGACACCCACTTCCGACTTTTGAGAGAAGATTTTGTAAGGCCTTTAAGGGAAGGTATCATGGAGGTTTTGCAGAACCTTGGGGACAGAAATTTGAGAAAGAAAAAATTTGATGATATCAGGATCTACTTTGATGCACGGATTATTGCCCCACGTTGTACCTCAACTGGTATTGCTTACAAGGTCCAGTTTGACACAAAACCACTGAGATTTGTACAGTGGCAGAATTCTAAACGATTGCTATATGGATCTCTAGTCTGCATGTCCCAAGATCACTTTGAAACATTCCTTTTTGCTACTGTTTCTAATCGTAATGCTGCAGAACTTGTCGATGGGATTGTGGAGCTGTGTTTTGATGCAGAGAGCCAGCCACTGCTGGCAGAGGTTCAGCCCTCAGACTCTTTCCTCATGGTAGAGACAACTGCCTACTTTGAGGCCTATCGGCATGTGCTAGAAGGGTTGCAGAAAATGAGGGAAGAAGATATCCCATTCCAGAAGTACATTGTGGAATGTGGTACACAGGTGAAAGAGCCAGCATACCTGACAGAGAATACTGCCTACAACCTTGCACCCTTGATGAAGACTTCACATGAAGAGAAGTGCCCTGATAGCTTGAAAAGTGTCTACATTCTAGATCCCTATCAATGGCTTTCAATGGAAGCTTTGAAATTAGATGAGTCTCAGATGCAGGCATTGAATCTTGCACTCACCAAGGAGCTGGCTATTATCCAAGGACCTCCTGGCACTGGTGAGAAATACTTGGTTAATGGCTCTGTAATTTAAGAAATTCTCATTGATTCCCCCATCTAGGGAGGTTGACTTCAGAGAAAGCCAGCTGTACTGTCTCCAAAGTTTTTATCCTGTGCCTAATTGATGCTTGAGTCACCAGTTAGTGTGAGCTGTGAAGACAGTTAATATCCTCAAATACCCACATCTGATCTTTGCCCACCTAGATGCAAGTAGACACCAACAGCACTGTTGGCTGTGCTTGTATATTGGGGTGAAGAGGTTTTCAGTCCCTTTGAGAATATGGTCCCTCTTGCTGTGCAGCACTCTCCTACTTGTCTTCATGGCATGTTAGAGCTTTGGGAGCATTCAGCCACAAACCATTGTGTGAATAAAGTATTACAAGATGAACTGTAATTGTTTTAAATGGTACCTGAATTTACCAAGCATCAGTGCTTATATTCCAATAGTATGTGGACGTTTCATGTGCAGCCAAATGTCATGTGTGATGCCAGTATCAAAATGGGCTGGGGAACGCAGTGGGAGAGAAAACCCTGTGTCCAGGTCTGGTGTATTATCCAAAAAATAACATTCTTGCAGACCGTGGCCTTGCTCAACTACAGGCCAGAAAGTCAGTGTCATGCTACTTTGTCTACATTTTGTAAGGTAGTTAACCCTGGGGTCAGTTCTCTTGGTGCAGACCAGATTGGCAGCCTAGAAACCAGTCTTGTATCTGCTTTTGATGATTTCTATGTTTCAAGGCACTCATAGACCGTGTATTACCCTATTCTGATTCTGAGCTTGTCTTGCAGGGAAGACTTATGTAGGTTTGAAGATTGTTCAGGCTCTCTTGACTAATGATCACGTGTGGCAAACCACTCACCAGAAGCGTCCCATCCTTATAGTCTGCTACACTAACCATGCACTGGATCAGTTCTTAGAAGGTAAGAGTATCTGCAAGCAGGATGGAGAATCACAGAATGGTAGAACGGTAGAATGGTAAAATCATAGAATCCTAGAATGTTTTGGGTTGGAAGGACCTTAAAGATCATGTAGTTCCAACCCATCTGCCATGGACAGGGGCACCTTCCACCAGACCAGGTGCTCCAAGCTCCGTCCAGGCTGGCCTTGAACACTTCAAGTGATAGTGCATCCACAAATTCTCTGGGCAACCTGTTGTTAGAACCTGTAATTAGAAACTACACTATAACTCTTAGTCTGCACATTGTATGGCATAATAACCTGCATTTTGGTTTGATTAGTTTTAGTGACTCTAGCCCCATGGATATAGATTAAAAAAACTTCACTCACAGCAAACCACTGTAGGATTTGCAGTCAAAGGGTGTTTTTCCTACCTCCTCCTACTGCTGAAAACTGAGCTTGGCCCTTCAGTTCTAATAGCTCTCTTTCATTCATAGGAATACTCTCATTTCAAAAAAATGGCATAGTGCGTGTTGGGGGCAGGAGTAGCAGTGCAGCCCTGCAGAGATTTACCTTGAAGGAGCTGAGGAGGCATATCTACAGATTTGACTTCCCAGACTACCACGCCAGAGACTATGAAAATGTATGTGCAGACCTCCTGGGAGATGCTGGGACTGGGTTGCCTGTGCACTGGAGGACATAATAAACCTCCCACACACCTGGCCTTTCACCTTGTTTTACGCTGAATTTGACCTCTTAATCCTTCTGTCAGTTTTTTGTCCTGCTGTTTGTGAACTTTGTTTCTCTGAGTGTGACGCTGCCTCCCTTCTCTTTGTTATGAGTAGATAATGAGTGAGATGAAAGATGTTGAGGAGAAGCTCCTTGAAGGAGCGAAGCGGTTGGAGTGCACGACGTACGGAGTTCTGCATGAGCGCTACTTGAGACCGCACATGGCGCCCCAGCACTGGGCCAGCCTGATAAAGGCTCTGGTAAGAGAGGTCCCTTTCTTCTGAGTCAAGCAGTTCCAGTGCATGCTCACCATCCTTTCTGCTAATGGGCCTGAGGTTCCCCCAGCATACATCTTTTTAGCATCATTTGGTTGCTGGGAAGGTAAGGGAGTGAACAGCAAGCTGTGCCAAATGACAGTAGTCTAGACAAGCAGGGCAAGCAGGAGCTTTGAATTTTGTTCCTTTAAACTGCAGAGAGTCTAAGTGATCTTTAGCAGCATAAAAATGCAAGTACCCAAAGGAAAGCCTCTTAAACTGAAGGGGAGGAGAGGTACCCTTTCTGAAGATCTGGGGCTGCTTGGACTTTCTGGCTCTGGAGGGTGTCTTGGGGGGACTTGTCCTAGTTGCCACTGCTGTAAGGGGCTGCTTTGGCCTCTAAAGTGCAATAGGCCTGGCTGACTTGACTTTCCCTGTATTAGGAGGACACTGAGTTTTACTACATTGGTTCACGACACTCACTGATTCTGGAGTGGCTGGGACTTGGTGCATCTGCCTTCACTCAGAATGCTGCAGAGAATATATGGGCTGAAAATCCAGGTAAAACAAACAGAACAAAAAAACCAAACACCAAAAAGACACCCACCCCCCACACATGCTCTACATGTGCTCTCTGAGGTGTGTTTACCTGAGCAGTGTGCCAGAAAAGAGACACTGCTACTCAACAGGCACAGAATGACGTGTGATGCTGTGAGGGAGTGGAAAGAAGATTAACCCTACTTTCCATGTAGTGATCTAACTGCTGCACTGATAGAGTGGCTGTGGCTTACTTCGTGTGACTGGTGACTCTCACAGGTGGTCAGCAGGAAATAGAGGAGGAGGAGGAAGATGAAGCAGAAGAGGAGCTTTTGGAGATCGCAGAGATGGCTGACCTGATTGAAGCTGAGAGAGTGATTGAGGATGAAAAGATAGCAAACTCTTGGAGGAAGAAGGAGGAAGATGACAGAGCTGTTAATGAACTAGCCAGGGTCATGTTGGCCATGAAGCTGAACCAGGAAGAAGGAGCAGCTCAACCACGACAGGAGACCATGCAGTGGCAGGTAACTGCGTGCATTAGCATGACTATGTAAAGAATATCAAGGGGGTGCTAATACAAAAGAATCTTTGTGCTGTAACTGCTTTTTGGGTTGTGGGATTTTTTTTTGTGGGTTTGTTTTTTTGTTTTGGTTTGGATTTTTTGTTTTGTTTTAGGTAACTCGTGGCCAGAGGAGAAAAATTAAGCAGAAGATGAAGGCTGAGCTTCTTAAACTGGATGCAATGACAGAGTTAGAGGCCAATGCTATTCAGGACGTGTGGCAGCTTGACCTGAACTCCCGCTGGAGGCTTTACAGGTGACAAAGCTATTTTGAAGGGCTTGTCAGGCAGGTCTTTCCTAGGATCATTCCAGTGTGCAAACTGTGTCAAGCTATGTTGTTTCTGCCTGTATCTGTTCAGCTTCTTGTTTGAACATGCTTGTTCTTACTTTCCTTGTACTGCATGAGAAGCAATGTCATGCCCTGCATTTGTACATGGTCAGGACTAAGTATAGATGGTAATCTGTTTCCCAAAAGACATAGGGGGAATTTTGAACTGAATCCACTTAGAACCTATGGATCACCATCCTGTTTTCCTTGCAGTGTGTATAATGGCACTTTCTTCCCAGGCTTTGGCTGAAGACTTACCAGGGTTTTATTCGAGAGGACATTCTGCAGCATGAACAGCAGTACCAGGCAGCAGCAGAAAGACTGGAAGAACAGAAGCTGGAGCAAGATCTCTGCATTCTCAATAACGCCAGTATTGTGGGGATGACAACTACAGGTGCAGAGCAGTTGGGAAGCAAACCAGTATTGTATTGCTTCCAGTCATGTTTAAAGAACCTTTTTGCTGAAAGATTAGAATCATGTGCTGCTTCACAGCCTGGGTCAGGCTCTGCATTAGTCTGGAGCGTTTTTAATCTCTGACTCCCTTTGCAAACAGGGCTGTTGTGAGAGTTGTTAATTTAGTGGCATGAGCAGCTTCTGTGCCCTTTTGCACTCCCCCTGTCTCAAGTAGCATTCTTCTAAGGGAACTGCACCACTTGTGCCTTAGTAAGGCACAGCTAATACCTGTACTGCTACTCCCACAGCACCTTCTGGAGATAGTAGTGCCAAGGTCATTGTAGTATGCCCCTTTGGAGAGACAATTTAGGCTTATTTATGTGTGTGGAACAATGTGTTGAGTGTGTCTTCTGTCTGAAGAGAGCATTGAAAAAAGGACCAAGGCAGGCATAGGACTAATCCCCAATGTCTTCCTTAATAACTCTTCAAGTAGAAACCATCTCTGGTATAGTGCTGTTTTAAAATTCAAAAAGCTGAGTTTTGAAAAGGGGAATCTTGAGAAGAACCCCAGTCTTTTCTGAGACTGAGCCTACCTCTCTCTGTGAAGTCTTGCCTTACTGCTTGAATGTATTTATATCCTAAGGTTTATCTTCTGTCCCTGCTCAGGTGCTGCAAAATACCGACGGATCCTGCAGTACATAGAGCCACAAATTGTCATTGTAGAAGAGGCAGCAGAGGTGCTTGAGGCTCATACCATTACTACTCTGAGTAAAAACTGCCAGCACCTCATCCTCATTGGAGATCACCAGCAGGTAACTTTCATGACCAACATCTCTATGTGCTGTGTTAATGAACCAAACACTGTGTGGGAAAATTGCCAAGGCTTGTTGCTCCTCAGCTTCCACAGATACCAGAGGCCCCGTGTCCTGTAGTTTTAGAATAGAGCTCCTGTAGGACTGGTGTTTTAGTTTAACTGATACAATTTTTACATGTGCTTTGATTGTGACTGTATCCAGCTTTGATATTTAGCACTTCTGCAAGAATCCAGTCTCTGGCCTTTCAGTGGGCGACCAGTCACAGAAAATGAGAGTGAAAAATTCTACCTACACATAGGAAAGTGTCAAAACATGGACCTCCTATCCCTTCTCTTTCAGTTACAGCCTAGTGCAAATGTATATGACCTGGCCAAGAACTTCAACCTTGAAGTCTCTCTCTTTGAACGTCTGATCAAAGTGGATTTCCCTTTTGTCTGTCTGAAGTACCAAGTAAGAAAGAGCTATAAAAAACTTCATGGCATTTGTATTTAGGTTGTTTTAGGCTTGTAATACACTTAAGTTTATATTTCTACTGTAAGAGCAGCCTAAAAGAAAATAATGTACTATCTAACTTTTGAAAAGAATGGTAGGAGCTGACACAGACAGAGTTCCAGCATATTTTCAGTTTTAGTGATATCGTCCACAGCACAGTGGTTCTCATGTTTTTGTGTGAAGAAAACAGTTTATTGTGGCAACTGAAACTTCCAGAACTTTGCAGAGCGAGACAGCACAATTCTTCTCAGGGTGCTTCCTGCTAAATTGCTATAATCATCTATCTTGGTGCCCAGGGAAGTCAATTCTACTACCAGCAGCCCTGTATTAAAGGCACCTGGAAGAGCTCATTTAGTAGTTACGGTGAAGTGCTGGCACTTTTTTTATCTATAAGTGTGCTTAGATTTGCACTGAAACCAGCATTATTGTACAACAATCTTACCAAGAGATTTTCTTAAAGATACTCTGCTACTACCACTCCTGCAGTTGGTGGTGGTGTCAGCAATGGGGTGAGGGAGAGCGGGGATTGGGAAGTGCTCCCTTCTTGTCTCTTATTGAAAAGTCTTGTCTTGTATTCAGGCACTATCTGTACAGTGGAGCAAAAGAATATTGACAGGGAAATATGATGCTCCTTCCTCAAGACTGATAAAACTGTTTTGTGTTTCAGCACCGCATGCGCCCTGAAATTGCCCAGCTTATCAGTCCTCATATATACCAGAAGCTGGAGAACCATCCCTCTGTCCTGAAATATGAGAATATAAAAGTGAGTTCTCAGCAATACAAGTGGTTGCTTTTGTCCCCTGTTACTAGCTAAATGAGTTTCTGTAAAATACAGTGTTCAAGAATTTCAAACTCTTAGGTCAAATTCAGTTACTGAAATTTATACCCCAATCAAGGAATTGTGCTATATAGAATTAGGTAAGTAATTTGTAGTTCTTCTGCTATTAGTGATGGTGGACAGTGAAAATGGATCCAGTAACAATTACTTTAACAGAACACGAAAAAATGGAAAGGGGAACAGATGAATTGTGTAGTTTGAAAGCTAGGAAGAAATCTTAAATGAAACACTTAAAGCATAATATGTGAAACATATCCAACATAAAATAGGTGACAGGATTACTGGAATGCTTTTTTCTTGGTTTCTCTGTTTGGGCATTTTACCAATAAACAACATCTGCAAGGAAAATCTATGCAGCTTACAAGTATCAAGTAATCACTTATTATCTAACATGCACAATAAACAGCCAGAATTTAGTAAGTTATTAGAATGCTTGCCTTGGGTATCAGTCCGAAGTGTCAGTCTTTGCTTCTTCCTTAATGGTACTGAGTTTCCATCTTAACACTCACTCCCTATTTTCTGATTTGTATTTCCTCACCTTAATCAGGACTTCATGTATCTCTATGTTGGTGCTTTTCTTGCATCTTTGAAGCATTAACAATTATTTCTCTGTATTATTCCCTTGCATATCTTGCATAGCCCTTTTCTGCAGACTCGCTCACAGCTCTCTGTCACTACTGAATTGTTTTCCCAGAAGTCTGAGCCAAGCTTACTTTTACACTGATGGCCTTGGATCTCTGAAGCACAAGACACTGAATACCCTGGGAGAAAGATTAGAGGCAGTTGCAGAAGTAGCATTAGAGTATCTTAGACTATGTAAATCTGTCTTCATAAAAAACCCCAGTACTAATTAGTTAGAAGTTCTTTAACTGGATGAAGGAAGCATACTGAAAACTCTAGCAGAATGCTGAAGTCAGACAAGAGAAAATTAACAGTGAAGATTTAATAATTAGAATAAGCTATCTTGGAAAGTGGCAGATCCTCTTTTGGTATCTTGAAATTCAGATCAAGGCTTTGTAGAAGACGATTTAGTTAACTAAATTAGAAACCCAAATAAACCCCCTTCAAAATCCAACCAACCAAAACCACAAACAAGAAAAATATTACCTAAACCACACAACTTTGGAGACCACAAAATTTTACCCCATTTCTTCTAGAATAAAAGAATGTATTCTAGAGAATCTTGTGGTTCCATCTGGCCTTTAAACAAACTTCAGATACAAAGAGGCATCAAAATTGAATCTTCCCAACTAGTACAATAACGAGCATAGGTGATGACTGAATTAAATTCTACTCAACTGGACACTTTGCCAGTATGGATACCTTGGAAAACCAGAGATCTATGTTTGATCTACAAAAACTGTTCTTTCCTGTTAAAATCAGTCTCTGGGGTTTGGCAGGCAGAACAATAATTTCTTACGGGTAGAATAATTCCAGTTAATAGCTACAAAAAAATAAAAGCCCCTGCTAACTCAAGGCAAATAGACTTTTTGAACAGGTGAGCAGTCAGCTCTACACAGCATGAGCTAGTAAGTGACTACTGGAGTGCTAGCATGCCTAGTTTTTTTCTGGTGAGGAAGAAATCTTCCTTGCTGCTTTGTTTTTATTACAGCAACAGAGGAGGCATGTTTTAGGCAAGTGCTCAGCCTTGTGCATTGGTAACTTAGTATCTTTTTCCCACAGGGCCAAAACAAGACATTGTTCACAGCATGAATATGCTTTGAGAAGTTACTAACACTTCATGTTTTCTTTGGTATAACCTGGAAATGCATAGTAAAAACATCTCTGGAAAGATAGGGAATAAAATCACCCACAGGAACTGATTTCATATTAGGATACTAGAATATTACCAATAAGCTGAAATGGGAATTTGATTAATAACCTATCAAGATCTAAGAGGAAATCACCTAAGTACACAGTAACTGCATACTGTAGTCAACTCCTTAAAAGTCCTCCTGTCAGTGGATAATCAGGAACATGGAAACAGGCTGGGGCGACTGGGGCTGGCAAGAAACTAGAATTCTCTCTCTGACATCCTTCCTCTTGTTTCAGGGTGTCTCAACGAATGTCTTCTTTGTGGAACATGAGGTTCCTGAACAAGAGGTCCAGGAAGGGAAAAGCCACCAGAACCCATACGAGGCCCACTTTGTAGTGGAACTGTGCAAATACTTCTTGTGTCAGGGCTATGAACCTTCTCAGATCACCATTCTCACTACTTACACTGGACAGCTCTTCTGTCTGCGTAGGCTCATGCCAGCAAAGATCTTTGAGGGCGTGAAGGTTCATGTAGTAGATAAGTACCAGGGAGAGGAGAATGATATTATTCTGCTGTCACTGGTGCGGAGCAACAAAGCGGGGAGACCTGGGTTCCTGCAGATCCCTAATCGGATATGTGTGGCATTATCCAGAGCTAAGAAAGGTCTCTATTGTATTGGAAACATGAGAATGCTTGGCAAGGTTCCTCTCTGGAGCAAGATCATTCAAACACTTGAGAAGAACGGTCACATTGGCCAGTCATTGGAGCTTTGCTGTCAAAACCACCCTGAAACCAAGACACAGGTATCTAGAGGTGAAGACTTCAACAGAGTCCCGGAGGGAGGCTGTACTCGTCCCTGTGAGTTTAGGTTGAGTTGTGGACATGTTTGTGCACGGGCATGTCACCCATATGACCTGGAACACAAAGACTACCAGTGCCTGAAGCCTTGTCAAAAGGTACTTTGTGCAGATGGGCACCGCTGCCCAAAGTTGTGTTATGAGCGCTGTGGAAAATGTATGGTGAAGGTAGAGAAAACTATTGCTAAGTGTGGCCACGTGCAGATGGTGCCATGCCATATTCCACCGTGGGAATTTAAGTGCCTAAAACCTTGCCAGAAGAATTTAAATTGTGGACACACATGCAGGAATTCCTGTGGGCAGCCATGCACACCGCAGTGTTCTGTACAGGTCACAGCCACACTGAAATGTGGCCACAAGCAGGAAGTTCCTTGCTGGGTCACTAGAATGAGACGTGAGGAGACTGTGAAATGTCAGAGTAAGTGTTCTGTCACACTGGCATGTGGTCATGTATGTTCAGGTTCCTGTCATACTTGCTTTGGAGGAAGATTTCATAAGGCATGTGACAACCCATGCAAGCGTGTGTTGATCTGCTCCCACAAGTGTCAAGAGCCTTGTACTACAGAATGTCCGCCTTGTCAGAAGGAATGTCAGAACTATTGTATTCACAGTAAGTGCAAAAAGAAATGTTGGGAAAGCTGTGTTCCTTGTGCTGAGCCATGTGAGTGGCAGTGCCAGCACTACCAGTGCACCAACCTTTGCTCTGAGCCGTGCAACAGGCCTCGCTGCAATGTTCCCTGTGCTAAGATGCTGCCCTGTGGTCATCCCTGTGTTGGATTGTGTGGAGAGCCCTGCCCAAAGAAGTGCCTTGTTTGTGACCACGAGGAACTCACTCAGATCTTTTTTGGCTTTGAGGATGACCCAGATGCTCGATTTGTACAGCTTGAAGACTGTGGCCATGTCTTTGAGTCGCAAGGCCTTGACCACTATATGGATGAAGATGATGATGTTGTTAAGCTGAAGGTATGCCCTTTGTGTCAGATACCCATCAGAAAGAATCTGAGATATGGCACCAGTGTGAAAAAGCAGGTGGAGGAGATAGAACAGGTGAAACAGAAAATCCAAGGCCCAGCACAGGAAATTGAGTCTAACAGACAGAGACTGCGGGCTGCACTGGCGCAGAACGTTGTTCTGAAGACTAACCTATACTTTAAGTATGTCATACTGGAAAATGAATTAAAAGTTTCTGCTGTTTCCACAAGGAGTATCGGACGAATTGAGAACCTGATTAATTTCTACACCCATGTAGCAGACCTAACTCATTCTTTGAACAAAATTGATGAGAATGAAAGGAAGGGGCTGATAAAGAGGCTGGATGAAGTGCAGGAGTGGTTGGATAAGGAACGCACCAGTTTTACAGAACAAGAGCTCACTGACCTGCAGTCTGAGATCCAGAGACTGACTTATTTGCTGAGCCTCTTGGCAAGGTGCAAAGCAAGTAGGATGATATCCACAGACATTGCAGCGGAGATTAACAGTGCACGTGAGATACTGGAAGGGACAAAGAAATTCACAGAGGAGGATGAGGCTGCAGTGAAGGCTCACCTGAAGAAGATCAATGCTGGCTTGCCTGTGTCAGGGCTGGGGATTTCTGAAGCTGAGCGGGTGCAGATTGTCAGTGCTATTGGCTGTCCCCGTGGCCACTGGTTCAAGTGCAAAAATGGACATATCTATGTAATTGGGGAGTGTGGGGGGGCAATGCAGAGGAGTACATGCCCTGAATGCCACGAAGCCATCGGCGGCATGAACCACACTCTGGAGAGCAGCAACAGCTTGGCCTCGGAGATGGACGGGGCAACTCATGCGGCCTGGTCTGATGTAGCCAACAACATGCTCAACTTCGAGGACCTCCGCCGGCTGATGTAGTGGGGCTGTGAGCCTCACTTTTTATCACAGATAACCATGCAGGGGCACAGCCCCACTGCTTTCCCCTTTTGCTTGCTCATTAATAAAGTGTTTATCGCTGCGAACCGGGCTGTGCTGTCTCTGTGGGGCGGGGCTGTCCCTGTGGCACTGTGCTGTCTCTGTGGGACTATCCC